>JALMQS010000084.1:5019280-5150701 GCA_024734495.1 Forficula auricularia
TTTTATTGATATTTCAAATGAAATTTTAATCTTAGGTTAAAAATAAAGTAAAATGAGGGGAGTTCTTCTGTTTTTTTAAATAAAATAATTTTTAATCTAGAAATAATTAAAATTTATTTTGTTTATTTAAAAACACAGAAGACTCTCTCATGTTTCATTTCATTTTCAACCTAAAATAAAAACAATTCTGTTACCATCGACAGTGAAATCTTTTATTCAACTAATAAAATTTAATCTTTTTATTAAAGCTTTATTTAAATGTAAAAGGATATTGAGAGAAGCATAGCTAATTCGTACATTGTTATCTTTTGATTCAATCATACTTATTTTTTTTTTTTTTATGAGATCCAAAAACTATCTACAAATTTATTGAATATATTAGTTTACGAGTTAATAGAGCAAATTAAATAGTTATTTGTAAAAATTTTAAAAATAATTTGGTATTTAATAAAGGTTTTATTGGTGGTCAAATTTACGCACGTATAGTATAATACTTACAATTTTATTCTCATTTTTAGGGTTAGGAAATCTATGCATATCGGTATTTTCCTGATTTGAACCACAATTTGGGACAACACAAGAATAAGCATGCCATAATTAAATTATTTCTTTAAAGCGTGTTGTTAAATAAAATTTATTAATATATGTGTTTTAATTATTTTTATAGAAATATTAAAAAACTTAAATTTTCCAATGAGATTTTTTATCTATCTCCGGAGACATGAAATTAGCGTTCCTAGCGAGCAATTCTTGCACTTCTTTTAAAATCGCTTAAACTACGCCATCTATTGTTACACGCGAGAAGCAAAAAAAATCGGCGAAACTAGCGCCACTATCAACATGCGCTCCGAACTATTCGCTGGGTGAAGTACGTTGTTGGGGATAAGCGAAACGACCGCAGCGTTGTAAGCGGTTGAATTTGGCAAATTTGTCTCTGTATTTTACTCTAATGAATACAAACGAAAAATTGTTTTTTCCCCCATTTTTGACTATGAAGGGGTACGTTTCTGACAAAGACCACTCTATACATTTTTAAACTAAATTAAATTTTCTATCATTTAAACAAAGTTTCATCTTAATTCAATAATAATAACCTGTGCCACAATAAGGTTGAAATTTTGAAAAACTAAAATTTCTTGTAAAAAATCGCAGTTTTTCCTATGATAAAATGAAAACCACTCATTCTAGAAACTTAATTTTTATCTCATTCTCTAGGAAATTTCGTTGCCTAGAACGTTTAATTGAACTACTTTATTGATAAAACTCTTAGATTTATAGATATCCGGCATTTTCCATGACACTTTTGAGGATTCGGATCATATCCTGTCCGGAAAATGCTGGATATCTATAAATCTAAGAGTTTTATCAAAAAAGTAGTTCAAATACACGTTCAAGTCAATAGAATTTCCTAGAGAATGACATAGAAATATAGTTTCTAGAATGAGTGGTTTTCATTTCATAAAGGAAAAACTGCGATTTTGTTCAAAAAATTGCTGTTTTTTAAAATTTCAACCTCATTGCGGCACGGATTACCATTATCCAATTAAAATGAAACTTTATTTTGAATTGTAGCAAATTTAATCTGTAGTTTAAAAATGTATATAATGGTTTTTGTCGAAAACGTGCTTTTTTATGGTCAAAATGGAAAAAATCGAAAAATGTGCTAGTTTTTGGGATATTCAAAAGTGATCACGGGGGCTGTTTTTTGGATCCCAATTAAAAATCGAACTACTTGACCAATGTTGCGTTTCTTTATTTTACTCGACGCGAAATTTTGTCCTCTTTAATTTACTATAGGACGGTTATTTGAAAAATATGGACCGTTTTTGAGTTATAAGCAAAAAACTGGAAAAAGTCCGATAATTTTGAAGTTTTTTGGCCACCAAATGTTGTCCCTCACAATTTCGAGTTCGCAAACTTAGATTTGTCCTACCCACACTATACCAAACGATCCTAGAGAAAAAATCTTTTCACGCAATTAATGTAAGCTGAAACCCTCCTATTTACTGGTCTATAAATGAGGCAGAAGTACCTATTTAGAACCACCAGACGGTGATACCATTCATGCACCCAGCGAATAACATCGTCCATCAAAAGAACAAAAGAGTTCACAGCCCCTGCTGCTAATCGGGCAGCAATATGTGTATCCAAGAACTGTAGCGCTATAGTGGGATAAGTGGACAGAATAAAAACTAAAATTTTATTTTCTCGATTCTCACTTGCATGTTGGAAAAAAAATGAAATACCTGACTCACGGACTTCTCTATTTATTTATTATTTTGATATTTCAATTATGTACTTTTTGTGTTAATTAGGTAAATTTTGTCAAATATATGTATATACTCGTATAGCGCAGAGACCAAATGACCCAAATGCAACTTTTTGTTTGGTTGAATTATAGTCATTATATAGTTTTATTTAGGTTGAATTACGGTTTTCAAAACAGTAGTTATGTCTCGTTTTTTTCCGTTTTGCAACTGTTTTGTATTATCGTCAAATTATAGTCGCATAGATTAAAAGCAACCGTTACAAAAAGGTTGTCGCCAACATTTTTGTCACCGATTTGCAACTGTTTATTTATAATTTTATATTTCTTTGATTTGATTAATCAACATTATATATATATATATATATATATATATATATATATATAATGGTGGTTATTGTATATTATTAAAGAATTGTGTAATTATTCATTATATTAATCAAATCAAAGAAATATAAAATTATAAATAAACAGTTGCAAATTGGTGTGACAAAAATGCTGGCGACAACATTTTTGCAACGGTTGCTTTTAATCTTTGGGACTTTATAATTTAACGATAATACAACACAGTTACAAAACGGAAAAAAAGCAGACATATTTACCGTTTTGAAACCGTAATTCCAACCTAAAGAAAATTATATATAACGACTATAATTCAACCAATCAAGAAAGTTGCATTTGGGTTTTATTTTTGGTCTTGCAGCTATACGGGTAGAATTCCTCACATGTGGCTTACTCACCAGACCTGGCTCCTTCCGACTACCACCTGTTTTTGTCGATGGGCCAAGCACTTAAAGAGCAGACCTTCAAAAACTTACGAAGAAGTCGAAAAATGGGTCATTCAATGGTTTTCTTCCAAAGACCAGCAGTTTTTTTCCACCAATTGCCAGAAAGTTGGTCAAAATGTATAGAAAGTGATGGAGAGTACTTTGAATAAAATATTTTTTTTCTTTCCTATTTAAAAAAAAAACTGTTTTATTTTCATTAAAAAGGCTCATTTCATATGCTACAACTGGTAGATATTTCATTTTTGAGACGCTAATGAGCTTAAAGATCGATAAGGCAAAAAACTCCTAATATAATAATAAGTACATGGCCACCGAGCGATGCTCGGTAAATTTTGCTTCAGTTAATAGCTATATATTAATCCCCCAAACCCCCACGCCCCCGGACCTCCATCACTTCACCCCACCTCCTGCACGCTCCCTCCCCACAACTACACCCCCACTCCGCCCCGAAACCCCATACCTACCCCCGGCCCCCACCTCCCTGAACCCCCACATCCACCTCCGCCCACGCACCCAGTTTTTGCATTTCTAGCCTCCAGTCGTCCCCAGATTATGTGTATATAGGTATATAAATAAATACGGTATAATTATTTTTTTTTATAAATTTTATTAAAGCAATTATTTTACATGAATCAATGTATACATTGTATTTTAGCCTCGACTCTGGAGATTACTTCTCCACCATTGAGTGTCCTTGATGATTTTTTTAGTCCTTGTTTTTAATAAGAGGAAAAACTAATTAAAGAAAAAAACCTCTTTTCCGATAATTATTCCAATTCCATATTTCTCATCCCATTCTCCTCATTTTCTTTTTAATTAAATAACAATTTTTTCAGTTCATCAATTAAATTGTCAAATTAATATTTGTGGGATTTAAAACTAGATTTTTTATCAATTAAATTGCCCAAATTTTAATATATAATAATAATTGTAGTAATCTTATTGTGGGATATAAAATTAAAAAAACAATTATTTATTAAAAGGAAATTGAATAAAAATGTAAATAAACATTTTGATCGAGACAACCACCTGTGAATAATTATTTCAATTAACAAAAAACCCATCAAAAACAACTTAGCCGAAGATGAGACCGTGACAGATCGAATGTCCAACACAAAACCCTCCTAACCCGTGAATTTCATCCAAATCGTTAGAGCCGTTTTCGAGAAACCGACCTGATATATATATATACAAACTTTGCTCGTTTAATATAATAAGATAAGATAATAATCTTCAAATTTCAGACCTTGCATGTTGAACAAAATAAAATCCCTGAATCTCGGGCGTACCGAATAATTAGAAATTTTATTTTATGAATTCAGATAAAAATAATAAATGAAAAAAATTAAACTAAAACTAATAGTGGGATTTAATACTTATTAAAATTGTTATTTTTATATTATAAAAGAAAAATATACAAAAGGTAAAATAAATCATTTTAATTTTATAAATATCTATTTATACAATATACGCAGCATAATAATATTTATAATTCAAATACAATATTATATTATCGTTATTTTTTTCTTTATTTTGATTACTTTCTGAACACTCTGGAATATCTGTTCATAAGTCAATTTTGATGCATTATTCCCGACCTTTGTCAAACTCTCTTCTTTTCTTGGTCGTTTTGTTGCATGTTCGTTAACATGTGTCAAATATTCATCGTTGTCCAACATCCGTGAAGACAATTCGCGATGCATTTGCTCTTGCTAAAAAAAAAAATATATATTAAGATTCAGAGAAAAACCATATATATAATAGCCCAGATTAATTTGCAGCAACGCAAACGTAATGCTGCCGACAGGGAGCGCTGATACCGTTCGTATATTTGCTGCAAATTTGAAATATAATTGTAATTTGAACTCGAATTTTTAAATGAAAGACTCCAATTGATTTTAAATTAAGAAACATTAAATATACTTATAATTATTCCTCTCCCCCTCACCAGTCAAAAATTAAATATTCAATTCGCTTTTCTTTGCGTACAGAAGAAGAAATTAATCACATCTTATTTGATTTATATTTTATATATTATTTGTTTATTTTTTAATAATTTGCCACTTTTTTATAATTTTTTAAAAATCTAAATTTTGTTATTCTTATTTTTTGATTTTTACAAAATTGAACGACTTAACACACGCATGCCCATATGAGTTTCTCATGGCAATACTGGAGGGAGCAGCCTGTCATACAAACAACACCTGATCTCTTTTAAATATTTGGAGCCTTATATCGATTATCGATCCCAAATTCTAAAAAAATGATATAATATAATTCTCCCTCCTCACACGATCCCACTTATTTAAATAAATCTATTTCCACACAAAAAATATCACAATGCTGTAGATTATAGAAAAAAAATACTTCCAGATTCATATCTAGAGCCTCATTTCTGTAGCTGTGTCAGGGCGAAAATGAGGGAAACTTTTAAGAGACTATGTATTTTCGGGACTTTACAAGTATACATTTGGAGTGTGGTTTTTTAACGCATTTTTGGACCGAGACGCTGCCCGCCAGGGCACCAGCCCGGAGGGCCGAGCTTCGAGGGCGTGCCGAAAGGCTCTCACGAAAAGCTCGTAAATTAATAAATAAGGTAGAATGTTGTGTGCATTCGCGTAGCTAAGGGGGGGAGAAGGGGGCACTGCCCCCCTTAGAAAACTCCATGTCCCTCCTAGAAAAATCGAGTCAATATCTCAATAACTATTTATGCTATGAGATTAATTTTATTCTTAAAAAATCAATACAGATTGAAAAATATAGATCTCAAAAAAAAATTATCATCCCATATAGCCCAGTAAATAGTGGGGGTTTAAGATTACATTAATTGCGGGAAAATATTTTTTATTCTACGATCGTTTGGTATGGAGTGAGTATGCCAAATCTAAGTTTGCGACCTCGAAAGTCTGGAGGACAGCTTTTAGCGGCGGAAATACCTCGAAATTTTCGGACTTTTTTCCAATTTTTCGCTTATAACTCGAAAAACAGTTGATATTTTATAAATAAACGTGCTTTAGTAAATTAAAGATGGAAAATTTTCGGGTCGATTAAAAAAAAGAGATACAAAATTGGTCTAGTAGTTCGATTTTTAATGGGGATCCAAAAAACAACACCCAGGATCATTTTTGAATATCCCTAAAACTCGCACATTTTTCGATTTTTTTCCCATTTTGACCATGAAGGAGCACGTTTTCAACAAAAAAGCATCTATACATTTTAAAATTGAATTAAATTTGCTACTATGTAAATAAAGTTTCATATTAATTGGATAATAGTAACCCGTGTCGCAATGAGGTTGAAGTTTTGGTAACTGCAATTTTGTGAAAAAAATTCCAGTTTTTTGACGTGACAACGTCTTATAAATTGGTTTGCCGGGTGACACTTCAAGAAACTGCGTTACGCTCCGCTCACGTTATGCGCTCACAATGAGAGCGAGTGAGAGGCACGCGTCCCTTCCACTCGGGCATGGTTAGCCCGCCTAAGAGCGAGAGAGACAGACATAAAAAGTGAAAGGCACGCGTCCCTTCCACTCGAGCACAGTTAGCCCGCCTAAGAGCGAGAGAGACAGAGCGAGAGAGAGAGAGTGAGAGAGATAGGCATACACACCGGTTCATGTCTTGCGCTTCTATTTCGCTTAGGCGCCTGCATACAAGTTTACACGTTGCCAGTTAATTGTAAAACAATTGTGTAGTGATAATGTGAAGGTAGTTTCGTCCATCGCAACAATTCAAACAGCAAAGGTAAATAATTTCAGACTGATAATATAACATGATGAAATAAATGACTAAGACATAAGTGAATAGGTTATGTTGTAGTAATCACAATCACTGCGCAAGGTAGTAAGCGCGCGATTTACAAATTCAAAGATCAAATGTGAATTTGTTTTCTCCTTTTAGAAAATACACTTTGAATTAAAATCGATTGATATTAACAATTAATGTGATTTAAATAAATGTTCTAACTTTTAAGTTTAGTTTTTATATTTATAACAATGTAAAACAAGTTAAATTTATTAATAACTTATAACAACTGATTGATTTAACATAAACCAATTTTGTGAATTCTTGAATTTGTTATTTATATTAATAACTGTTTCAACAAAGTTCAATTTATGCAAAAATTTGAAATAAAAAATGAATTTAACATACACAAATTTTGTGAAATTTCAAATTAATTATTTATATTAGTAACTTTTTAAAACTACTTTTATTTTTTAAAAATTCTTGAAACAAAAAGTTAATTCAACAAAAACAAATTTTGTTAATTTTCCAAATTATTATTAATTCATAACATGAACCAAATCAGGTATTTAACACAAACAAATTTTGTTCATTTTAAATTGACTATTCATATTCATAAGTACAGTGTAAAAACTCTTTATAACGTAACTCAAGGGACCGATCTTTTTTTATCGTTATAGAGAGTTATTGTTATATGGAGTGAAGAAAGAAAAACAACCAAATTAACTATAATCTTTAATATGTTTTTTAAATATAATTCTTTGTATAAATAAATGTTTTAAATTGTTACTATTATTTCATCCTTCTTCCTACTATACGAATGAATATTCACATTAAAATTATTTTACCACTCAAAGTCGTTGTCACGTAAAACTTTCGCCCGTATACCGACTTTACAGGCAACCATTTTTTTTCTCTTTCATAAAATAAAAACCACTAATCCTAGAAACTTGATTCATATCTCATTCTGTAGGAAATTTTATTTAATGGAACGTTTACTCAGAACACTTTTTTGTTAAAACTCTTAGATTTATAGATATCTTACATTTTCCGGACAGGATATGATCCGAATCCCCAAAAGCGTCATGGAAAATGCTGGATATCTATAAATATAAGAGTTTTATCAAAAAAGTGGTCCAAATAAACGTTCAAGTAAATAAGATTTCCTACAGAATGAGATAGGAATCAAGTTCCTAGGATCAGTAATTTTCATTTTATAAAGGAAAAACTGCGATTTTTTGCAAAAAATTGCAGTTTTTTCAACACCACTTCGACTGCTCCCCCCCCCCCCCCCAGGAAAATTCGGTAACTATGCTAATGGTTGTGTGCCTTTAAACGAGGCCTGGCCAACCTAAATTGCACCACGGCCCGTATTGACGACCTCAAAATTTCGTCGTGCCTTGCAGCTAGTATCAAATATAATTTCTTAACTATAAATATATCGTTTTTTCAGTGTAGGCTATCTAGGCTGCAGAGTATGGGCCCGTACATCAAAGGGGGTCTACACTACCACAAAATTCTAAAAGTGCATACTGGGTACTGTGTAGTACTTAGACCCTCTATAATTTAATAATAAACTTTAAACGATTATATATAAGTTTTAACTGAATAATTGCTGAAAATGCGGTTAATTAAAAAAATAAAAATCAAATATTCCGCTAGGGCCTGCGCCAGAAGTCCAACCCCTGGGATCACACATCCTAAATATGGCACTGTTGAGAATTTCTGGGTTAGACATAGAGGTACTACATTATCTCTTAAATATTTACTAAAATAAGCTGACGTGTTCTGATGTGGCCATCCACTTGACTTTACCATACAACCTGGCCCTAAAATTATTTAAAATCATGTAGGGGGGTTAGTTTTTGCATTTTTATACTTCTGGTGTCCCACTGATTATGTATACAAAATTTGGTTGAGTTTGCTCAAATGGCCAAGATTTTTAATATTTAACCCCCCCCCAGACCCCATAATTTTGGGTCGATATGCACCAAAATTTAATCAGCTCTTGATCTCAATGGACCAAAACTACGTGTGAAATTTCGGTTTATTTATTCACACTAGTTTTTGAGCTAGCTCGTCCACAAAATTTTGTAAACACTACAAACTAGCAGACATTTTGACAAAACAATTATTATCTCGAAAAATATAATTTTTTCAATGTTCACTTTTTAGGGCTTTTTTGTAGACCGAAATGCCATGGTTTCGCTCAATATTTTTAATCAAAATAGTTTCAGCCGCTTTTGAGATATTTCGAAAAAAATAAGGAAAAAACCCAACTTTTTTCATGCACGATTACAATACTTACCATACCACTGTATGGTAAAGTAAAAAAATTCTTAGGCACTTACCTTTTTCTTTTCTATCATACATAATTGCTGACTTGTAGAATTCATTTCAGTTAATGGAAATAAACATTTGCCATATATTTGATTCTGAAAAACAAAAAAAAAAATATATAATAATAATTAAGTAATTTAATTTCCTATTAAGATTGTAATTTATAACATTTCTTGTCCACAAACTCACTTCTCTATCGGCCAGTGCTAAATCCATTGCTATCTCCTGAATCCGAGACTCGTTTTCATCAAATTGACTCTCTAAATCTTGCATCTGAAAATAAGAAATAAAATTTAAAAATAATTACTGTGATACTACTAATAATAATATTAAAATAAGCTGACGTGTTCTGATGTGGCCATCCACTTGACTTTACCATACAACCTGGCCCCTCACATTATTATTTAATAAAATTATTTATAATCAAGCTAAAGGAAGAATATGAAAAATGGGGCCTTGAAATTAATTTCCAAAAAACAGAGTATCTGGCACTTGGTGAGGCGGGAAAAGACCTTGTCCTGGATAACAACTGTATAAGAAATACCAACCAGTTTAAATATTTGGGGGTAACACTAGGAAAGGCAGGAAAAAGTGACCTAGATATTACTAATAAAATAAATCAAGGCAGGCGAGTAATAGGACAGCTGAACTCGATCCTGTGGAGTAAGGAAATATCGAAGAACAATAAGGCTGCCATCTATAAGACCATCGTCGAGAGCATCGTGACCCTACGGAAGCGAAGTCTGGGAGGTAACCAAGAGAAACCGTTCACGCCTGCTGGCGTTAGAAATGGATTTTTGGAGACGTTCAGCAGGTGTCTCAAGACTGCAGCATATAAGGAACGAACACATTCGCCAAAAAATGAACGTCCAAGGCAACATCATCGACACGATCGAATATAAGCAACTGATGTGGTTTGGACATCGTCAGTAGGATGTCGGATGAACGCTGGCCCAAGAAAGTTTGGAATTGGCGGCCCCCAGAAAGAAGAAAGCGTGGAAGGCCGCCGAGATCGTGGTTTCAGGGAATCCAAAGTCGCACATGCAAGCCCGTGGGCTGGAAGAGGAAGACAGAAGAGCCGACAGAAGGGCATGGAGAATGGGAAGCGAGACAGCGCGTCCGCCGAAACCCAAACTCGCAGGATATATATATGTTTATAATCGTGTAAGGGGGGGTTAGTTTTTTGCACTTTTAGACTTCTGGGGACCCACTGATTATGTATACAAAATTTGGTTGAGTTTGCTCAAACGATTCCTATATTTTTAATTTTTAACCCCCCCCAATTTTGGGTCGATAAGTAACAAAATCTAATCAGCTCTTAGAGCTCAATGGACCAAAACTACGTGGGAACTTTGGTTTCGATATTCAAACTAGTTTTTGAGCTCGTCCACAAAAAATTGGTAACTCACAGACAACCAGACATTTTTTTCTTTTTTATTTATTTATCCAGAAAAATACTCAACATTCAATATGTCATGTCCTATAGAGTTGACAAGTCAACTTTACATAGGACCGGATTAAAATCTTATATCTATCTTATATATAATAGCCCAAGAGCCCACGACGTGCCAAGACCTTCAAGTTTATTTTTATAAAAGCTGAAAGCTTTTTCTGTGCATGTCCCCTATACAGGTAAGAACGACCAGCGACTATAGAGTTTGGAGTTGTGGTTACTTTGGGCAAGGTAACAGGTAACAAAGGTGTATAAAATACTACTTTAAATCTCGTTAAAGTATAAAGCTCAATTTTTTGTACATATTTTCTTCGGGATAACTTTTAGAAATCTCGTCATCCATTGCTGGACGCTTATGACGGTTGCATACCCACCGCCAGACACACCTAAACTTTAATAAATTATAATTATACTTTCTTTGTTATAATATAAAAGATAAATTTTTTATATGCTACATTGGCGACCTATAAAAATAATGCTACCTCAATAGGCGGACAGTTTTAATGGTTTTTACGATAGATTCTACATCAAATGAATATACTTATCTCTGGTCAGAAAAATACCTATAATTATAATAAATAAAAAAAATTCAAGTTTATATCATTTCTTGTTGTAATTACCTATTATTCCATTTTAAATACCCAGCTATTAAATTTAGCTATTCCACTATTTTAGCTCGAAACAATATTTTCATAATTAACTTATTGCTGCTTGGTTCAAATAGCGGCATCTTAACTATTAATATATCTATAGTTGCTCCAAAAATATCAGAATACTTAACATACGTATATCATTTATTCATATTGAACAGATCGATTTCGCCATAATTAACTTCACCATTTATTCATATCAAATATAATTTCTTAACTATAAATATATCGTTTTTTCGGTGGCGGGCGGTGACTTTTTAATCAGGGAATCCTAAAAATAACCCTTCATTTTGTTTCTTCTCTTGTCTGTGATGCAAATATTGTCGATAACTGCGACATAGAATTTTTTGTTAAATTTCAAATTTAATATTAGATTTTTTCAATTGACATTAAAGATAGCTTCTGATTATTCTAATTCTTTTTATGGATAAAAAAATGAATTTTCAACCGATTCACTCGTGGAAGCTATACTGCAAATTAATTGTATTAAATCAAAATACTTCTGCTAGAATAGCTTTTAGTTCATTTTTCACGCAGTTTATAGATTTTAAATGAATATCTGGCGTCTAGCACACATGTAAAATTAACTCAATTTTTCAACCTCATAAAATCCAAGTATTTTCCATTTGATAGCTGAAATGGTTCAAATGAAAAATTTGAATTTTTTTTCATATTCTTTTAATTTATTAACTCTTAAAAAGTTTCATAAAATTTTAAATTAAATCAAAGAGAAATTTGATAAAGCTACACAATATTTAAATAAATAACACGGTATGAAAATAGTCTTGAAGTTTTTAAATTTTAGGGATGCACAACAGCTATGATCCAGCCGAGGGCGGAAATCCAGAATTAAAAATATACTGTGGTGCATAAAAAAAGCGGAATCTCTTAGATTCATTCGGTGATTCGCTTGTCCAAAGAGAGGCCCTGTCGCTGGTCTCCGCTTGACATCAACCCTAATTCCCAGAGTCGTCTTCTGATGAGTCAAAACACTTCCAAGGTTGACTTGTGTTTCCTAGAAGGCGCTGGTGAGACTTGAGCTGCTGTACAATGCCGATCCCTCAATACCTACAATAGTATGAATCGATCCATCTCCTACTCATTTTGAAGTTCCTAATTCGACCAGATCCCGGTCTCCTGACATAATAGTTTGTTTCTCTATATCGTTTTATCCGTAGAGCTCTGTTGATACTTCTAACCGATGTTTTAAGTCGTTGAGCGTATTAAGATAGGATCTTCATCATTTATGTAGAGCTGCATCTTGAGCTACTTCTCTCAGTCTTTAGAGGCATTATGCTTGGACAATATTTCAAATGAAATGAAATTAAAAGATGAGATATTCAAATCCAGCTGATGAACATTAAAATATTCAATTTAATTTGATATTAGACCATAATAATCATTTAATACAATTCACTAAAAGGATATCAAATTTCAAAACCTGAAAATTGATGCTAGTTTAAATAAATTTAATTTTAAAGGGTTTAAATTAAAGTACTACATTGTTTTCACTCTAAATATGTTTAAAAATATTTGTACAATCACATAATGTAATACAAGTTTAAATAAAATATATTTTTTTCAGAAAATTATTTGAAAAATCTAAATTTTTATAAGTGTTCCACTTTTTTCCACCACAGTGTATTTAAATCAAAAATTCTAAATAAAAATTAAAAAAAATAAATAAATAAATAAAAAATTGCCATTAATCTGTTTATCAAAATTTTAAAATTTAAATAAACAGCCTTAAAGAGTCAGGCCCTAGACCAAGTGGTTCCCAACCTTTTTTGCTGGCCCATCGCCCTTTCTGGAGGTTGACTAACACTTCATCGCCCCCCATTCATTTTCATTGTATGGCTAATTGTAATTTGAAGTAAAATGTAAATAATAAAGCAGTTGTATTATTTTAGCTGAGTATTTTAGCCGAGTATTGACGACACCTTCTTCTTTGAATCCATAGGGGAAGTGGAGATTGTAAATTCCCACCATCCTATTGTCAAGTAAAGCATGTTCCAGCATCAAAGGACATGCCGCCTGCTACTCCAAAATATTATCAATAAAAACAATTAAATTATTATCAAGAAAAAATACCTAAATGCAGCGTTCATAACAGTATGTTTCTTTTGTAATTTATTAGAAATTTAAATATTAATATAACATTATTTATATTTGAGAATGAAAATAACATTTAACAACTAGCAAGGGAAGTGATTACATTTCTTTGCAGTGTAATTTAATTTTTCCCCCTTTGAACGTTCATCGCCCACTTGGGGGCGATCGCCCCCAGGTTGGGAACCACTGCTCTAGACGATCAATTATTTTGATCAAAAGATTGAGTCAATCAATTTGACTATATTATTTTGAAGGAGACAATAAGAGAGTGTCTTCTGCTGGAATTATAAATTTTATTTGTAACGATAATTAAAATTTATAATTCCACCAGAAGACACATTCTTTTATTGTCTCCTTCAAAATATAAAAATTCTGCTACCCTCGGCTTACAACAACTTTCAATTTATTATATTATTATAATTATATTAGGTTATAAATGCCTTAAAGTTATAACTGAATGTGGTCTTAAGAACATACCCGAATTTTTTTTAAAATTAATTATATATTTATAATAAGCTATTAGTGAGTTTTAAAATAAATTTAATTGAAAAATTTATATTAAGGTAGTGTTTGTTTATGCTTTTTAACCGACTTCAAAAAAGGAGGAGGTTCTCTATTCGACTGAATTTTTTTTTTTTTTTTTTTTTTTTTGTGCCTATGTTACCTCATATCTCCGCCAATTGTCAACCGATTTTGAAATTTTTTTTGCATTGGGTCCAGTATAGCTTCCGATTGGTCCCATTTTTTTTCGATTTTTTTTCATAGGTATTAGACCTTTTTTATTAGGTTTGTTTAGACCTAACCTCTTTGTTTATGAACCGATTTCGATGGTTCTTTTTTTATCCGAAAGGGGGTGTTCTTAGGGATGGTGTCATATTAATTTGGTCGAGTTCTGATGATATGATCACTATTAATAACATCACTAAAAAGAGAAAAATAAAAATTTTTAAGAAAAAATAAAAACCGACTTCAAAAAATTAAATGCAACAAATATAAAAATACACTAAAAGGTATAAAATAATTATTATCTTATTTAGTTACAACTAAACGGCGAAATATTGGCAAATTACTTTTGAAGTTGGTGCCAAACATATACCTTTTATGAATCGCACTCGACGGATCTTACTTATTCGTTTGGCGGGTACGCTCGCTTATAGGTATAGTTTGTTTGGCACCGACTTTAAAAAGTAATTTCGTGTTAATATTTCGTCGTTTAGTTGTAACTAAATAAGATAATAATTATTTTATACCTTTTAGTGTATTTTTATATTTGTTGCATTTAATTTTTTGAAGTCGGTTTTTATTTTTTCTTAAAATTTTTATCACATCATCATGACAAGGGCTGAAAATCTCAAATAATAATAAAAATAAAATTATATTTTATCTATTTTTAAAAGAAATTTTTAATTTTCTTTAGAAAAATGTTATAGGTTCAAGGAAGAACATATTTAATAAAATTTTAAATAAATTACTAGCAATGTTTATAAATAAAATAATAATATGCTTTTGAGTATTTGAGTACAATTCAATATATTTTCGAGTGAGTTTACAGTGATTATATTTGTGATGGTGTCGGAGAAGAGGGCCTTTATCTTCAGGATTGGCAAAAATGTGAGTAAAATTTTTGATTATATATTTAAATTCAGCAGAAAATTTTCATTCCGAATTGAATAATAGTGAGAGTAAAAATAAAAGAAATGGCCTATTTTGGTCTGTTTAAAAATTGTCAAAATTTAAACAGCTAATATGTATATTCTTCTAAATATTGGAAAATTCAGTCAATTTTTTGGAATTTTTGAGCTGAACAAAAAGCGTTTTGTTCAGTTGTTTCTTTAGAAACAGAAGATTCCAGTATCTCGATTTTAACCATTTGAAGATAAGGGCCCTTTTCCCTAATAGCATCACATAATTAGTCCAGTCAAAATGTGGACAGTTTCAGAGGTAGTTCTGATTTTTTGCATATATATGTTTTTTGGGGCGCTGAATCCAAATTTGTTAGCAAAATTGTGAAGAAAATGCTAATAAAAGGTGAACATTTCCAATTTTTTGATGGTTTATAACTCGAAAACTATCAAATTTTCGTAAATAAACTTCCTATTCAAAATAAAAGGTCATCAAATTTTCAACAAATTTCATTATTTAGGTTTTTCCTACAATCAACCCTTCGGGCACCAAGGGCTAGTAGAAAATTGGCCTACTTTTTTCTATTTCGGCAAATCCCCAAAAACTCAGACTTTTTTTGATATTTTCCCATTTTGACCATGAAGGAGCACCTTTCGACACTCTGTACATTTTTAAACTAGATTAAATTTGCTAAAATTAAAACAAAACTTCATCTTAATTGGATAAATGATAATTGGTGCCGCAATGAGTGAAATTTTTTGCAAAAAATCCGCAATTTTTCCTTCATAAATGAAAACCACTCATCCTAGAAATTTGATTTTATCTCATTCTTTAGAAAATTTTATTGACTTGAACGTTTACTTGGACTGTTTTTTGATAAAATTCTTAGATTTATAGATATTCAGCATTTTCCATCACACTTCTGAGGATTTGGATCATATCTTGTCATCGAAAATGCTGGATATTTATAAATCTAAAGTTTTATCAAAAAAGGGTCCGAGTAAACAATCAAGCCAATAAAATTTCTAGAGAATGAAATAGGAATCAAGTTTCTGGGATGAGTGGTTTTCATTTTATAAAGGAAAATTTGCAGTTTTTAAAACTTCAACCTTATTGCGGCACGGATTACCATTTATCCAATTAAGATGAAACTTTATTTTCTTGGTAGAAAATTTAATATCGTTTAAAAATGTATGGAATGGTCTTTGTCGAAAACAGGCTCATTCATGGTCAAAATGTGAAAATATCAAAAAAGTGCGAATTTTTGGGATTTGCGGAAACAGAAAAAATACACTAATATTCAACTAGGGCTTAAGCCCAGTCGGTTGGTAGGAGATAAAATATGTAGGAAATTTTATGAACTTTCATTTTGAATAGGAATGTAATTTATGAAAAGTTGACAGTTTTCGAGTTATAACCAAAAGATGAGATTGTTTCAGCTTTTTTTATATTTTTGACAATGTTCCGTCACGAAATTTTGTTAGGAAACCTCAGATTCGGACAAGGGCGGATCCAGGAATTTTTATGGGGGGGGGGATGTATATAGGGTGGCCGATGTATATAAGATCTACTTTTTATCTCGAAAGTGTGTCGCGATCGAGATTGTCCAAGCGGGGGGGGGGGGGGGGGGTCAGAGACGCCCCACTCACACACACATAGAACTTTATTTTCAATTTATTTTTTTTTTACAAATTTCATACTCATATTTTAAGTTCATTAAAATAAAAAAATTGCTATAAATTCCCTGTCGATTTGGCCGCCGTTTTTTGGCCTCTGCGTGCTACGCACGTGTTGCACTCCCGCCAGGCACGGGCCTGTATGGGGGGGGCGATCGCCCCCTCCGCCCCCCTCCCCTTGATCCGCCCTTGGATTCGGATTAAGCACACCAAAAAACATAAAGGGTCGAAGAAATTACAACTAGCCCAAAACTTTCCGGTTAAAAACACAATTTAACTGGACTATTTGTTTTAATAAATAAAAAAAAATTTCCACTAAATATTTTGCCTTGTGGATTCACCCCTCCCCCCACCCCCATGAAAATTTTCTAGCTACGCTACTGCACTTTTACTTACAAAAATTCATAACTCAGACAATTTTCGGAATTTTGTTCTGTTGTTCAGTTGTTTCTCTAGAAACAGGAGATGCCATTAGCTCGATTTTGACTAGGTAAAAACGAGGGGTGAACCGCGTTCTAAAATTGTATACACCTACTTCCACTTTCATTTCCAAGTAGAAGACAATAGATTATCTAATGAATTCCAAATAATTTCAAAGACGGTGTACACCTAATTGCAATTGCGGTTCACCCCTCGGGTAAAGATAACGGCCCTATTCCCTGACACTATCACATATATTTCCAAAGACGAGCCCATTTTTTAGGGGTTTACAATGATAATACAAGCTATATATATATATATATATATATATATATATATATATTGAATTTTGTTCATAAATAAAAATTACCTGGAGCCACCGAGCGATGCACGGTAACCAAATTAAAAAATACAAATATATATAATACACGTCCTCTGGACCCTCCTCCCAAAACAACAAACCTCGCACCCACTACTCCACCCCCACCGCCCCACCACACCCCGAACCCCGTTCCCGAAACCCCGCACCTCGCTCCACAGATTATGTGTATATAGGCTATATAAATAAATTCAGTATAATTTTTATTTTAAATTAAATACAATTTATCGAGTTTTTTAATCAATTAAATAAATAATAAATAATAATTTTATTGAAGCAATTTTTATATGAAATAATGTATACATTGTATTTGAACCTTCGATTTCGGAGATTATTTCCCTACCATCCACTGTACTTGATCTTCTAGCTTGCGATAATATTTTTAGTCCGTGTTTTTTAATAAGAGGAATTTTAATCAATTAAATTGGCAAATTCTAATATATAACAATATTTGGTATAAAGTATTCGTGGGTTTTAAAATTAAAAAACTAATTAATAAATAAAAGATAATTGAAAAAATGTAAACAAACTTTTTTATTGAGATTTTCATCTATCAATAATTACTTTAATTAAGAAAAGATCAATTAAGATGAAATTTGTCGAGGTCCAGACCTAGCCAGATCGCTTTCTCATCCTCAAAGCTTATTAATAGAGTTGGTTTCATCAAAATCGGTAGAGCCGTTTTCAAAATAGAACCATGATACAAATATATATATAATCTTTGCTTGTTTAATAAGAGTAGATTTATTAAACAAATATACTGATATAAGTACTTAGTAATTTATTTTTAATTTTATTAAATATTTTTTTCCTTGAATCTACATCATTTTTCCAAAATAAAATTAAAAATTTCTATATTAAATGAAGGAGGAAGTTGGATAATAAACACCCTGAATAAAACGTTTCGGCCTGAATTTATTTGGCCATCTTCAAGTTAATTGGGAGTTATACACAAAATGCGGTACACATATGTGATCGAACCAAGCCTTGTCAAAAATAAAAATTGTAGCTTTTCATGTAAATTTATAACGTGCCTGCGCCCAAAGGTTGATATTCTGAACCGAGGGGTGTACCGAGATTGGAATTAGGTGTACACTCCTTATTTTGGAATTCATTAGATAATGTCCCTTTATCTATTGTCTTCTACTTGGAAATGAAAGTGGAAGTAGGTGTACACGATTTTAGGTCGCGATTCACCCCTCGTTCTGAGCCTTTGTGCACAGGCATGTTATAAATTTGCATTAAAAGCTACAATTTTTATTTTTGACAAGGCTTGGTTCGATCACATATGTGTACCGCATTTTTTGTATAACTCCGAATTAACTAAAAAAGGCATAGGTACTATCGGATTGGCTAGTTTTTAGATGACGATCATGCCTGGGCTTGATTTCTGACATATACTCGGCAGGATTATATTTGTTTTATTTGTTTATTTATATATTTTATTATATTTATTTGTTTATTTTTTAAATCATGACTTTCATCGTTTCAGCGCTCGTCGTGGAGCCTATGATGAAAAAAAAACACTAACATAACATAACTGAAGGTGGCCAAATAAATTCAGGCCAAAACGTTTTATTCAGGGTGTTTCTACTTCTAATCCTACCCCAATTCATTTTGAAAGAAGTGGTCCCAGACAAGAGCGGATGCAGGGGGGGGGGGGGGGGGGGGGCGGAGGGGGCGACCGCCGCAAAAAATTTGTAAAAAAAAACATTTATTTAAAAAAAAAATTTTAAATTGAAAATAAAGTTCTATATGTGTGTGGTGTGTGGGGGGCGGCGTCTCCGACCCCCCCCCCCCCCCGCCCGCTTGGACAATCCGATCGCGACACACTTCCGAGATAAAAAGTATATCTTATATACATCGGGCACCTTAATACATTCTCTCCTCCTCCATAAAAAATACCTGGATCCGCCCTTGGTCCCAGACTTCTAGAATCAACTGAGATTAAATTGGCCCTTCTGAATAAATTCAGTATTCTCAATAATCAACTGGACTTTGACAAAGATATAATCATTGATTCTAATTTGGCTAAAATTAATAAATTAAAAATCGGCTCCTAAATTCGATTACATATTTTGTGTTTTGTATTTTTTGATTTTAATTTTATTTTAAATAATAACATTTTTTTTTATATTTAAGAAAAAGATTGAAAGTATTTTCTGAACGTACTTTAACTTCTGGTTGTTGATGAAACTTTCTGAATATACTCTTCTCTCTCAAAATTTTACTTGTTAAACATTTTTACAAATTTGTATTCAGTTTTTATTTGAACTCCTGAAGATGGGCTAATAACGCGAAATATATATCGAGTGAATCAAACTCAAAATAAACATACATTTGTTTTAATATTTCCTTTTTGTGAAACTTAACCTAGAAAATTCTACTCATAAGTTATTTATAATGTTTCACCTAGAACCGACACCTAAATCCTTAAAAATTATATAGGGTAATTGAAAGTAATGGAAGGCAGCCCAGGGGTAGAGAGGAAATAAAAAATTAACACATATAAAATAAGGTGTAATTTATTGGAATCCTTCCCCCTTTTCCTTTCAAACCGACGTTTCGGAGGATTTTTCACTCCTTCTTCAGGGTTTCAAAGGGTCAATGAATGAAACAAATAAAATGTTTCCTTCTTCTCTCCACAGTAGTGTTCAAAAACTTTCATCATTTTTAACAAAAGGCATAGAAAAACAATTTTTTTTTTAATTAAGGAAAAAAAAATTGTTTTTCTATGCCTTTTTGTTAAAAATGAAGAAAGTTTTTGAACACTACTGTGGAGAGAAGAAGGAAACATTTTATTTGTTTCATTCATTGACCCTTGAAACCCTGAAGAAGGAGGGAAAAATCCTCCGAAACGTCGGTTTGAAAGGAAAGGAGGAAGGATCCCAATAAATTACACCTTATTTTATATGTGTTAATTTTTTCTTTCCTCACTACCTCTGGGCTGCCTTCCATTACTTTCAATTAAAATTTCTACCAGTCCGTCTCTCTCCAGAGAAAATTTCGTTGCAAAAATTATATAGGGTGTTTATTATTAAACCCAGCGCATCCAACTTTGTCTGAAACCTCCTTCTTCATCTAATACAGTTTCATCACAGCAACGAACTCTAACAACATTAAAAATTTCTATTTACAAATGAACCTAATATAAAATTGTATTTAGAGTTGGAATTATTCATTTAAATCACACATAATAATTAATTATTACTATTTATTAAACAGGAACAAATAATACAAATAAGCTATGACGTTTCGATCTCTTATTCTAAATCTAAAGTATAAATAGCACTTAGGTTACTCCAATTTTATGCAAACGATTTTTATATCTGTTTTTATGAATAATTATGGGATTTTTTTTTAAAAAAACTATGACTTTTAAAAAAATATTTATAAAAAGAATCTGTCAGCACTAATTTCTTCTTTATTTAAAAATTCCTATTAACGTTTCGACCTTTGATTAGTAAACATTTATAAAATCAAGAAATAATAATAAAACGATTTTTTTAAAAGAAATTCCATACTAGAATATAATTAGTACTAGAACAAACTTTGGAAGCAATCACTTACTTTTTGGTTATGAGATCTTTTCCGTGACATTTTTGAGTGTTTATATTTATTATATATAGCGGTGATGTGACTAGTAGCTCGTAGTTTCTAACTACACGTATATAGGTAGTGTTTAAAGTTTGAAACTTAAATTCTATTAATTCGATTATCTATGCTTAATTAAATGATTCCACAAGAGTGAGAGAGTTTTCAAACAGGTTAAGATAAAATTTTGAGGCATTGGTGAGAGAAGACAGGGTTGCCAACATAAATATGACAATAAAAAAGAATCCAAAAATGTTGTATATATACAAATATTTTATAAAACAATCTTTAAACGTTTAATTAAAGCCAAAAGTTTCTGGAGAATTTTTCCTTTTATCATTGGAAAATCAGGCGCGGATCCAGACCTCTGATTTGGGGGGGGGGGGGGGGGCGGTCGCCGGTATATAAGATCTACTTTTGATCTCGGAAGTGTGTCGCGATCGAATTGTCCAAGCGGGGGGGGGGGGGGTCCCAATGGATCCGCGCATGTGGAAAATATTCAATTAATTGAATCAAATACAGGAAACATGCGATTAGTGTAAAGATAAGAGTAAATAAATATTATATATAATATTCATTTACTATGAGTTAACGAGTCTTGGTCACTTGTTTCACATTAAAATTTTTTTAAGTGACCAAGATCATAGTAAATGAATATTACATATAATATTTAGTACCTGGAGGCACCGAGCGATGCTCGGTAACTTCTTCCTTCAGTTAAAATCTTTATTTTAATATTATTTTTAATTTAAAATTCTGATAAAATGGTCGATTTTTATTTGAGAGACGTTTTCAAATTTTCAAATTAAAAAAAAATACAAAAATATATCATATTTTGCCCTCTGTACCCCTCCCCCCACACACACACCACCACCCCGCTCGACCCCACCCCCGAAACCTCGCCGTATCCCCCACCACTGGAAAACATACAAAATCCAAAACCTTTAGCACTGTGTGACGTCGCCTTTATTTTTAATTACGGCTTGAATTCTTTTGGGCAACGCACTTATTAAATTTTGACACTCATCTTGAGTGAAAGTATCCCAAATATTTTGAACTTTGTGTTTTAATTCGAGTACGTTTCTAGCTGGTTGTATTCGTAATAGCTTTTTCATTGTGTGCCAAAGAGTGACAAGTCGGGACTGTTTGCCACCCACTCCAAAAAGTGGAACATTATAATCAGAAAGCTATTTTAAAGATTTTCTTGATGTTGGAACACAAAATTATTATTATTCTGCAATGCATCTGCCATTGTTGGAAGTAACGATTTTTTAAAATCTCTAAATATTTATTGATGTTTACAATTCAATCAATGAAATGAAGTTTTCCAACACCTCTTTTTTTTTTTTTTTTTTTTTTTTTTTTAATGATATTGATGTGAGAAGGAGATACACCAGAAGGTCCATCCCCTAAAGGCCTGTATGGGCTGGCCCCTCCATCGTGAAGAGAACAGAGTAGAAGGAAAAGAAGCCGGGATCACGAGCCAATCTCAGAAACTTAGATATAATCCAATATCCAATTTAGTAAGGTTTTAGGGGCTTCGAGCAGTGGTAAATTCTCCGCGCGATAAATTAGGTTAAATTTATCTCCCACCTAAGAACCTCTAGCAGATATTGAACCCCATACCATAACTGAAGCAGGAAATTTTACTTTCTTTTTTAAACAATCTGAATTGAAAGCTTCATTTTTCTGACGAATAACTCTGCTTCGATTGTCCCCAACACAAACTTCAAAACGAGACTCATCACTCCAATGGACACTATTCCATTCATCACTCGTCCAATTAATGTGACTTTTAGCCCATTTAAGCCGGGTTTTTTTTTGTTTTAAGAGTGGCTTTTCTTTCGCCTAAAAAAAATTAGTAAAATTACAAAAAAAAAAATTGGAATAAGTTGCAATAAAATTACCTTGCAAGTTTTGAAACCTAACTTAAGGGCTTCTCTATGGCACGTGGATCTTGAAACACTTCGCCCCACAGCATCGCTCCAAAGAACAGATAATTCACTATAGTTCGAACGCCTGTATTTACTAATAATCTTCTTCAATGCCCGTCTATCAGCATCTGATATTTTGAATTTCGACGCATACCGAGATTTTGTAGCTATTGTACCCGTTGTTTTATAAACTCGAATAATATTTCTGACAGTAAACTTTGATAAATTAACTAGATCGCCAATTTCCGCGTTTGATTTTCCCTTTTTAAATAAATTGATAATAATTGAGCAAATTTTTTCATCAACAACCAACCTTTCCACGAGTCATTTTTACTAATAATAAACAAACCAAACTTTCTTTTGTTGGAAAAAGGCAAACCCTACTTAATTATTTCAAATATTTAAAGATTCTTAAAAAAAAAAAATAATAAATCCGTGAAAAGAAAAAGAACTATTTTTTATATAAAAATATGTTTTTAACAATTAAAAAATAATTTTAATTTAAATGTTACAATAAAATGTTTTAAATTGTTTAAAATGTTGTTCCAAATTATAATAAAAATAAATATTTAAATTAAATTTACCGTGAATTAGCATAATTTTATTAAAAAAAAAAAATATTGGTTGGCCAATTGAGATGGGACGGGGCTCGTACATGTATTAAATATATTTTATATTTTTGCCTAAAGCCCAAAAGAGTTTAAATACGACTCTGAGAATTAGGCGGCAAAATCATCGTAAATCCGCCACTGCTTATTATAATGGAAAGAAAAATATCCTACCTCAATGTTGTTACTAGTAGAACCCTCTCCAAATTTTAAAAAAAAATTGGATAAAAATTTTTAAATGTCACTCAAAAATTTCAAAACTATGTGTGTGTGAGTGACAAGGGCCAGTTCATTAATACATGTAAGCATTTTGATATATTAAAAAAAAACATACACCCCACTTGTTGTTGTTGTCGTTGTTGATTATTAACGACCTATCAGAATCCACACAAACAACACGACAACCTTTGTTTTATTGACAGTTTGTCATTTTTATTATTTATCCTTTTTATATTTTGAGATTTAAATTGGTTTTTGTTTTGTCATACTTGTCTACTACCCCTCCCGTCCAGCTTTTTCCACCCCCGCACTCGTTCTGATCAATTTTGATTACCTATAGATTTAAGCCTTTAATCCAAAACCTATCAAATTCTCTCTCTCTCTCTCTCTCTCTATATATATATATATATATACCTATATACTATATGGATTCCAAAACACTTTGATATATTTTTGATCTTAAACAAAACAAAAAATCCTTCTCGCTTGATCACGTGATATCTACTATCGAATATTAACCAAAAATAAAAGTTGATGCTGATACTGGCATCAAACAAATGAATATGGTTGTTAGTTTAAATCGGAAAGATGAAAAAAATTCGGTTTATTTGGGGTTCCGTACAATGACCCTTATGGAACCCTGATGGACCACAAAGCCTGTCAATTAGAGAAGTGATTGCCAAACTTTTTGGATTCCAGTGTCCTTAATTAATCAGACTTCCCCCCCTCCCTAAGTCAAAACATTGGTGATGATTTCAAGTTGAAATTTTTGGGCCCAAATATACAGGGCATGCGCGGATCCCTGGGGGGGGGGGGGGGGCGACCGCCCCACCAAAGCATTGGGGATCAACATTTTTTATATGTTTATTTAAAAAATATTTTTTTATTTTTTATAACATTAAATTTTAAAATTGAAAATAAAGTTCTATGTGTGTGGGAGGGGGGGGGCGTCTCTGACCTCTTGCGACACTCTTTCGAGATAAAAAGTAGATCTTATATACATCGGCCACCCCTGAACTATATAGTTCAATTGAACTAGTTCCATATAATGAACGAACTATAAAAGAACTATTCCCTAAAAAAACGATTTTCCCATCTCTATTAAAAATGTTGAAAAAGGAAATGAATTTAAAAATATAATGGTCTTTTTATTTAGTTTGAGATAGGGTCCATTTTTCATTAAGGGGGGGGTAAAGCTCAGTGGCTGCCCCCCCAAATCAGAGGTCTGGATCCGCGCCTGCTTTGATCGTTTTCAAGTATGATATAGTTACTTGGGCAACGGCAACACGCCCATCTGCCACTCTCCACACATAGATCAAGAGCCCACGACGGCCAGACCTTCGTTATTTTATAAAAGCTGAAAGTTTTTCTGTGCATGTCCCCTATACAGGTAAGAACGACCAGCGACTATAGAGTTTGGGTTGTGGTTACTTTGGCAGGTAACAGGTAATAAAGGTGTATAAAATAGTACTTTAAATTCGTTAAAGTATAAAGCTCAATTTTTTTATATTTTCTTCGGGATAACTTTAGAAATCTCGTCATCCATTGCCGGACACTTATGACAGTTGCTACCCCTTGCCAGACACCCCTAAACTTTCTTTTTGATTTTAAGTCGATTCTTCCACGTTTTCAGTAGAGGTTGCCATTAATAGTCAAAACAACAAAAATGGAATGCAATAAGGTTATTCCTCTAGTATTAGATAAGAATCGATGGTTATTTTTGATTTTAAGACGATTCCTCCATGTCTTCACCAATGGTTATCAATAATAACCGAAATGTCAAAAATCTATGTAAAAACCATTAAAACTGTCCGCCTATTGAGGTAACATTTTTTTATAGGTCGCCAAGTAACATATATAAAATTTATCTTTTATATTATAACGAAAGTATAATTATAATTTATTAAAGTTTAGGGGTGTCTGGCAGGGGTAGCAACTGTCATAAGTGTCCGGCAATGGATGACGAGATTTCTAAAGTTATCCCGAAGAAAATATAAAAAAATTGAGCTTTATACTTTAACGAATTTAAAGTACTATTTTATACACCTTTATTACCTGTTACCTGCCAAAGTAACCACAACCCAAACTCTATAGTCGCTGGTCGTTCTTACCTGTATAGGGGACATGCACAGAAAAACTTTCAGCTTTTATAAAATAACGAAGGTCTGGCCGTCGTGGGCTCTTGGGCTAACAGAGTGAAGTGAGGCCAACATCAACTAGAGAACGTGACGTCATCAGCAGGCAAGAACAACGAGAATAGCATGGGCGCTATAGGAATAGTAAAGCTCAGTGGCTGCCCCCCCCCCCCCAAATCAGAGGTCTGGATCCGCGCCTGATACAGGGTGTCCCGCATCACTACGATAATCCGTGAACAGGGTTTAAGGCCAATTTAAGACAGTCCAGAAGATAATTTATTTTTTTAATAAGTCTCATAGTTTTCGAGTTATATGCACTTTTTTGAAAATGTTGAAAATCGCTACCCTGCCCTAAATATCGAGATGCTATGGCTACAAATTTCCATATTTTATTATTCTAATTTTTGTTACGCAATCCTGAATAATGCTGCTATTGACGAGAATTCAAAATAAAACCATAAGTACTATACTTTAGGAGAAAAAAATAATAATTTTGTCCGACTTATGTTTTAAAAATTTTTCGTCAGCTAACATTGAATCATCATTAATGTAAAATAAGCTGGCGTGTTCTGATGTGGCCATCCACTTTGACTTTACCATTCTACCTGACCCCCTTACTTATATTTAATATTTAATAAAATTATTTATAATTATATAGGGGGGAATCGGATTAGCCGAGAGCTTAAAGACACTAGCCTTCTAAGCAGGAGTCCCGGGTTCGAGTCCGAGTCCCTGCATTGATATTTGACCGGCTATAATCTGATTCCTAGTCACCAATCCGTCTGGCAAGCGTGGTGACTTAATGCCAACCCCCTTCCATTTGATGGAAGAGGCCTATATTCAGCAGTGGATTGTCGCTATCGACAGGCTGATGATGATGATATAGTGGGGGGGGGGGTTTAGTTTTTGCATTTTTAGACTCATGGGACCCACTGAATTTGTATACAAAATTTGGTTGAGTTTGGTAAATGGCCAAGATTTTCATTTTTTGACCCTCTGCTCCCCCCAACCCATTTTGGGCGGTTATATTTTGCATTTTTAGACTTCTGGGGGTCCACTGATTATGTATACAAAATTTGGTTGAGTTTTCTCAATTTTTAACTCCCCCTTTACCCCCCTTAATGTTGGCTCGAAATGCACCAAAATCTAATCAGCTCTTAATCTCAATGGACCAAAACTACGTGTGAAATTTGGTTTTGATATTCACACTAGTTTTTGAGCTAGCTCGTCCACAAATTTGGTAACGCACGGACTAACTAACAGACATTTTGACAAAACAATTATTATCTCAAAAAATATAATTTTTTCAATGTTCACATATTAGAGCTTTTTTGTAGACCGAAATGCCATGGTTTCGCTCAATTTTTTTAATCGAAATAGTTTCAGCCGTTTTTGAGATATTTTGAAAAAAAAGAAGGAAAAAAACCACTTTTTTTCATGCACGATTACAATACTTGACCATACCCTGTATGGTTAAGTAAAAAAGTCTAGTAAACAAGAATGGCAAGTTATTTAATAAATTGGCCCATTTCAAAATGATACAGAACAATTTGTACTTCATTCTTTAGAAAAAAAAATATTTGTATTTTTTTTCGCAAAATTAGCTAATTTAAAAACATATTTTGATAGTGTTTTTTTATTTAATATGCTAATCAATTATGTCCCAAAAATATTTTTTATTTTTGACTCCATATAAAATTTAACTCTACCCAAAATAATCATTACGAATCACGATTTGCGGAAAAATGAATACTACATTTTTTTTTCTTTTCTTTTATTGGCCTCGGGAACATAGATGCCCATTTAGCCAGCCGATCGTATTCGTTCATATTTCCATAATTTCGCCAGCCCTCAAATGCTGATAACTTGTAAAATTCAAGTTTGTATCTTATTTTGTTTTCAAGCTCGAATCCTTTGAAAGACGATAGTCATATACCCTACACATTAGGGTGTCTTGGGTTTTATTTTGTTATTCAGGTCTCAAATTGGGTTAAAAAATATTTTGATAGGTTTTTAATTAAGCTATTTATTAACGGGTGGTTGAATCAAAACAAAATGATATTAATTAAATAAAGAATCATGAAAATCCCTCCAGGTACTATGTTTTAAAACATCATCAAAATTAATTATTACTTCAATTAAAATAAAATTATTTGCTATAAATTAAATCTCATAAATATAAAGTGATTAATTATTTAATTAAACATTACAATTACTGTTATTATTCATAATAAAATCTAATTCAAACAATAAACTCGTATTGAGTTTGTACTTTTTGTGAACAATCTTAAGCTAATGGCTCGAGATTGTTTTAATATTTTGAACTAAATAACATTTTAAAATTTAAATTTTATCGATAATAAAATAACAAATAAAAACGGCCAAGGGCGAGCCGGGCTACATAATGAAGTTTCTAATCTTTTAACTCTGAAAATACTTTTGTAGATTTATCAAATTCACTGACTTGGATTAGAAGAGAATGAAGGAATTTGTAGTAAAAACTTTTTTAAAAGAGTTACAAAAATCATATAAAAATTTAAACCTTTTCACACCGGCATTTTAAAGTGAATTAAATAAAAAAAAAATAACGTAGCATCACTCGCATTCATAATAAATTACAATTAAAACAGGAATAGTAGGGAATTGGAAAATAGATTAAAAACAGAGTTTTTATTAAATGAGCGAGACGTTTCGACGATTTATTTCGACTTCCTCAGTGACCCAAACAGTGGACAAATATAGTGATAAAATGGGACACTGAAGAAGTCGAAATAAATCGTCGAAATGTCTCGCTCATTTAATAAAAACTCATCTGTTTTTAATTAACCGACTTCAAAAAAGGAGGAGGTTCTCTATTCGACTGATTTTTTTTTTTTTTTTTTTTTTTGTCTGCCTATGTTACCTCATATCTCCGCCAATTGTCAACCAAATTTTGAAAAAAATTTTGCATTGGGTCAAGTCTAGCCTCCGATTGGTCCCATTTTTTTTCGTTTTTTTTTCATAGGTATTAGACCTTTTTTATTAGGTTTGTTTAGACCTAACCTCTTTGTTTATGAACCGATTTCGATGGTTCTTTTTTTATCCGAAAGGGGGTGTCTTAGGGATGGTGTCATATTAATTTGGTCAAGTTTTGATGATATGATCACTATTAATAACATCACTAAAAAGAGAAAAATAAAAATTATTTTTAAGAAAAAAATAAAAACCGACTTCAAAAAATTAAATTCAACAAATTAAATACACTAAAAGGTATAAAATAATTATTATCTTATTTAGTTACAACTAAACGACGAAATATTAACATGAAATTACTTTTTGAAGTCGGTGCCAAACATATACCTTTTATGAATCGCACTCGACGGATCTTACTTAGTACGATTTGGCGGGTACGCTCGCTTATAGGTATAGTTTGTTTGGCACCGACTTCAAAAAGTAATTTCATGTTAATATTTCGTCGTTTAGTTGTAACTAAATAAGATAATAATTATTTTATACCTTTTAGTGTATTTTATTTATTGCATTTAATTTTTTGAAGTCGGTTTTTATTTTTATCTTAAAAATTATTTTATTTTTTCTTCATATAAAATTTAACCCTTCCCATAGTAATTATTTGATTAAAATTGTGATATAATTCATGATTTGAAGGAAAATTAATACATATAATTTGTAAATTTCAAGTTTTTGTATCTTTTTTTTCCAGTTTACGAGCTAACAATCTTTTTGAAGAAGATTAGATACACATTAAGTAAAAAACAGGTCTAAGGATTTCGGTGAAAAACACTCATTAGGGGGGGGGGGGCGGTGGGTTTGTATCGACAAATCGATCCATAAGGGTCTCATTTTCGGGGAACTTTAATTTGAGTGTTGTTTTCTTAATTAAAGTAATATTTAATAGGTAAATGGATGTTAGTTTGGGATTTTAAAACATGTTTTGTTTTTCTTTTGTATCTACACAGACAATGGACTGGACAGGTCATTTTTCTTAAATACCATTTTTAACCGAATTATGTATCATTTCGACAAATATTATACTATAAATATATTTTCTTCTCTCGAAACGTTTGAACTATTAATAAACGTTTTAAGATAAATACGACATTAGTTTTTAATTTTTTTATTTAAGTAAATGAACCGCGAAAGTAAAATAATTTATTTCAATCATTTCTGACTGATGTTAATTCTACGTTTTTGCTGACGCAAAGAGAAATGACACAGACATTGCTGTAACTAGCCTTTTATCCGCCCTGTGCGAGCTTCTATAATTGCGGTCTTGAAACAAAAGTATAGGTACTTGGCAGAATTTTAAATATGTAACTATATATAAACGAGCTTCGAGGGCGTGTTATTCCTCTTAAAAAACCACACTCCAAATGTATACCGGTAAGCTACCGAAAATACATCGTCTCTTAAAATTTTCGCCTCTTTAACTTTTGAGTGGCGAGGGGGGAGGGGGAAGGAATAATGATCAATATATTTAATGTTTCTTAATTTAAAATGAATTGGAGTCTTTCATTTCAAAATTCGAGTCCAAATTAGAAATTAGAATTTCAAATTTGCCTGGTTAATGAAAATCGATTGGAGCCATCAGTTTAAAATCCGCGCCGACAATTATATTTCAAATTTGCCTCGTTAATTATTATATATTTAATGTTTCTTAATTTAAAATCTATTGGTGTTTTTTCATTTTCATTCGAGTTCAAATGAATACAATATTATCTCGACACAAAGTCTAAATCAAAAATTTATAGTTTTTGTAACAGAAATCTAGATATAAATATTAATGTTGCATTGGTGTAATGGCTAGAGCTGATGCCCTTAGTTCAAGAGTTCGTCGGTTCGATTCTAGGCAAGAGGGTAATTTTTTTAAAGAAAATTCTCTCAGCGTTGTTTAATAAATTAATTTAATATTAAATATAATTAATATAGGCTCTTATATATAGTATTAGTTGAAAAAAAGAAAACAAAAAAAAACGTTTATTCGAAAATATTTGCTAAAATACAAAATAATACAATACACAAATGACACCAACAAATAATCCTTGTCTGGTCATTTCTGCACCTCTCCAGAGTCTGCGCCCTGTGCCTGGGCTAGGACCGCCCTAGTTACAACACCGGACAGATTCTAATTCTATCGGGTGCTCGATATCATTTTTCCTGTTTCAAAAATAATAAATAATTTTTAGATTAACAGTTATAGAAATTAGTGAAATAAATTATTTAACTTTTGCGATTTTTATGAATATTTTTTAAAAGACTTGTACTTATATTCATTTATTAGAATGAAAAATATTAAAGAATTTATTTCAAAATTAGATATTTTATAATCAGGTCTCAACTTGGGTTAAAAAATATTTTTAATTAATCTTTTTATTAATCGGTGGATGAATCAAAACAAAATGGTATTGATTAAATAAACAAACATTAAATTCCGCCAGATACCTACTATGTTTTAAAACGTCATTAATTAATTATATTTTTAATTAAATAAAAAAATAAAAATTTTATTAAAAATTAAATCTCATAAATAGAAAGTAATTAATTAATTTATATTTAATGGTAATTAAAAAATATTTAGAATAATAATAATATTTCTTGGAAGGGACTACAATTACTTACTCTTAAGTATTATGTTTTAATACATTTATATTTTTGAAAAACAATCTTATGGACAAATGTCTCGGAGATTGTTTAATATTTTTCAATTAAACAATAAACAATGAATTATAAAAATTAATTAAATTAAGCTTTGAGTTATTGACATTATGATAGCAAAAAACGCGGCAAAGTGTGAGCTGGGCATGAAACTGGAATACATTAAGTTCACTTTATTAATTTCCAATTAATCTTTTTTTACATAGTTATACATTAGAAAACTCATTTGTATATATTTCAGATTTTTTCGAGGGAGTCAAAGTTAAATTTTTTCGCGTGATGCGTGACGCGTGATGGCTCAATTCCATTTACTGCCCAGTAAATTAAAAAGTGTGCAAGGCGCGCAAAAAGAAGTTATCACTTCAAAAACACCCTCATATTTCGAGATTTTGAAAAACGACTATGGGACATCTCACCAGTCTTGAAATGAGCACAATTTTTCTGTCTCAGCCCCATATGTTTACTTGGCTTGCTATTTGTTATTTTTTAAAGAAAATCAAAAGAGGGTGTCATCTATTAGACCCGAGACGGAATGAATTATTTTTAATTATATGTCAGAAGGGTTTTTACTACTAACTATAAGAGCAGTTTCGCTTTACTGCTCTGATTAAATGGATGTTTTACTCCTTTCATGATTCATTTAAGTTCTATTGTATTATGTTTTTATTTTAAAAATAAAGGAAAAAAACTTTTTAAAGAGTCAGTACAGCAATTAGAGCAGTATTAAGTAATTCCTTTTTTACATTTTTGCCTGAATTTATTGAAGTCCAATTGAATATTCTCTCTCTCTCTATAACGAGAATGTTTTGGTCGAAAGTAAAAAGGCCATTCCTAGAATAATAAAAATTAAGGAATTAATATCTATTAGTCTGAAGCAGGTCTGGGCTTGTATTTCAAGTCGAGACCTGCTTATTCTTATAATGGCTTATGTCTAAAGGAAGAGAGATGATTCTATCTGCGGCCTTTTTAGTCATTTTCAAAAATCAACTACAAATATTCTAGAATGTTTTGAATAGCTAAAGCAATTGCATAAAAATACTAAATTATAAAATATATTCGGATTGGTAAACTAAGTAATTGCGGATTTTGTTTAGAAAATCTAAAGACAATTCTTTCATGGAACTAAATAACTTTATTCTGTAATGTATTGCCCATTTTGATCAATGACCTTTTGCCATCTTTCAGAGTAGCATCATAATCCCACGTTCATAAAACTTCTGGTTTTATTAGCAAAAAACTGAATCAGGTACAATTTGACATCATCATCATTATTGAAATTTTTACCATTCAAGGAGTTTTGTAAAGATCGAAAATAGAAAGATAGAAAATATTTTCGAAAAACGGGAAAATGGCAAGTCTATATATAGCCTTGTGAATTTTGACCTGGTAATGAAGCCCTTAATACGTAGGCGTTGTTTGAGCATCGAAATAAGGGATAATAATATTATTTTCTTAAAAATTTTAAAATTTGTATCCAGAATCGAGTTTCATGTCACGAATCAACGATTCGTTTCATTCAGTTTTTTTAATAATTTTTCTTAATCTAATTTCTGAATAAATGAATATATTTTTTAATTTGACTTATTTTGACCTGGCAATGAGGGCTTCATTACGTAGGGGTTGTTGGACCATCGATATAAGAGTTAATAATATTAATGAGACAGACGATCAACTTCAAATTTCCGGAATAATTATTTAATACATCAATGATTAGATGGTAAAAATTTTTGAATTTTCTTATAAAAATGATCAACACCCCCCCCCCCCGTACCCGCTTAAACAGATCTACTACGTCATGTCGAACCATTATTCTTTATTATTTTTAACCGACTTCAAAAAAGGAGGAGGTTCTCTATTCGACTGATTTTTTTTTTTTTTTTGTGCCTATGTTACCTCATATCTCCGCCAATTGTCAACCGATTTTGAAAAAAATTTTTGCATTGGGTCCAGTCTAGCTTCCGATTGGTCCCATTTTTTTCGTTTTTTTTTCATAGGTATTAGACCTTTTTTATTAGGTTTGTTTAGACCTAACCTCTTTGTTTATGAACCGATTTCGATGGTTCTTTTTTTATCCGAAAGGGGAGTGTCTTAGGGATGGTGTCATATTAATTTGGTCAAGTTCTGATGATATGATCACTATTAATAACATCACTAAAAAGAGAAAAATAAAAATAATTTTTAAGAAAAAAATAAAAACCGACTTCAAAAATTAAATACAACAAATAAAATACACTAAAAGGTATAAAATAATTATTATCTTATTTAGTTACAACTAAACGACGAAATATTAACATGAAATTACTTTTTGAAGTTGGTGCCAAACATACTAGTATACCTTTTATGAATCGCACTCGACGGATCTTAACTTAGTACGTTTGGTGGGTATGCTCGCTTATAGGTATAGTTTGTTTGGTACCGACTTCAAAAAGTAATTTCATGTTAATATTTCGTCGTTTAGTTGTAACTAAATAAGATAATAATTATTTTATACCTTTTAGTTGATTTTATTTGTTGCATTTAATTTTTTGAAGTCGGTTTTTATTTTTTCTTAAAAATTATTTGTATTCTTGAACGTTTTAACTTTTTTATTTTTTTATATATTTCTATTTCTCTCTTCCTTTAATTATTTATTTTTTTAAGAGACTGAGCTGCTGCTACGCTGTCGTCGGCGTCGCTGATTAATTAATTGCTATAAAAGCGTTTCCCTGTTTAGAGAAAATGTAAGATTTACCTGCCGCTGTGCAAATAAATAATGGAAGCAAATATTATATGTTGACCTGTAAACTAATTAAAATAAAGGGTATAGGCAGGCGGATTGCTAAACTACAGTCTCCTATACTAATAAGATAAATTACTATATATATTCGAATATTATACATATCAAAAAAGGGCGATATATATACAGGATGGGCCATAAAGATCTACCACATTTTGAGGAGGTATAAAAAACGAAAAAAATGAATATATTTTTGAAAAGAACATAAATCAAATCTATTTTTAACCGACTTCAAAAAAGAAGGAGGTTCTCTATCGACTGAATTTTTTACTTTATTTTTTTTTGTGTCTATGTTACCTCATATCTCCGCCAATTGTGAACCGATTTTAAAAAAATTCGCATTGGGTTCAGTCTACCTTCCGATTGGTCCCATTTTTTCATAGGTATTAGACCTTTTTTGTTAGGTTTGTTTAGGCCTAACTTCTTTGTATATGAACCGATTTCGATGATTCTTTTTTTATTGGAAAGGGGGTATCTTAGGGATGGTGTCATATTAATTTGGTCAAGTTCTGATGATAGGATCACTATTAATAACATCACTAAAAGAGAAAAATAAAAATAATTATTTAAGAAAAAAATAAAACCGACTTCAAAAAAATTAAATGCAACAAATAAAATCATCTAAAAGGTATAAAATAATTATTATCTTATTTAGTTACAACTAAATGACGAAATATTAACATGAAATTACTTTTTGAAGTCGGTGCCAAACAAACTATACCTATAAGCGAGCGTACCCGCCAAACGTACTAAGTAAGATCCGTCGAGTGCGATTCATAAAAGGTATATGTTTGGCACCGACTTCAAAAAGTAATTTCATGTTAATATTTCGTCGTTTAGTTGTAACTAAATAAGATAATAATTATTTTATACGTTTTAGTTGATTTTATTTGTTGCATTTAATTTTTTTGAAGTCGGTTTTATTATTTTCTTAAAAATTATTTTTTTTAAACGTGTTTTAAAAATTATCAGACAAAAAAAGGAGGCTGGGGGGCAAAGTCCTTTCCACAATACCGAAAATACATGTTTTCAAGTTTTTCATATTTTGTTTCGGAAATACATGTTTCAAAGTATTTTATATCGGAAATACATGTTTCCAAGTATTCTATATCGAAAACACATGTTTTGATGTATAATATTTTGCCCATCTCTGCATGTAATGGATATAGATATAATTAAAGAATTTCAAAAGCTACTTTTTCGAGATAATGTGGATATTAAGTAAAATAGGTAATTCGAACAAAAAAAATGTAACTTCCACAACGAATCCCTTCCCTCTCTAATACACCTACCCCAGATATAAATTAGTTTAATGCGCCCGACTTTTGACAATTTACTAATTTATAAGCTCAGTTTTATTGCTATTATGTGTTGAATTTATAGAATTTTCTTTTAAAATGGAGTGAAGATAAACGGGGGGGGGGGGCGAGTGAGAGGGGTATATAATTCATTCATTAACCATCGAGTTTAATACAATTTAATCCCTTAACTATCTCAAAAGATGAAATTGTTAATTCTGCAGCCAACTGTCAGATGAAAGATTCCATGCGTTGTTTTACATTAGCATAACGGCAAACATGATAAGGGGCTTTGTACCACCCCCCTCCTCTCTAACCCTTTCTCCAATCCTTTATTCATATTTAGATACATTCACATTTCTATTTATATTAGAGGAATTAGAATTAAGCCGAATTTATAATTACTTATTGTCAAGAGTAGGTATACAAATAATATTGCCCCTGACAAAAAGTTTATCCCTATATATATATATATATCCCTTATATGTATTTATATATTAAAGAGAAGCTGTTTTTAACCGCTTGAAACGGTATTTAATTGAAAAGTTTTTATTTTTTAATGTGGAATTTTTAGAATATAGATACTAGAATACAAATGGGGGATGCTTCTATTTAATAATCCCACCCCTAACAAGAGAGGACACATCTCGTTTTATGGCACCACACTCCCTTCCACGAGAGTGTGATGGCTTCAACTCTCACAGAGCTGATTAGATTTTGGGGCATATCGACTCAAAATTAAGGGTGGTGTGGGGGGAGGGTTAAAAATTAAAAATCTTGACCATTTGAGCAAACTCAACCAAATTTTGTATACATAATCAGTGGGACCCCAGAAGTCTAAAAATTAAAAAACTAACCCCCTCCTCTACATGATTATAAATAATTTTATTAAATATTAAATATAAGTGAGGGGCCAGGTTGTATGGTAAAGTCAAGTGGATGGCAACATCAGAACATGTCATCTTTTAGTTTATTTATTATTTTTTTGAAAACTAGATATACATAGAAAACTCACCCTTTGATGATCATTGGAATATTGATATATTAATTCTAATAAATATTCTGTGTATGTGTGTGTATTAAAGGCGATATAATGGAATTTTTAGAATATAGATACTAGAATACAAATGGGAGATGATTCTATTTAATAATCCCCCCCCCCTTAACAAGAGAGGACACATCTCCCTTACTTCCTTCCTCTTTGTCTATTTGCATTTTCGTCTCCGTTTCTATTTGTTTTCCGTTCGATTTGAACAGAGTTTGTCCATTATCACCCTTTCAAGTCCTTTTGCCCTTCATCCCTTTTGTAACCCCCTCCCCCACCCCTCAAGGCTATGACCAATTTCTCAACCTTCCATCCATCCCTGTTGGTTCATCTCTTGAGCAAGTACATTTAAATTGGAATAAAAATAAAACCGGAACCTCTGAGACACGGAATTTAATTAAATAGACTTCCTCTAAAACCAGAAGTGTCCAACCCGCGGCCCGACACAAAATCGAAAACTTGTAAAAAACTTTGTAATTTTTTGATATACCTATATTAATTAAATTATAATTGATTCTAATTAGGTTGCCATGGCAACAACAATGTATTTATTATTATCGATATAGAAAATAAACAAACATCATGTTCTTCGTTCTAATTAATATAGGTATGTACTTCATAATTTATTTATAATATATTTAATATTAAAAGGCACATCATTTTTATAATACTTTTTATTAAAAATATTGTCACAAAATGCAGTTAATTGTACGAGCAATTCTTATATATATATATTGTTATGAATTGGTTTCTCGAAAACGGCTCTAACGATTTGGATGAAATTCACGGGTTAGGGGTTTTCGGGTTGGCATTTCGATCTGTCACGGTCTCATCTTCAACTAAGTTCTTTTTAATGGGTTTTTTGTCAATTGAAATAATTATTCACAGGTGGTTTCTCGATAAAAATGTATAATAACATTTTTATTCAATTCCATTTGAATAATTAATTGGTTTTTTAATTTTTATATCCCACTAATAATTTATTAGAAATATTATTATAAGAAGCTCAGCCCTCCGGGCTGGTGCCTTGGCGGGAAGCGTCTCGGTCCAAAAATTTTATTCCTCTCAAAAAACCACACTCCAAATGTATACCTGTAAACTCCCGAAAATACTTACTCTCTTAAAAGTTTCGCTTCATTTTCGTCCTGACACAGCTACAGAAATGAGACTCTAGATATGAATCTGGGAGTATTTTTTTTCTATAATCTACAGTATTGTGATATTTTTTGTATGGAAATAGATTTATTTAAATAAGTGGGATCGTGTGAGGAGGAGAATTATATTATATCATTTTTTAAATTTGGGATCTATAATCGATATAAGGCTACAAATATTTAAAAGAGATCAGGTGTTGTTTGTATGACAGGCTGCTCCCACCAGTATTGCCAAGAGAAACTCGGTCATGTGTGTCTTAAGTCGTTCAATTTTGTAAAAATCAAAAAATAAGAATAACGAAATTTAGATTTTTAAAAAATTATAAAAAGTGGCAAATTATTAAAAAATAATCAAATAATATATAAAATATAAATCAAATAAGATGTGATTAATATCTTCTTCTGTGCGTAAAGAAAAGCGAATTGAATATTTAATTTTTGACTGGTGATGGGGGCGGGGAGGAGGAATAATTCTCAATATATTTAATGTTTCTTAATTTAAAATCAATTGGACTCTTTCATTTCAAAATTCGAGGTCAAATTGCGATTATATTTCAAATTTGCCCCAAATATACTGACGGCATCAGCGCTCCTGTCCGCATCATTACGTCAGCGTTGCCTGCAAATTAGTCGTGGCCTATTCTAAATATTATATTAGACTTTGCAAATTTGATTAATTGGAGTATTTTTATTGAATATTAAATGATTAAAAATTATATTAATTAAGTTATAATGAAAGGCAGTCCATAAATTATTTAAATTTTATTCAGATTCCGACGTTTTAAAGAACTATTTTCTTCAGGGTATTGAATAGTTATTGATGGATAAGTAGTATCACCTATCAATAACTATTCAATACCCTGAAGAAAAAGTTCTTTAAAACGTCGTAATTTGAATAAAATTTAAATAATTATGGACTGCCTTTCATTATAACTAACTTATTTCGCTTACCAGTCCGTCTTTTTAACCGACTTCAAAAAAGGAGGAGGTTCTCTATTCGATTGAATTTTTTTTTTTTTTTTTTTTTTTGTGCCTATGTTACCTCATATCTCCGCCAATTGTCAACCGATTTTGAAAATTTTTTTGCATTGGGTCATTTTTTTCATAGGTATTGGACCTTTTTTATTAGGTTTGTTTAGGCCTAACCTCTTTGTTTATGAACCGATTTCGATGGTTCTTTTTTTATCCGAAAGGGGGTGTCTTAGGGATGGTGCCATATTAATTTGGTCAAGTTCTGATGATATGATCACTATTAATAACATCACTAAAAAGAGAAAAATAAAAATAATTTTAAGAAAAAAAATAAAAACCGACTTCAAAAAATTAAATGCAACAAATAAAATACACTAAAAGGTATAAAATAATTATTACCTTATTTAGTTACAACTAAACGACGAAATATTAACACGAAATTACTTTTTGAAGTTGGTGCCAAACATATTCCTTTTATGAATCGCACTCGACGGATCTTACTTAGTACGTTTGGCGGGTACGCTCGCTTATAGGTATAGTTTGTTTGGCACCGACTTTAAAAAGTAATTTCGTGTTAATACTTCGTCGTTTAGTTGGCTAAATAAGGTATGATCATTTTATACCTTTTAGTGCATTTAAATTTTTGAAGTCGGTTTTTATTTTTTACTTAAAAATTTTTATAATATATCACTTTGAACTAAAGCAGTGCGACTGTGGGTCAGTGGGTAGAGTGCTGGCTCGCTGACTCGAAGATCGCTGGTTCGAGACCAAGTCTCGGCAGATAGATATTTGCAGTCGCCTCCTCTTGGAAAGTAATGGCAACCTACCAAAAGTATAATTGCATAGTAACCTCTCCAAATTAGCCGTTCGGAACCGGCGTTAAAAAGTAGGTCCCGTATATCTGTGTAAAACAACTAAACACACTTAGCACAGGTATATGTGGAGAGGAGCCGGCGTCCGTTTCGGGTATGGCACTCGAAGAAGAAGAACTAAAGTAAAAAATTACCGATCAACACTCGCTGTTCCAGGTACTGCAGTTAATAATAAACATATACACTATAAACAGTCTTTAAAAAGACTCAATTTATTTGTGTATTTCCGAATATACATTCATATTACACGAAGTTTAATCTTTATTTCCGTTAATACGTGAATACAGCATAATATCGATCATCATACAATGTACGTGGGTGCGTGATAATCAATATTTTAACTATTAGGCCTATTATTACTTCATTATTATTTAAAAGAGTTGTAAATAGTTTTAATTGTTTAATTTATGCTTTCATAACTAAAGTGACTATAGATTTAACTTTTGAAATTTCGATGATCCCTAATTTTGTTAACCGACTTCAAATAAAAATTTTTAAGAAAAAATAAAACCGACTTAAAAAAATTAAATGCAACAAATAAAATACACTAAAAGGTATAAAATAATTATTATCTTATTTAGTTACAACTAAACGACGAAATATTAACATGAAATTACTTTTTGAAGTCGGTGCCAAACATATACCCATTATGAATCGCACTCGACGGATCTTAGTACGTTTGGCGGGTACGCTCGCTTATAGGTATAGATTGTTTGGTACCGACTTCAAAAAGTAATTTCATGTTAATATTTCGTCGTTTAGTTGTAACTAAATAAGATAATAATTATTTTATACCTTTTAGTTGATTTTATTTGTTGCATTTAATTTTTGAAGTCGGTTTTTATTTTTTCTTAAAAATTATTTTTTGAAGTCGATTAAAAAGGAGGAGGTTCTCTATTCGACTGATTTTTTTTTGTGTGTCTATGTTACTTCATATCTCCTCCAATTGTCAACCGATTTTGAAAAAAAAATTGCATCGGGTTCAGTCTAAATTCCGATTGGTGCCGTTTTTTTTTCATTGGTATTAGACCTTTTTTGTTAGGTTTGTTCAGTCCTAACTTCTTTGTTTATTAACTGATTTCGATGATTCTTTTTTATTGTAAAGGGGATATCTTAGGGATGGTGTCATTATAATTTGGTCAAGTTCTGATGATATCAATAACATCACTAAAAAGAGAAAAATAAAAATAATTTTTAAGATAAAAATAAAACCGACTTCAAAAAATTAAATGCAACAAATAAAATACACTTAAAGGTATAAAATAATTATTATCTTATTTAGTTACAACTAAACGACGAAATATTAACATGAAATTACTTTTTGAAGTCGGTACCAAACAAACTATACATATAAGCGAGCGTACCCGCCAAAAGTAAGATCTGTCGAGAGCGATTCATAAAAGGTATATATTTGACACCGACTTAAAAAAGTAATTCCATGTTAATATTTCGTCGTTTAGTTGTAACTAAATAAGTTAATAATTATTTTATACCTTTTAGTTGATTTTATTTGTTGCATTAATCTTTTTGAAGTCGGTTTTATTTTTTTCCTAATAAATTACTATTATTTGTTATTTTTAATTTATCCTACAGTTTCGCTCACCAATCTCAGTAGTAAAGGTCCTATTAGTTTCTGGAGATTACGTTAATATAAACACTTCATCATTTTTAACCGACTTCAAAAAAGGAGGAGGTTCTCTATTCGATTGAATTTTTTTTTTTTTTTTTTTTGTGCCTATGTTACCTCATATCTCCGCCAATTGTCAACCGATTTTGAAAAATTTTTTTGCATTGGGTCCAGTCTAGCTTCCGATTGGTCCCATTTTTTTTCGATTTTTTTTCATAGGTATTAGACCTTTTTTATTAGGTTTGTTTAGACCTAACCTCTTTGTTTATGAACCGATTTCGATGGTTCTTTTTTTATCCGAAAGGGGTGTCTTAGGGATGGTGTCATATTAATTTGGTCAAGTTCTGATGATATAATCACTATTAATAACATCACTAAAAGGAGAAAAATAAAAATTTTTAAGAAAAAAATAAAAACCGACTTCAAAAAATTAAGTGCAACAAATATAAAAATACACTAAAAGGTATAAAATAATTATTATCTTATTTAGTTACAACTAAACGACGAAATATTAACACGAAATTACTTTTTGAAGTCGGTGCCAAACATATACCTTTTATGAATCGCACTCGACGGATCTTACTTAGTACGTTTGGCGGGTACGCTCGCTTATAGGTATAGTTTGTTTGGCACCGACTTCAAAAAGTAATTTCATGTTAATATTTCGTCGTTTAGTTGTAACTAAATAAGATAATAATTATTTTATACCTTTTAGTGTATTTTTATATTTGTTGCATTTAATTTTTTGAAGTCGGTTTTTATTTTTTCTTAAAAATTTTTTGTTTTAGTTGATTAGTATCTACCTGGAAAACCGAGCGATTCTCGATATTTTTTGATTGAAAAGCGATATATTAATATTATTTTTAATTTTAAATTCAAGTAAAATGGTCAATTTTTTTTACTAACGTTTTGGCCCGCTATGACCATCATCATCAAGACGTATCATTGGCCGCAAACTTTTGATTGTAATTTGAATTAAAAATAATATTAATATACACGAAAGTTCTTTCATTGACCCTTTTAAATCCGGAAGAAGAAGGTACGATCCTTCGAATTGTTGGATTTATTAAGAGAATAAAATTGATATTCTAATAAATTATTTTATAGTAAAATACATTTAATCAATTAAATTGGCAAATTCTAATATATCTTAATATTGATAATGATGATCTATTAGTGGAATTTAAAATAAAAAATTCATTTAATGTTATAATAAGAAAATTTAATATAAATGTAATTATAAATTTTTATTGAAACAACCACCTGTGAATAATTATTTCAATTAACAAAAAACCCATCAAAAATAACTTAGCCTAAGATGAGACCTTAACAGATCAAATTGTCAACACAAAAACCTCCTAACCCGTGAATTTCATGCAAATCGTTTGAGCCGTTTCCGAGTAACCGATTCTATATATATATATATATACAATAATTGCTCGTTTAATATAATAAGAAAAGAGTACCTGGAGGCACCGAGCGATGCTCGGTAACTTCATCCTTCAGTTAAAACCATTATTTTAATATTATTTTTAATTTAAAATTCTGATAAAAAGGTCGATTTTTATTTGAGAGCCGTTTTCAAATTAAAAAAAAATACAAATATATATATAGTATTCGCCCACTGTACCCCCACCCCGCTTGACCCCACCCCCGAAACCTTGACCTACCCCCGGATCCCCCACCACTGCACCCCACCTCCTGCACCTGTTTTGATTCAACCATATGATTCATTTTTATTCATCCAATTGTTAATAAATAAAACCTATCAAAATGTGTTGTTATTTCGGAAAATTGAGACCTGCTTATGCGAAATATATTTTTAAATAAATTCTTGATTATTTTTTATTCTATTAAATAAATAAAGTTCTTTATAAAAACAATTATAAAACGTTTATTAATATTTCTAACGTTTCTGGAGAACAAAATATGTTAAAATCCACAATCACAATACTTCTTCAAGGCCTTTTAGAACAATGAATTAAGGCAACCCATTGTCTGCCTGGATACAAAAGGAAAAGAATAGCCTTTTTTATAAACCCTAAGAATGGGATTTGTCTACCTGAGAATAATTAATTTGATTACGAAAAAACCCATCAAAAACAATTTTGTCGATGATGAGACCGTGACAGATCGAATTCTAACCCCAAAAAACCCCTAACTCGTGAATTTCATCAAAATCGGCAGAGTCGTTTTCAAAATGCAACCAAGATACAAATATATAAACAAATATATATACAAATAAACATACATTTTTGCTCGTTTAATAAGAGTAGATAAGATAATATCTTGTTTTTCTGTCTATTATTAGCTAATAATTAAAATTAAAAGAATACTTTTGAATGTTTATTAATTTTTTGTCTATTGTATTTAATATGAAATGTAGTATGGCTTCCATATATGACATCACTCATTCTATAATATTTGTCAAAGCTGATATGATTATAGTACATTATTTGCTATGTTTGTGCTTAAAATCTATCGTTAGAATCAGTGTAATTTATGTGCGGCCCGATACAATTTCTTTCCTTCAAATGTGGCCCAAGGATGCCAAAATGTTGGACACTCCTGCAGTCTAAACCCCCCCCTCCCCCTATATACATTTATTTTCTCCAATTACGATTTGTTTTATCGTTATCTATTGGTTTTAGCGAAATTATTTATAATCTGTTTTTAGCGGGGGTGGAAAACTTAACGAGAAATCGATATTAGAAACGATTAATGTGTCAGTTGAAAAGATGGATGGCGGGGGGGGGATCGCGTCCAATCATAGGGCGTTAGATGGGGGTGAAAATAGGAAAAAACTCATCACTAACCACCCTCCTAATCTATCTCCGTTAAAAGAAGGTGAAAAAAATAATTCTATTACTTTACTATACACCTTTTTGGAAGCAAAGGCGCAATTAAAAATTTTCCCTGAACGTTGCGGGCGAAAAAATATCTAATGACATCATACAGGGTGTCCCGTATCACAACGATAAGCTGTGAACTAAAAGTATCATAGTTTTTGAGTTATAGGCATTTTTTGAAAAAAAATTAAGACTCAGTGTTGTCTAATTTCTAGGCGCGAAAATAGAGATTTCCCTGATATTCACTTCGATTCGAATACCCTGAAAATGTGTGACAGCCTATCCATGTTGGGCGTCTCTGTCGCATCTGACCTGTCTTGGAATGAACACATCTCCTCTGTGGCGAAATCTGCAGCAAGGAGGATTGGCTTCTTATTCAGGTCCAAGCGATTTTACAAACCCCCACAACTTCTCACCATCTACAAGGCCCAAATCCGCCCCTATCTCGAATACTGCTCTCATCTGTGGAGAGGAGCCTCAAAATATTCTCTTGCTACCCTTGATGCAATTCAGAAACGAGCCGTCAGGCTAATTGACGATTCTACCCTCACCGACTCCCTCGACTCGCTGGCTCATCGAAGAGATGTCTCCGCCCTTTCCCTTTTCTATAGATACTATCACGGCAGGTGCTCTGATGAGATAAAATCAATAATTCCCCCCAAAGCATGCTTTGCACGCAGCACATGTTTTGCGGACTCCCAACACTCTTTCGCGGTTCAATTGGAAAAGTGCCGGACCACTTCATTCGCGAATACATATATCCCCATGACTTCAAGGAACTGGAACTCTCTTCCAGCCTCTATCTTTCCCAGCACCTATGATCTTCAAACCTTCAAAACCAGGGTGCATAGACACCTACGTCTACACCCTCTCACTTAATCAACTTTCCCTTCTCTTCGGTAATGCAAGAGTCTTTCGAGATCCATAGGGGCTACATCTTTACTGGTGCACCCCTTCTTGCATTCGATTGCATTAAAAAAAAAAAAAAAAAAAAAAAAAATCGCTACTCTGTCCTAAATAATGAGATCCTGTGACTACAAATTTACATATTTTATTATTCTAATTTTTGTTACGCAATCCTGAATAATTCTGCTATTTACCACAATATACAATAATACCATAAGTAATATACTTTTAGAGAAAAAATTAGCTAATTTAAAAACATATTTTGATAATGTTTGTGGGGAACATATACACCCACAATAAGACTTCAAGAGAGCGCGCCACCGCGGGAGCCCAGGTCAACACGCCAGCGCCACCAAGCCGACGGAAGCTACACGCATAAACCCAGTTCTACACCAGCGTCCATCCTAGCAACACACAAAAACTCTCGAGACCAGTATCGCTTCGAACAACCTGTACATATTTCTTTACTATTTGTAAATAAAGATATTATTAAAGGAGCTTTGTTTGAGAATTATTTCGCCCCGAAATATCCCTCCAGCTCACGCAGATCCTTCAGTGGTGACCCCGACGTGATACTGAAGGATCTGCGTGAGCTGGAGGGATATTTCGGGGCGAAATAATTCTCAAACAAAGCTTCCTTTAATAATATCTTTATTTACAAATAGTAAAGAAATATGTACAGGTTGTTCGAAGCGATACTGGTCTCGAGAGTTTTGTGTGTTGCTAGGATGGACGCTGGTGTAGTACTGGGTTTATGCGTGTAGCTTCCGTCGGCTTGGTGGCGCTGGCGTGTTGACCTGGGCTCCCGCGGTGGCGCGCTCTCTTGAAGTCTTATTGTGGGTGTATATGTTCCCCACATGTTTTTTGTAATGATGGCCAAATCACATTTTAATTAATTACAGACCCTGAAGAAGGAGGGAATAGCCAGCGAAACGTCGGTTTTATAAATAAAAAAGATAGTGTAAATTATCTTCTTCTTTTTTTGGACTGCCTTATCGATATCCACTTAATTCACTTATCAGTCCGTCTCGAAAAATTACTCCAATCTTATTAAAATATGTAAATTTGTAGCCACAGCATCTCGATATTTAGGGTAGGTTAGCGGTTTTCATTATTTTCAAAAAAATGCCTATAACTCGAAAACTATGAAACATTTATTAAAAAAAAAAATTATATTCAGGACCGTCGTAAATTGCCCTATTCCCTGTTCACGGTTTATTGTTGTGATACAGGACACCATGTATATTATTATTTTTTTAATCGTTATTATACTATTTTAAGATTTTTACTTTATCCAATGCGAAGCATGGGTAAAGTATTGTAATCGGTCTGGCGGCAAGCGCGACTTCAAAGGGTCCTCAGGTAAAGACTACGGAACCCATGGACTCAATTAAAGTCACAAATTGTAGTATTCAATTAGATTGAATTTTAGCACGTGACGATTTTGACAAAAATTGCATGGGGTCTCGTCGAGAGGCCAAAAAGTGCCATTTTTTTGGAAGTGCGTGCGGATGGATGGATGTATGTTATCGTTTTTTTCGTCCACGATTTTTTCCACACCGTTGTACAAATTGAAATGAATTAAATATTCCAGCGCCTCCCAATCGATCGCAGCCCCGGCTGATCCTTTTGTCTGTAATAAAAATAAACTTTCCTTCGTTCCCTAAATTTAAAATTTGTTATTAATTGTCTTTACACGGCCTCGTTGTGGTCGCGCCCCGGGTGAAGAGAAAATTATTTTTCGATCTTTGGGGTCTGCGATCGATTGGGAGGCGCTGGAATATTTAATTGTTTAATTAATACTTTATTTCGGTACTTTTTTAGTTTTTTTCTAAATATCTTGAAAATGACTTAACCAATTTTAATGAAATTTAATATTGTAATTGAGTACCTTGAGGACCACAAAAATGCTCATATAAAATTTTTTGTAAAATTATATTTTAAAAGTACTTTACCCTAGACTACGATAGTTCATTGGATAAAGTTTAGCAACGATCCGTTGCAGTTTATTTTTTTATTTATTTAATTTTTGTCATTTTTAATTTTGTTTATTTTTGAACCTATAAAAAAACCCTAAACATTTCTCCCCCCCCTTAAAAAAAACTTGTGCAATTTTTTTTACCTCTAAATTTGAGGGGAAAACCCCTATAAGTTGGTAATGATGAGGTTATTCGTCTTATTCCCAGCCAATGGCCGCTGCCTGTGACGTCATCACGAAAATATTAGAGCCGGATTTTAATATTGAGTTTACATTCCAAATTCCACAGATAAGAACATACATTGTCTGTGGTACACTAGCACTAGAGACACTCCTGATATAAACATGGCGGCTAAAAGAACACACACCCAAAAGGTAAGGCATTACTTTTTATTACTTAAATATTTAGATTGTATTACATAAATTTGTACATATAGAATATTTATATATATATAAATACGCCCTTTAAAAAAAATTGTATTCATATGTAAATAAATAAATTTATATATAAATACGAGCTGCTCCGTGCCTTCGCCACGCCCTCTACAGCTCGGCCTTCCGGGCAGGTGGTCCTGGCGGACAGCGTCTCAGCATGTGATTATTAGGTCTCCAAAATTCATTAAAAAAAAGCTCCTTTCCAAAAGAAGGAGGGGGGGGGGGTCGGATTACAAAAAATCTTGAAATTATTTTTTAGATATTTGAAAATAAATAATCCACAATTTTCTAAAGAGTAAATGTACAAAAAAGCTAAAAATTTGTATTATTTTCGCCCTCCCCCCTTCGCCCCCATACAGTCAATTTTGATAGTTGATTTTTACAGGAATGGTTTCTTAAAGTAAAAAAGAATAACTCTACAAAATTTGATCAAGATAGGAGAGAGTTTTAATTTTTGCCCCCACTCACATTTTGGATAGTTGGGAGTCGAATTTCAAAAAAATCCTGAAATTTATTTTTAGATATTTGTATTTAGAGTTTTATTAAATAAAAATCAAGTAGATATCTTATCGTTCTTAATTGAAAATGCATAATTAGTGTAAACACATTGCAAAGATATTTTGCACTTTTGACCCTTTAGGGGTCGAATTTCAAAAAATCCTGAAATTAGTTTTTAGATATTTTAATTTAGTATTTTGATAAGTAAAAAGCAAGTAGATATTTTATCGTCCTTAAGAGATATCTCACAATCAGTGAAAACACCCTTTGCCCCCTTTGACCCCCTTAGCGGTCGAATTTCGAAAAATCCTTTCTTAGTGAGCCCCTATGTCATAAATGTAATATCCTCTCCCGATTTCATATTTCTATGTTTAGTGGTTCTGGCTGTTTTAATGATGAGTGAGTGTATCTGGCAAAGAATTTTATATATATAGATTAGGATGTTTTATTTTAGGGAAACATTTTTTTTCTGTCCAAGTTGAGAAACTAATAATTTTAAAGTTTTTTTTTTTTAATTTAATGCAATCGAATGCAAGAAGGGGCGCACCGGTAAAGATGCAGCCCCTATGGATCTCGAAAGACCCTTGCATTACCGAAGAGAATGGAAAGTTGATTAAGTGAGAGGGTGTAGACTTAGGTGTCTATGCACTCGGGTTTTGAAGGTTATAAGTGCTGAGAAAGATGGAGGCTCCAGTTCCTTGAAGTCATGGGGATATATGTATTGGCGAATGAAGTGGTCCGGCACTTCTCTAATTTGACCGCCAAAGAGTGTTGGGAGTCGGCAAAACGCGTGCTACGTGCAAAGCATGCTTTGGGGGGAATTATTGATTTTATCTCATCAGAGCACCTGCCGTGATAGTATCTATAGAAAAGGGAAAGGGCAGAGACATTTCTTCGAGTCGAGGGAGTCGGTGAATTAGCCTGACGGCTCGTTTCTGAATTGCATCCAGGGTAGCAAGGGAATATTTAGAGGCTCCTCTCCATAGATGAGAGCCGTATTCGAGACAGGGCCGGATTTGGGCCTTGCAGACGTTGAGAAGATGTGGGGTCTTGTAAAATCGCTTGGACCTGAATAAGAAGCCAATCTTCCTTGCTGCAGATTTCGCCACAGAGGAGATGTGTTCATTCCAAGACAGGTCAGATGCGACAGAGACGCCCAACATGGATAGGCTGTCACACATTTTCAGTGTATTCGAATCGAATTGAATATCAGGGAAATTATTATTTTCGCGCCTAGAAATTAGACAACATTGAGTCTTGTTTGAATTAAAGTTAACTAAGTTTCTTAGGTGTCGTTTCAAGGGGAAACATTTTAATAATAAAAACTAAGTAAAATTTCAAGCTAACAATATATATGTTTTGACTTTTTATCTCGATATACCGGGTGATTTTTTTTATCTTAAGACAGTCTTATAACTCAAAAACAGTGTATTATATTGAAAAAAGTTTCAAATAAAAGTTTATTTATACTAAGGGCGAACTAAACTACACTATTGTTTGTCGACCTAAAACAAGCTTTCAAGGGTATTTTAAGATCAAGTTGTGTTTTTTAAATAGAAACATATATTTTTCTTTACCTGACCATATTCTACAATAAAAACTGAACAACTTTCATATGAACTATTTTTTTATACGACATCAAATAAACAAAATACAGGAATCAATTAGATCTAAAAAAATCCAAATAATAATTATTTTTAACAATTATTCAACTTAATTATCAAATAATAATGATTAAATAATTAATTATTAAATAAATATTTATTAAATCGAAGTCACAACAATTAAAATAAGTGCTTATATAATGATATTAAAACTTCGTTATACACAAATTTAAGAGATTATTTTCTACTTAATAGAACTAGTTAAAATTCTTGAGTTTAAAAAGTTTATTTCTCGTATCAATCCAGTAGATAGTTACTTATATTTTATTACCATAAAATAAAAATGGAGCATTTTTTGTTGAAGACAGAATTGAAATGGTTTTAATTAATGCGGTGAATGTGGAAGAAGTGTTATGGGGCTGCCATTGAAATGGATGCTGAACGTCTTTCTGATAGGAATATACCCTCACAAGCTTCATTTAATTGTGTTGTAAATATGTTTAAAAAAACATGATGTGTAAAGTCTATGAAGAAACTGAAACACCCTGAATATATATATGTTTTAGTAAAAACCCGTTTTTAGTAAGAACGCGTTCTTACTAGTTAAAACGCGTTTCTCTGAATACCCTTCTGGCAACTAGAGTTTACTGATATTGATTAAGTTTGGTTCAAAGGTCTAGAATCTTCATTTTTGACCTGCAGCCTCATTTAGTGTATTTATTTTCAAAATTTTTTAAACAAAAATGCTAAAATTAGAAGAAAAATTGTAGAAGATGTAATTTTTAAAAATTTTTGAAAATAAACACAGGAAATGAGGCGGAAGGTCAAAAATGTAGATTCTAGATCTTTGAATCAAACTCAACCAACATCAGTACAATATTAACCACGTTCTTCTGGTCTGTGAGACACATAGTCACAAAATTGATAGTTTATACCTTAATCTTAAAGGAAATAAGCTGACGTGTTCTGATGTGGCCATCCACTTGACTTTACCATACAAACTGGCCCCTTTCTTATATTTAATATTTAATAAAATGATTTATAATCATGTAGGGGAGGGGGGGTTAGTTTTTACATTTTCCACTGATTATGTATACAAAATTTGGTTGAGTTTGCTCAAACGGCCTAGATTTTTAATTTTTACCCCCACCCCCATTTTGGGCTGTTAATTTTTCCATTTTTAGTTTTTTGGGGTCCCACTGATTTTGTATACAAAATTTGTTTGAGTTTGGTCAAATGGCCTAGATTTTTCATTTTTATCCCCCCTCCACCTCCCTTAATTTTGAGTCGATATGCACCAAAATCTAATCAGCTCTTAATCTCAATGTACCAAACCTACGTGTGAAATTTGGTTTTGATATTCACACTAGTTTTTGAGCTAGCTCGTCCACAAAATTTGGTAACGCACAGACTAACTAACTAACTAACAGACATTTTGACAAAACAATTATTATCTCAAAAAATATAATTTTTTCGATGTTCACTTATTAGAGCTTTTTTGTAGTGCAAAATGCCATGGTTTTGCTCAATTTTTTTACTCAAAATAGTTTAAGCCGTTTTTGAGATATTTTGAAAAAAAGAAGGAAAAAAAAACACTTTTTTTCATGCACGATTACAATACTTGACCATACCCTGTATGCTAAAAGTAAAAATAATTTCCCCACATATGCAGAGAAGCCAAGGAGGTCCAGTGGCAGAATCCGTTATTAAACATATAGTATCCATTGGGTTCCAACTATAATTTAATGATTTTATTTATTTATGTTGTTTTATTTTGATTTATTTTCTTTTGTTTTGTTTTATTTTACTTTATTTTGTTTTATTTTGTTTTATTGGGTTATTTCCCTATTCTTCGTGAATCTGTGATGACTGGCTGAATGGGCATTTAGTTCCCGAGGCCAAGTATGATAAAAGAAAAAAGAAAAAACATCAGAAAACTCTAGTTGCCATAAAGATATTCAGCAAAACGCGTTTTAACTAGTAAGAACGCGTTTTTATTAAAAAAACGGGTTTTTACTGCAACATATATATATGTATATATTCATTTCTTTGGTTCATTTCAGGTAGAAGAATTACAAAAACAATTTGAAAAAAATCAGGCTCGGATTTTCGATTTACAAATTGACAAAATGGAAGTAAGTATATTTTATATATCTTAGATATTTATTATTAACAATTCTTGTATATCTTATCATATTAAAAGAGCAATATATAATAATATATAGAATTGGTTTCTCGAAAACGGCTCTAACACTTTGGATTAAATTCACGGGTAGAGGGTTTTGGGGTTGACATTTCGATCTGTCACGGTCTCATCTTCGGCTAAATTGTTTTTGATGGGTTTTTAATTAATTGAAATAATTATTCACAGGTGGTTTTTTGCATAAAAATTTATAATTACATTTTTTTCAATTTTCTTTTAATAACATTAATTGTTTTTTTTTTATTTTAAATTCCACTAATAGATCATTACAAATATTATTATTTATTAGAATTTGGCAATTTAATTAATTAAAGCTATTTTTCTATAAAATAATTTATTACTATATTAATAATTTCATTCTTTTAAAAAATCCGACAATTCGAAGGATCGTGGCTCCTTCTTCAGGATTTAAAAGGGTCAACGAAAGAACCTCTCTGTATATTAATATTATTTTTAATTGCAATTACATTCCAAATTTTGTGGCCAGTGATACTTCTTGATGATGGCCATAGTGGGTCAAAACGTTGGTAAAAATATAAATTAAGTTTTATTTCAATTTTATTTTATTTTGGCTGCGATTAAAAATTTATCTGAATTTAAAATTAAAAATAATATTAATATATTGATTGATCGGTGTTCCAGGTACTATATACTATACTATATATAATCGGTTTCTCGAAAACAGCTCTAACGATTTCGATGAAAATCACGCAATAAGGCTTTTTTAGCGTCGACAAATCGATCTGTCAGGGTTTGATCTCCGTGTAAATTTAATTTGATTGTTTATTTTCATAATAAATCACATTTAAGGGATTACTAAGTTTGGGGTTTTAAAATAGGTTTCCTTTCTTTTTTATATCCACACAGACAATGGGCTGGGTCAGGTCATGAATATTTTTTCTTCTTTTGTTCAAAACTCTTGATTTGGGATTATCATAAGGGTCAAAGACATGTAATCACATTAATTATATACTGGTTAAATTAATTTGTCATTAGTTATTTTTTTCTACTAATGATGGGACATTCATTAGAGCTCATTATCCTAACTGATTCGGAGTAGCCTTTATTTTTTTACTATGTATGCCCGAGGATCAAAATTACGGTGTTCAAAAAAATTCAGCTAATATCAGTATAATATGTCCTAGGCCTTTTGACCCAAAGGAGGAGGAGGGGTCAAAAATTATCAAAATGATAAGTTTTTCAACAAATACTTAAAGCTATTTGCCTTAAAAGAGTTCCATATTTAAAAGAAGAGTACCTGGAGGCACCGAGCGATGCTCGGTAACTTCTTCCTTCAGTTAAAAGCTTTATTTTAATATTATTTTTAATTTAAAATTCTGATTAAAAAGGTCGATTTTTATTTGAGAGCCGCTTTCAAATTAAAAAAATACATAAATATATAATATTCGCCCAATGTACCTCCCCCCCCACACCTCCACCCCGCTCGACCCCACCCCCGAAACCTCGCCCTACCCCCGGATTCCCCACCACTGCGCCCCACCTTCTGCACCTGTTTTGATTCAACCAAAAATCAGCATGATGCTATTTTTTTGCATGTTGTAAAAATACACTTTGGGTGGTCTGGTTCCACGTCCCACCGCTCAAATGGTCTGGAGTGAATATATTATGTTTATAATTGACTATAAATTATAATTTTTATAATTTCATTGTGGGTCAAAAATATTTTTTAACATATATGTATTTTTTACCGCACTCACACCATGCGCAGTACCTGATCCACCTGCTTAGGCCAGCCAGACTGGCCATTCCTTCTACAACTATCATAGACAGTACTATTATGCATTATTTCTAGTTGGGTCAAATCCGTAGTCAGAAATGTGTCACCAGCTCTTGGAGTATCTTGTGTTCAACAAGACGGTTGTTGATGGATCTACCAGTTTGTCCTATGTAAAAATCTCCACAGTTACATTGTAATTTGTAGACAACGCTTTTTTACTTTATCCAATGCAAAGCATGGATCTACCAGTTTGTCCTATGTAAAAAGCTCCACAGTTACATTGTAATTTGTAGACAACGTTTTTTTTTCACTTTGTGAAACACCACTATAATCCTTTAAATAATTCCTGTGTTTAATATGTTTCACTATAAACCAACACCGCTTTCCCTAAACCATATTTTAAGTCGTTGTTTTGCTAAAAGCACAAGCGAATGTATAAGTGTTTTTTTTTCAAATTCATTAAAATTAATTGGCATAATAATTTTAAAACTCGCTATTAATTCACTTACAAATACATATATTAAAATTAATACTAAAATCAGTTCTCAGCACTGAAAATTAAAATATTTTAATATAAGAAAAAAATTAGTATGATCTATCTCAATTCTTGATTTATCGTGGGAATTCAGAAACAATTAAAATCATGATAGAAAATGATTTAATTATTATATTTATAAATACTTTTAAACCATATGAAGGAATAAAATTGTATTATTATATTATATCTGTAAGGCGCGACTTCCGCCCGACCTGAAAAGGGGTCTTAATTAAGGACGAAACAATGTAGTACAATAAATTTGTAATTAAAAACAATGGTGTTTAATTTCATGGTAGATCAATTAGTACAAATTATATAAAACCAATTCGATTATGAAGTTACAATTGAAATAATACGAGCTAGTTAATATACTAGTAAAAATATAAATAATTTTGAAGAACAAATTTAACTAAGACTATAGGTTATTAAGCAATTACAAACTAGACTAAACTTAAAGTTACAAACTAACATACTTCGAAATATTTTCTGATCAGACTTATCATTAATTAAACGTTTCGGCCGAACTACTCACGCACTTCCGACTTCTCTGGTCACTGTCTGTCCACACGAGTAGAGCTCCTGCCCAGCTCGCTAGCGGCTCACGCTCGCAGGGCGCCTCGGCGCCCTTCAATGACGCCGATCCTCGCACAGCTGGCAGGACAGCCCTCTTGCCCTCCGCCAGCATTGGCTACATCGATCTTCACTTAGCTCGTCCAGCCGCCTCTCGGCCCTCCACAGGGCACGGCTGTCCCTCAGCACTCCCACGGACAGGCCCTCGCGTGCCTGTCCTTCGCCATCCTCGTGGTCGGCTCGTCGACGCTCCTCTCCGCCCGTTTGGTCACACAGCCACGGGACGGTCACATCGCTCTTCTTAGACAGCCCGTAGGCTCCCCCAGCCCGCAAGCTGGCCGTGTCCCCGAGACACCGGCTACCGCCCGCAGGGCGGCATCCTGGTCCTTAGCACATCACCGAACACATACACGATGTACCTGCACACAGTTCGCAGCCCCTGCACACACTCGCGTTAACACTGTCTTTCACATAACGCGTACCTACACACGCCTGCGGCACACACCTGTACCCGCCCCGGGGGTAGTCACACAGTCCCTCGCACGCGTTCACATCTGCCCCCGCTCGCAGGGGCGGCCGGCTGGCCACCCCCCAGCCGTTATGTCTGTCGTGCCAGCCTCAGGACGACTCCCCCGCGTCGGCCGTTAGTTCCGCGTCCTCGCTGTCACCCACACATTTACATCTTTGCGTGGGAGACACACCGACAGCGACTTCCTCTTTTCCACGCACTCACACTCTCGTATCCGTTGGTCACTTCATACACAGACAGGCCCGCCTCCTTCTCGCGTCTCTTCTTCTCTTGCCCAGGGTAGCGTCTGTCTCTCTCCCACTCCCTTGTACGGGAGCTAATATTCACTATACTGGATCTAGGCACGGCGCCAACCTGTCTCGCTGTTAACTCAGCAGTTTACTGAGGCTACTCTCTATTCCAACAAATTAGACTTTCTTTAACTTAACAAATAAATTACAGGCTAAGTATTCGCTAAGGGCCGTAGCCCCCTTACATCCTTCCCCGTTTTAGAAAAGATGTCTATGTCCTTGGACATAGACATCCTTTACAGTTCGCCCGGGGGTCCGTCACTTAACGTTATACTACATATAGATTTTATCCACAACTTAAAACTAACTGAACCACTTATATCTAAGGCTTAATTCTAGGGAGACTACACCTTTGCGTACAGGGGGTAGCCTCGTAATTACGGTAGCCATGATATACATCGATAAAGTAGATTAAACTCACATAGAAGGGAGCGTATCGGTCACCTTCTAACGCATCTAACCGCCCTCTGATGACTGATACCTTCCCTCCACGGCCCCAATTCGTTCAAGGCGACTCCCACTTCAGGTCCACGGTGTCATCGCCCTCCTTCATAAAATTAAAGGATTTTCTCTTCAAACTTTTCTCGTTAAAACAGCCAAAATTTGCATTTACCGCGCTTGTAACTTATTCCAAATAGTGATCGCCTAAATATTTCGATTATTTTCTCCTAGGCTACTCCTCCCGACCACCTGGGCCTTCCTCCCGAGATATGTTAGCCCCAATTCCAAATGTCCTTTACTACACACCAAGAAAATAGGAAACGACTACTCCACAATTTTCTCACCCTGGTGCTACCAATTTTCTTCTCCGGGGATGACGGTTTCGTAAACATCTCCAGCAGAGGTGTCCGTCCGGGCCCCTTACACACAATAGGACCCCCGACTTCCCCGGTCTTGTCACGGCGGGCCCCTTACACACAGTAGGACCCCCTGACCTAACGGGTCTTGTCACGGCGGGTCCCTTACACACAGTAGGACCCCCTGACCTAACGGGTCTTGTCACGGCGGGCCCCTTACACACAGTAGGACCTGCCCCCCCCCGGGCCCCTTACACACAGTAGGGCCCGATTTTCCCTCCTTCGTCCATTGGAATCTCCCTTCCGAAATGCTCAAAATGACTCAAAAATTCCTCCCAAAAATGGCTCAACATCTTCCTTGGAAAAGGTCTCGGGATTTTCCTCAAAAATAATTCAAAATGCTTCCCTCAGAACTGTCTCTCAAAATTTCCTTCGAAAAATGACTCAAAACTTTTTCAAAAAAAAAAGGCTCAAAATTGCTCGAAAATAACTCAAAATTCTTTCCACAAAAACCGTCTCAGATTCTCACTAAAAGATAGCTCAAATTTTTCCTGAAAAAGGTCTCGGGATTTGTCTAAAAAATAGTTCAAAATTTACACGCGGACTTCAAAAAATTAAAGAATTTTCTCTTCGGCGGTCGGCCCGGCGGTCGACCCCGATCTCGAGTTCCCCGTCCCAATCCTGGGCGGTGGTGGTTCCTCATCCCTTAGGCTTCCCAGAACGACTGCCGCTACCGTTATCCAACCCGGAACATTATTTTTCATAAAATTAAAATAAAATATACGCCTTACAGTTTGTTAAAAAAATAAAAACGTTGAGGAAAAAGAAAGCAGGTATTGACCAAATTACGAATAATATAATGAAAATCACACAAAGAAACACAATTAATAAACTAGGAACTTCAGGAGAAGAGGTTCCATTAACAACCAATTTTACAAGTCTATCTAGCTGTTGCACCTGGCCAAGCTGTTTATATTTACGATATTAGATTCAGTCCACAAATAGATTCCAAAGATTTAAGGTTCCGTATTATATTACTTCTTGTCCGACATTACTGTTTTCTTCCCCTTCTACTTCACCACGGTTTGCTTCTCTGCTAGTTCAACCCTTCAACCCTTTATCCTGTCTTGTGATTTTCCCCTCTCGTTATCCCTTCCTTCCACTCCGAGGGCCTGACACCGGTTCCTTACCTTTACAGGCCCTCCCGCCCCCTCCCGGATGGTGACCGGGGCGCCGCTAACGGCCAGTTCCCCGTATCGCCACCCTAGGTAGGCTCTTCTTATTTTCACCCTAAGGACCTAGCCCAGGCCTTCCCCTGCTCGGGGGTCACCGGGGCGCCGCTCACGGCCAATTCCCCGTGTCACCATCCCCGGCAGGGCGAATTCGGGAAGAAACCCCTCCCACGATGGTCACCGGGGCGCCGCTAACGGCCAATTCCCCGTGTAACCACCTCAGGTAGGGCGAGACACTCCATTTTCGGCCTCCTTCTCATTCTTACACCGGGGGCCTGGCACAGTCCTTCCCCTTTACTGACCCTCCTTTTCCCTTCCGATCCCTTGTCACACATTTCTTTTTTATTGGTTGAAGCCTCAGGTTTTCCCTTTCTCACCCCCACTCTCCTCCTTAGACGTCCCTGACCACTCCCAAAGCAGTCTCTAAAATTTTATATTATTTCTCCCGTGGTGAACCTCGCGACCAACACCTCTAGAGCAGCGATCCTTTCGTCTGCAACCTCAGCACTTAGTTCAAAATACCTGACCCCAAAATTCACTCAAAATCCCCTTTCGCTCCAAAGTTTTGTCAAAACTACCCCCGGTCCAAAATCTATTCAAAAATTCTTTAAAAATTCCTCAACTATTAACCCCATAAATTATACAAGTTTATTCACCATGCTGGCTCAAGACGCAAAACAAAAATAAAATGATGTTCCGGGTTTTCCCAAAATTTGCAATATTCAAATCTATATAGATACACCTCGTACGCTTCAACAATTACTCCAGGATTAATAAAACACGTTTATGAGCTTCTGATACTAATATTTTGAAAAATTTTATATAATAGAAATTTTTGTCCAAAATCCCCTCAACACCTTCAACTTCTATTTATATTTCAATACTAAAGTAATTAGAAAGTAAAATGTTTGATCACAAATATGTAATCCAAACCTTGATTTCTTAAAATTCAGATAAATTCCCTAACTTTTCTGCAATAAAATTCTACCCCAAATTATCCCGAAATTTTCAAAATTTTCTCCTTAGAATTTTCTTGAAACCTTACTTGACCCAAATTCTTTCCTAAATTTATACCCGAGCGGCGCTCTCAAAAATTATTTCAAACTTCTGTTCAGAAATGGCTCGAAATTATCTTTTAAAATTTTCTCCTTACACTTTAATAGCAAAACAAAAAAATCGACTCAAAATGCCTCAAAACTATTTTTTAAAATTCTCTCCTTAAAATTTTCTCTTACATTTATGTACGTGCGACGCTCTCAAAAATTATTTCAAACTTCTGTTCAAAAATGGCTCGAAATTATCTTTTAAACTTTTTCTCCTTACACTTTTCCCGAAATTTTACTTCTCCAAAATTTCCCGACATTTGGCCCGAATTCTCTCAACCTATATATCATAACTTTTGTTTTCCTATTTATGCACTTTAAATCCTCTTAAATTCTTATTTCCCAAATTTTCAGAAATTGGCCCTTAAAATTCCCTTCTATATATATTAAACTTTTTCCCAATTATTCGCGGGCGGCACTCTCGACTGAGCCGAGCGAGTGCCCGATTTCAAAAATCTTTCTTTCAAAAAAATTCCATCAAAAATATTCAATCACAATTTCACTCAGAAAATTTTTGAAATCGTTAACCCCACACCTCGACACCAATTTGTAAGGCGCGACTTCCGCCCGACCTGAAAAGGGGTCTTAATTAAGGACGAAACAATGTAGTACAATAAATTTGTAATTAAAAACAATGGTGTTTAATTTCATGGTAGATCAATTAGTACAAATTATATAAAACCAATTCGATTATGAAGTTACAATTGAAATAATACGAGCTAGTTAATATACTAGTAAAAATATAAATAATTTTGAAGAACAAATTTAACTAAGACTATAGGTTATTAAGCAATTACAAACTAGACTAAACTTAAAGTTACAAACTAACATACTTCGAAATATTTTCTGATCAGACTTATCATTAATTAAACGTTTCGGCCGAACTACTCACGCACTTCCGACTTCTCTGGTCACTGTCTGTCCACACGAGTAGAGCTCCTGCCCAGCTCGCTAGCGGCTCACGCTCGCAGGGCGCCTCGGCGCCCTTCAATGACGCCGATCCTCGCACAGCTGGCAGGACAGCCCTCTTGCCCTCCGCCAGCATTGGCTACATCGATCTTCACTTAGCTCGTCCAGCCGCCTCTCGGCCCTCCACAGGGCACGGCTGTCCCTCAGCACTCCCACGGACAGGCCCTCGCGTGCCTGTCCTTCGCCATCCTCGTGGTCGGCTCGTCGACGCTCCTCTCCGCCCGTTTGGTCACACAGCCACGGGACGGTCACATCGCTCTTCTTAGACAGCCCGTAGGCTCCCCCAGCCCGCAAGCTGGCCGTGTCCCCGAGACACCGGCTACCGCCCGCAGGGCGGCATCCTGGTCCTTAGCACATCACCGAACACATACACGATGTACCTGCACACAGTTCGCAGCCCCTGCACACACTCGCGTTAACACTGTCTTTCACATAACGCGTACCTACACACGCCTGCGGCACACACCTGTACCCGCCCCGGGGGTAGTCACACAGTCCCTCGCACGCGTTCACATCTGCCCCCGCTCGCAGGGGCGGCCGGCTGGCCACCCCCCAGCCGTTATGTCTGTCGTGCCAGCCTCAGGACGACTCCCCCCGTCGGCCGTTAGTTCCGCGTCCTCGCTGTCACCCACACATTTCCATCTTTGCGTGGGAGACACACCGACAGCGACTTCCTCTTTTCCACGCACTCACACTCTCGTATCCGTTGGTCACTTCATACACAGACAGGCCCGCCTCCTTCTCGCGTCTCTTCTTCTCTTGCCCAGGGTAGCGTCTGTCTCTCTCCCACTCCCTTGTACGGGAGCTAATATTCACTATACTGGATCTAGGCACGGCGCCAACCTGTCTCGCTGTTAACTCAGCAGTTTACTGAGGCTACTCTCTATTCCAACAAATTAGACTTTCTTTAACTTAACAAATAAATTACAGGCTAAGTATTCGCTAAGGGCCGTAGCCCCCTTACATATCCTTATATCTACTCTTATTAAACGAGCAAAAATTGTATATTTGTTTATATATATATATATTTGTATCTTAGTTCTTTTCGAAAACGGCTCTAACGATTTTGATGAAATTCATGGGTTAGGGGGTTTTTGGGGTGACAATTCGATCTGTCACGGTCTCATCTTCGAGAAAATTGTTTTTGATGGGTTTTTTCGTAAACAAATTAATTATTCTCCGGTAGACAAATCCCATTCTTAGGGTTTTAAAAAAGGTTACTCTTTTACTTTTGTACCCAGGGAGACAATGGGTTGGATTAATTCATTGTTCTCAAAGGCCTTGAAGAACTATTTTAATCGAGAGGTGAACCGCGATTGGAATTAGGTGCACACCTTCTTTGGAATTATTTGGAATTACTTTGGAATTCATTAGATAATCTATTGTTATCTATTGTCTTCTACTTGGAAATGAAAGTGAAAGTGGAACTAGGTGTATACGATTTTAGGTCGCGGTTCACCCCTCGATTGTGATTAAACGTTAGAATTATTAACAAACGTTTTATAATTGTTTTTATAACCTTATTTATTTAATAGAATAAAAAATAATCAAGAATTTATTTAAAAATATCTTTCGCATAAGCAGGTCTCAATTTTCAGAAAAGATAACACATTTTGATAGGTTTTATTTATTAACAATTGGTTGAATAAAAATGAATCATGTGGTTGAATCAAAACAGGTTCAGGAGGTGGGAATCCGGGGATGAGGTCGAGCTGGGTGGTGTGTGTGTGTGGGGGGGGGGGGGGGGGTACAGTGGTCGAATACATTATATATATTTGTATTTTTTTTTTAATTTGAAAACGGCTCTCAAATAAAAATCGACCTTTTTATCAGAATTTGAAATTAAAAATAATTTTAAAATAAAGCTTTTAACTGAAGGAAGAAGTTACCGAGCATCGCTCGGTGCCTCCAGGTACTATTACTTACTAGCGCATGCCTAACTTTTGTCTAATTTTAGGTGATCATGTATAAAAACATTTTGCTTCATCAAAGTTTGATAGCGAGAAAAACAAACGAGACTGAAAGCGTACAACAAAACTTACAAGAACAAATCAAACAAAAAGAACAAAGAGTAAGTAGTACAAATCTACTCTTATTAAACGAGAAAAAATTGTATATTTATTTATATATATATATATTTGTATCTTGGTTCTATTTTGAAAACGGCTCTACCGATTTTGATGAAATTCACGGGATAGGGTGTTTTTGGGGTGACAATTCGATCTGTCACGGTCTCATCTTCGACAAAATTGTTTTTGAAGGGTTTTTTCGTAATCAAAATTAATTATTCTCATTTAGACAAATCCCATTCATAGGGTTTTAAAAAAGGTTTCCCTTTTCCTCCTAAATTCAAAAAATTAATTAATATAGCCCTAATGAAAATGTGTTAAGATCATTGTCAAAATTTAAATAAAAATGTAATAGATGAAATTTTTATATAATAAATTTAGTTAGTACCTAAATATCAATTTTTTGTTAAATATGCTGAAAATAAATAATATCTACAATCTATAAAAAATATTTTTATTTTGCTTTCGCAATGAGTTAAATTATTTCTTGGAGCTTATTTTTAATTAATAAAATATATTTAATTAAAATACAATTGAACAAAATTATATTGCAAACAAACTTTTGGCCGTATCGAGACGCTGCCCGCCAGGGCCACCGAGGCACTCCTGGCGCAGCTTGTGTGTAATAAAATTTGAATTTTTGTGAATTTCTAGATTGAGGAAATAAATAAAGAAATCGCTAGTCTGTTTATGGCAGATAGAGAATATTTTACAATGATTTCTGAACAAGAAAAACCAAAACGAATGAAAACAGATGAAGAAATTTAAGTTTAAAATTTTGTGTAACTATTTTGAATTATTATTGTTTATAAAAAAATTTGTACATTTTTCGCATATTAAATATATATATATATCTGTTAAGTAATTCAAGTGTATTTATATTGTGTATAATATTTATTTTTTAACTGTTTATTTATTATTAAAATTAACATTTTAAAAAATATGACTTTTAATGGCAATTTATATTTTTTCTAATTTTAATTTAAGTACTTAACCGGAAGTTCGAGCTTTGTTTGGCAATTTTTTGACATTAATGCTAAAATAGCTATTAATAATGCCATTAATAGCCAAATATTAGTTCAATTAATATGAGACATAATTGATTAACTTATAAAATAAAAAAAACAATATCCAAATCTACTCATATTGAACGAGCAAAATTTTTTTGTATATATATATATATATACCGGTTTTTTCGAAAAAAATCGTAATTTTTAAGAAAATGGAAAATTTATTTATTCAAAGTATTGGCCATTTGATTCTATACACCTTGCCCATCTTTCTGGCAATTTATGGATGCCATCCCAAAAAAACTGTTTGTCCTTTGAGCAAAACCATTCATCGAGCCATTTTCTAACTTCTTCGAAATTGGCGAAGTGCTGCTCTGCAAGCGCGTGTCCCATCGATGTCGAAAAGTTGATAGTCGGACGGGGCAAGGTCTGGAGAGTACGGCAGGTGCGATAATATGTCCCACCCAAGTGCTTTCAACGCTTCCTTGACCGGTTTTGCTTTATGAGACGGCGCGTTATCGTGTTGTAAAATCACTTTACTGTGTCTTCGGGCCCATTCTGGACGTTTTTCGATCAATGCGTGGTTTAAATTGATCATTTGTTGTCGGTTTATTGTTTTTTCAATTGTTTTTTGAGTTTGGGTTGGGTCTTCATCCAATAACTCCTGTAGTTTCGCATCTTCAAACTTTTTTGTCTACCAGAACGTTCTTTATCTTGCACATCGAAATCACCACTTTTGAATTTTTCGAAACCACACCTCACATGTTTTTAAGGTTAAAGCATGCTCACCGTAAGTTTCTACCAGCAAACGATGACTTTCAGCGGCTTTTTTCTTTTGATTAAATAAGAAAAGTAATGCGTGCCGCAAATGCACGTTTTCAGGCATGAAACTTGACATTTTCAAAGAGGTATAAATCTATGAAGGTGTTACTTTCGCAAAATATAACATGTATAGCTTTGAAGCTTGATGTCAGTAGAATAAAATGCATATGTGTCAAATCATAACATTGCATACTTAAGCCTAGCGACATCTGTTAGAAAAACCGGTAATCACTTTCCGGTACACCTGGTATATATATATATATATTAGTATATGTTAAGATTCAAATGAAAGCGAAAGTCAAAACTTCTATCCGGTCACTGCCCCATTTTGGTGCACCCGGGACCAGACTCGTTTTGATAGTGAACCAAGAGTTGAAAAAAAGATACAGGACCCAGTCGGGTATGATCCGACATCCTCCGCGTTAAGCTCGCAAATGCCTTCTCCATTTAGGCGATGGATCCCCTGACTAGATCCTATAATCAAATCTTATATATATATTCAATAAAAAGTTTTAACTTTCGCTTTCATTTAAATGTTAACATATAAACATTCTAAATAAAATTTATTATTGAAAAATTGAACAAAATTCATCTGTTTCGATTCCCCAAAGAATCAGACAGATGAGAATTATGTAAATTTATAACAACCATACTATTAGGTAAATAGAAGAAAAACGCGATTGAACTAGGAGTTGAATATATATAAGATCTGACTATAGGGGATCCATCGCCTAAATGGAGAAGGCATTTGCGGGCTTAACGCAGAAGATGTCGGATCATACTACTGGGTCCTGTATCTTATTTTTCAACTCTTGGTTCACTAAAGTCAAAACGAGTCTGGTCCCCAAGTTACGCAAAATAGGGCGTCACCGGATAAAGGTTTTAACTTTCGCTTTATTAAATCTTAACATATATATATATATATATATGTATCATTGTTCTATTTTGAAAACGGCTTTACCGATTTTGATGAAACAAATTCTATTAACAACAAGTTTTGAGGATGAGAAAGCGATCTGGCTAGGTCTGGACCTCGACAAATTTAATCTTAATTGATCTTTTCTTAATTAAAGTAATTATTGACAGATGAAAATCTCAATAAAAAAGTTTGTTTACATTTTTTCAATTATGTTTTATTTTTAATTGGTTTTTTAATTTTAAAACCCACTAATAGGTTATAGCAAATATTAATATATTATATTAAAATTAGGAATTTTGTTGTTATGAGAGGAGAGAGAGGGAGAGGAGGTGAGATCCAATCGACTTGATTGGGGAATAATGGAATTGAAATAATTATCGGAAAAGAGGTTTTTTTATCTAATTAGATTTTTTCCTCTTATTAAAAACAAGGACTAAAGATAAATAAGGACACTCGATGGTGGAGAAGCAATCTCCGGAATCGAAGCTAAAATACATGGTATACATTAATTAATGTAAAATAATTGGTTTAATAAAATTTATAAAAAAAAAAAAATAATAATTTTGTTTAGTTATTGGAAATGGGAGGAGGTGATGATATGAATAACCAATCGACTTGATTGGGGAATAATGGAATTGAAATAATTATCGGAAAAGAGGTTTTTATCTAATTAGATTTTTCCTCTTATTAAAAACAAGGACTAAAGATGAATAAGGACACTCGATGGTGGAGAAGTAATCTCCGGAATCGAAGCAAAAAATACAATGTATACATTAATTCATGTAAAATAATTGGTTTAATAAAGTTTATAAAAAAAAATAAAAAAAAAAATTTGTTTGTTTATAATTAACAGGTCTCTAAATCATAACATTACAGGTGTGTTTACAAATAAAGTGGTTGAAGTGGCTTTTTTTATATAACTTGGAAACAAATCTTATTTAATTTTATGTTTTTATTTCAGATCCTATACGATTATTTTTTTATTATTTTTTTTCCTATTTATTTTTTAATAATGTTTATCAATATGAACGAATGTGGGCAAATTGGTGTACGAGTAAACAAATATACACATAATATATATGTGGACCATTAGAAAGCTTGAAATGCAAAAACTGGGTGCGGGGTGGGGTGGATGTGGGAGGTGCAGGAGGTGGGAGGCACGGTTGGGGGTGGGGTGGGGGTGGAGTGGGGGTGTAGTGGTGGGGGCGAGGTGTGTGGTTTCGGGAGGGGGGGGGGGTCAGGGGTTACAATTACTATGATATTAAATTAGCTAATTTTGCCAAAAAATACAAATATTTTTTTTTTTCTAAAAAAGGAAGTACAAACTGCTGTACCATTTTGAAATCTCGACTAAAAGAGCCTATTTTTTAAATAACTTGCCATGCTTGTTTACTAGGCTGTTTTTTATATTAAAGATGTATCAAAGTTAGCTGATCAACATTTTTTTAAAACATAAGTCCGGAAAAAATATTTTTTTCCTTCAAAAGTATAGTACTTATTGTTTTATTTTGAATTCTGGTCAATAGCAGGATTATTCAGGATTGCGTGACAAAAATTAGAATAATAAAATATGTAAATTTGTAGCCAGAGCATCTCGATATTTAGGGCAGGGTACAGTGGCGTAGTCAGACTTTTGGGGGCCTTGACCCAAAATTAAGGGATTTTTTTTTCTTTTTTTCTAGGTAGACACCGTGTCTATTAAAAAAAAAATGCATTTTTACAATTTTATTTATAGAGTTGACCAACGAAAATTCTATTCTATAACTTGAACCAAGCAAAAGATATATTTCAAATAATACCGGAGTGTTTTTTTTTTTTTTTTTTTTTAGAGGAGGTATAGAACTTTGAATTGAAATAAAACACAAGAAAATCGTTTTAATGTCCATCAATTTGGCTTTATTGGAAGGATAATTTTTATGCCATTAATGTTTAAATATGATTTCGGGCATGTGGCCGCCGCGGCTGGCTCGAATAAATCCAATTCTACAGGTCCAATTTTCAACCACTTTTCGAGCATATGGGGCCGTATATTGGCAATAACGCACAAGCAAAATTGCCGCATTTGGAGTGAAGAGAATCCACATGAGACCCTTGAGACGCCATTACATCCACAAAAACTGACTGTTTGGTGTGCTCTATGGGCTGAATTGGAGTCATTGGGCCATACTTCTTCAGAAATAATGCTGGAGAGTCAGTTACCGTTAATGGAGAACCGGTATAGAGCCATGATAACCGACTACTTTGTTCCCAAATTGGATGGCATGAATGTGGATGAGTTGTGGTTCCAACAAGACGGCGCTACATGCCACACAGCGCACGTCACAATCGATTTATTGAAGAGGCATTCGATGAGCGCATAATTTCGCGGAATGGATCATCAGTGGCCACCAAGATCGTGTGATTTGACACCATTGGATTATTTTCTTTGGGGATATGTGAAAGTCGCTCGTCTACGCCAACAAACCAGAAACGTTAGGGGACTTGGGAAGCCAACATTCGTGGCGTTATTGCCAACATACGGCCCCTATATACTCGAAAAAGTGGTTGAAAATTGGACCTGTAAATTGGATTTATTCGAGCCGAGCCGCGGCGGCCATGCACCGAAATCATATTTAAACATTAATGGCATAAAATTATCCTTCCAATAAAGCCAAATTGATGGACATTAAAACGATTTTCTTGTGTTTTATTTCAATTCGAAGTTCTATACCTCTAAAAAAAAACACCCATTACAATGAATACTGTACATAATAATATTTTATTAGTTGAATAAAGATTTCACTGTCGATGGTAACCAGGGCGGATCCAGGGGGAGAGGGGGCGGAGGGGGCGATCCCCCTCCCCCCATAGAGGCCCGTGCCTGGCAAAAAAATTTGTAAAAAAACATTTTACATTTATTTTTAGATTTTAAAGCTGAAAATAAAGTTCTATATGTGTGTATGTGGGAGGGGGGCGGCGTCTCGCCCCCCCCCCCCCGCTTGGACAATTCGATCGCGACACACTTCCGAGATAAAAAGCATATTTTATATACATCGGGCACCTTAATACATTCTCCCCTCCCCTCCCCATAGAAAATTCCTGGATCCGCCCTTGATGGTAACAGAATTGTTTTTATTTTAGGGTATAAAAATAAAATGAGAGATGAAGTCTTCTGTTTTTAAATAAAATAATTTCTAATTATTCCTAGAGACTATAGTTTCGAAGGCATTGCTTTCATCATCAGTCTATCACAAATATTTCAGTATTTAGTTACATTCAAATTAAGATTTATACAGTTGAAAATTTTGAAAAATATAATGTTTTTTTCATGTTTCTCTTGGGAGATTAGAATGTAAATAGAGCAATATCAGGGTTGGTTACTTCTACCCTGATATTGCTCTATTTACATAATCTCTAAGAGAAACATGAGAAACATTATATTTTTCAAAATTTTCAGTATATAAATCTTGAATTTGAATATATACTAATATATTATTATGACTTTGATGATGACAGTTCTTAGAAACTATAGTCTATAGAAATAATTAAAAATTATTCGATTTAAAAACAGAAGACTCATCTTTCATTTTATTTTAAAATTATTCCGTGACATGTGTATATATTTTATAATATAATAAAAAAATAAGATTGGAGTAATTTTTGGAGACGGACTGATAAGGTGAATTAAGTGGATATTGATGAGGCAGTCAAAAAAGAAGAAGATAATTTACACTATCTCTTTATTCATAAAACCGACGTTTCGGAGGCTATTCCCTCCTTTTCAGGGTCTGTAATTAATTAGAATGGGATTTGGCCAGTCATTACAAATTATTTTTTTATATAAATACAATTAATATATAATTATATGGTATACAAATTCTTAATCAAAAATATATTCTACTCACTTTGAAAAGTCAGTGAAGGAAATCAATGCGGCATTCCCCTCTGTCTCCTCTTTCAGTGGCAGTAACAATAATATGCTTGTATTTAATTATCAGCAGAATTATAATGTAATAATGATTTGGAAATATTTTTTTTTAGTATAAGTGCATATCATTAGCTGCAATCCTCTCAGATAACCTACTGCAAAGCAGTTAGTGCATAATTATTTATTTATATAGTACAAACAATATGTATTTTACTTTAAATTATAACTTCACACATACATATACAAATTTTTTATATAAATCATTCATTTATTTATCTTATTTCATTATTATTATTATTATATTATTTTCCCCTCATAAATCTTAAGAAGGTTTGTCAAGTGTTTCAAAATAAAAGTGAGTAGAATATATTTTTGATTAAGAATTTGTATACCATATAATTATATATTAATTGTATTTATATAAAAAAATAATTTGTAATGATGGCCAAATCCCATTCTAATTAATTACAGACCCTGAAGAAGGAGGAATAGCCTCCGAAACGTCGGTTTTATGAATAAAAAGATAGTGTAAATTATCTTCTTCTTTTTTGGACTGCCTCATCAATATCCACTTAATAAAAAAAAATATCGTTAATAAATGAAAAAAGAAAAATTTCCTGTTTTTCGTCAAACTTTTGTCTCTAGCACCTCAGCCTTTCGTTTTACAATAAAAGTCCTCAGAAAAGAGGTTGTAGATTGTAGAGGATTCAATTTTCTTTAAAATAATATATACATTTACGATTTTTATCTTCAAATCGTCTGCAGTTATAACAATTTAATTATTTCAGGTTGATTTATATATTTTGTTAGAAAACCCCGCAATAGCCCAGTATATAGGGGGGTTTCAGCTTACATAAAATTGAGGGAAAATATTTTTTTGTATGACCCTTTTGAGGATTTGATCATATCCTGTCCGGATAATACTGGATATCTTTAAATCTAAGACTTTTATCAAAGAGGTGATCCAAGTAAACGTTCAAGTAAATTAAGTTTCCTTGAGAATGAGATAGTAATTTTTTACGATGAGTGGTTTTCATTTTATGAAGGAAAACTGCGATATATTTTTATATTAAAATGACAGATTAAATACATTTTAAATTTCTATAAAAATCGTTTTGTTATTTTTTAACAAATGTAATCAACGCCTACGTTACACCTTATGAAAATTATAATTTTTTAAAAAATCTAGCGCATGCATCTTTCGCTGGTTTAATAAAATGTGTTGTTACCAAAATGTTTTTAGTGACAATTTTTTTTCTACATTTTTCATTATTTATTCCTTATTATCTCAGAAACAGTGTTGTAACTATGAATCAAAATTGTCTTAAAATATATATTGGTTATTGATTAATGTTGGTTTAGTTTATTATAAAAATGGTAAGATCGGTTTCTTAATTATAATTAAATATGTATGTAAATTTTCCAATATCCCGTATAGTGCAATGCTAAAGTGCCCGAAAAACTCGATTTTTGAAATTAAATATCTCCGGAACTGTATTGTTCATAAATTTCGTTTTGCCACCAATCGATGCACAAGTATTTAAATAATAATATATCTAAATTTCAGAAAAATCCTAAGAAAACGCATTTGGCGGAACAACTACCTTAATTATTATACTTTTTTAAAATCCGTATTATTTAAGAGGGTTCAAGAGCCGTACGAGATTGACTGAAAAGCCGCATACGGCTGGCAAGCCACATTGTGGCCACCCCTGGTATATACCATTTTAAAGGAAATTTAATACTCTACAACTTCTTTTCAGAAGACTTTACTGTAAAACGAAAGGCTGAGGTGATAGAGACAAAAGTTTTACGAAAAACATAGGAAATTTTTTTTTTTCATACATAAACGACATTCGCGGGCGAATATCTCAAAAACCACAAATAATATATAAAAATTAAATAGAAGCAATCTTATACAAAATTTTATAAGCTTTCATTTTAATAAGAGTAATTTTTTCCCTACGACCCACTACTTTTGAGATAAAAGCGAAAAACAAAAAAAAAAAACGAGAAATTTCGTTGGGGCACTTTTTTCGGAAATTAATTAAAAGTTTCTGCGCCCCCACACTTTTTGATTAAGTATTTCATTATTTTGTACATTTGTAGAATCATGTTTTTTTTTTCAAATATAATTTATTTTTAAAATTATTATCTCTTTGTTTTGTTTGTTCCCAAGTGACATTGTCTGTAGCAAACCTTTTCTTTTTACCCCTCTTAAAAATAAATCCCCCACCCCCGCCCTCAGGGCTTGCCTATACCTGAAATGGCCCGTACTGAACAAAAGATTTCTTGAAAGAAATATTCCAAAAAATTCATCATTCTTCATTCAACCTTGTTCGAGAGTGCTTAACTTTTGAAACCCCACGTGGGCACGTTTTTCTAGTCAGTGGCCATCTAGTCATACAACACACAACAACAACATGAGCATTAGGAAAAGGCGACAGAGTATCAGTTATATTACTGTAAGTAATTACTATATGTTTCTATTAATTGAGGTTATTCTCTGCTTGATGCAAATAAACATAACATAAATATATAAAAATAAAAGTAAATAAATATTCATTTACTATGAGTTAAGATTTCCAAGTCACTTGTTTCATATTTAATGTGAAAACAAGTCACCTAGAAATCTTAACTCATAGTAAATGAATATTTATTTACTTTTATCTTTATTAAAGATGTTTCAATTTGCACCAACACTACAATCTATTAATTATAAATAAATATCAATTTCATTGATTGTGTTTATAAATTAAAAAATACAATTATATTATAAAAAAACAATCCAAAACACGTTTATTCAAAGTTAAACGTTTCGGGAGAATTTCTCCCTTTTTCAATGGCAAAATTTTTTATTATTTTTTAATTTTGTCATTGAAAATGAGAAATCGAGAATTGAATAAACGTGTTTTGGATTGTTTTTTATAAAAAGATTTGTATTTTTTTTAATATAATGTGTCTTTCTAACCCAAGAGGTTTATTTTTAAATGACTATATGCGGTATTTTAGTTAAGAGACTTTAACTTAACTGTACAGGTATCATTTTAAAATATATTTTAATTTAATTAAATTAATTGTTTTAGCAAAACACATCCGTTTATAGTCATTTTAGAAAACCTCTTAGAGGTTAGAAAGACACATTATAAATCGGTTTTTATAATCAATAATTATATATAGATTATATTAATAAAAGATTTGTCTAGGTAAGGTTAGGTTTATCATTTTAAAAAATAAACAAGTTTGCTACCAACCTTGGAATAATTCTAAAGTGAGTGGAAAGCGGGAAATACGAAAGTATTTTATATATATATATGACAGGCAAAAAAAACGCAACACCTAATTTTTTTTTATTTTTAATATTTATCTTTGAACGATTAAAATTATTAATTTAATTTCTAAAATAATTTTAAATATAAAAATTTTAATTTAAGTTTAAAAATGTCATTTTAAAGTTGATTTTTTCAAGAAAGTTCTAAAAATATAAATTTAAATTGTCACACTTATAATTACTTCACAAATAATCACCAAGCGAAATCTGCAGCAGGCAGATTGGCTTCTTATTCAGGTCCAAGCGATTATACAAACCCCCACAACTTCTCACCATCTACAAGGCCCAAATCCGCCCCTGTCTCGAATACGGCTCTCAATCTGCGGAGAGGAGCCTCAAAATATTCTCTTGCTACCCTTGATGCAATTCAGAAACGAGCCGTCAGGCTAATTGACGATTCTACCCTCACCGACTCGCTGGCTCATCGAAGAGATGTCTCCGACCTTTCCTTTTCTATAGATACTATCACGGCAGGTGCTCTGATGAGATAAAATCAATAATTCCCCCAAAGCATGCTTTGCACGCAGCACACGTTTTGCCGACTCCCAACACTCTTTCGCGGTCAAATTAGAAAAGTGCCGGACCACTTCATTCGCGAATTCATATATCCCCATGACTTCAAGGAACTGGAACTCTCTCCCAGCCTCTATCTTTCCCAGCACCTATGATCTTCAAACCTTCAAAACCAGGGTGCATAGACACCTAGGTCTACACCCTCTCACTTAATCAACCTTTCCCTTCTCTTCGGTAATGCAAGGGTCTTTCGAGATCTATAGGGGCTACATCTTTACTGGTGCACCCCTTCTTGCATTCGATTGCATTAAAAAAAAAAAAAAAAAAAAAAGCGGCTTATCTTTTAATGATTTTTCGCAATTGAAATCACAAAATTTAATTTTCAGGAGAAAAATGTATTGATTAAAATCTAATTTAACAAAATTTGATATTTTGAAACAATGTTAGCGATTTTAACTAAATTATTAATAATATAGATTGTTTAAGGTTATTTAAAGTGTTTAAGGTTATTTAAAATGACTTTAAAAATAATATAAATTGATAGAGATTTTCTTTTGTTTTATATTATGAATGACATGTGAAAATCCCAATACTAATTAATGTTCGTCTTCCCCTTAATTATATAGACCCTGAAGAAGGAGAGAATAAATTCTCCGAAACGTCGGTTTAACAAATAAATGTAAAGTAATAAAACCTCTATAGTCTTATTTTTACAACCACCGTGGACTGCTTTCATCAACATCCAATTGCATAATATAAATGTTTTAATTTTGTTAAAAAATTGATATTATAAAAGTAAAACGTTAAAAATAAAAATTAGGTGTTGCGTTTTTTTTGCAGGTCAGTGTATATATATATATATTAGGGTGGTCCTTATTTTGGGTATTTTCGAATTTTTACGCTTACATAGACTCATATGATTCAAAATAAATAACCCCCCCCCCCAAGTTTCAACCCCCCTATCTCAATTTTAACATGTGCCTCAGAGCGATGTAAGATTCCCATCTAAATAACATGGGGTGTCCGGTCCAGTCCTAGCGCTCACCGCTAGATGGCACTGCGACCTCATACATAGTAGTTTGTTCAAATAAACAATACTTTAATATTAGTAATAATACTTTAAGTAAACAACAGTCAAATTGTCAAACACACTGTACACTACATGAGTCAATCTATTTATAATGAAATAATAAATCAATGAATAAATGAGAGACGAGTCAGCGCGTGTAATGGAGCCATAATATTCGTTGAATGTTATATATGCGCCAACCCGAATCGAATTAATCATCCACCAAATCATGGTATGCTCACATACTTTTTATTACACACTTTTCAAACACCTTACTTTCCCTCGCGGCTGGAGCCAACAGTTGGGCAAGGGCATTCCCCTCATCTTCCAACGACCAGCCCTTACCATATCATAGTTAGCGTCGATATCCGTCACCGCCTACGCTGGCGGCCGCTACCAAACGGCCACGGCCAGTAACACTGGTGACCCCGACGTGATACGATATCGCGCCTTAAGTCTTGATAGCTATCTTCAAAGCTCTGCAAACCATTTCTAAATGCTAGTAATGTCGTTTCGATATCCGGAAGACGAGCAGTATGCATGTTTGACATTGAACGATCAATTTTTTATCCGGGCCGAAGCAATGGTTTAAAAAATTTGAAACTCTGTAGATTTTATCCTTATAATAGTAGCTACCCTTCATAATTTTTACAGATTTATAGCTATTATAATTTTGGAGTCTATAACTTACTAACACTAAGATATGGCAGTATTTTATCTATCTGTAACTCTAAAATTATAATAACTAATAATCTGAAAAAACTCTGAAGGATAGCTACTATTATAAGGATAAAGTCTACGGAGTTTTTAAATTTTTTGAAATATTACTTTGGCCGGAATAAAAAATTGATCGTTCAATGCCAAAAACCCCATATTATTTAGATGGGAATCTTGCATCGCTCTGAGGCACTGGTTAAAATTGAGATAGGGGCTTGAAACGTAGTAGATATTTTTTTATTTATTTAGAACCATATGAGCCTCTGCCAGCGTAAAAATTCGAAAATACCCAAAAATAAGAACCAACCTAATATATATACTTGTAAAAGTTTCAAATGTTTTGAAAGAATTTCACCCTTTATTTAAAAATTTTGAAAAAATGTTATTTTTATAATATATATTGTCAAAAAGAAATTTCAAGATAGGTATAGGTATATACCGCGTGAGTTTTTTATTTTGAAACAGTCTTATAACTCAAAAACAGTGCATTATATGAATAAAAGTTTATTTATATCAGGGGGGGGGGGAATATTATATATTTCGAGGTCACGTTCTGTTTTTTAAATAGAAATCTATGTTTCTGTACATATTCTGAATCTACAAAAAAAACTGAACAACCTTTATTAGAACTATTCTTTTATACGACATCAAATAAACAAAATATTAAATCTCAATCTCAAAAAAATCCTAATAATTATTTTTAACAATTGTTCAACTTAATTATCAAATAATAATAATCAAAATTTAATTATTAAATAAATAATTTAATAATAATTAATAATTTAATCATTTTCTGACTATCTCCTGTGACATTCCAGAGTGTATCGCAAGAATTCTGGATGAATTCCAGTTCCAAATTCCTTGTTTTTTTTTTTGTTTTTTTTTTAAACAGATTTACAACACGATAAGTTGAAGCTTGTGAGGGTGTATTCCTATCAGGAAAACGCTCGGCATCCATTTTAATGTCATCCCCGTAACACTTCTTCCACATTCACCGCATAAATTAAGACCATTTCAATTCTATCTTCAACAAAAAAATGCTCCATTTTTATTATGGTAATACAATATAACTATCTACTGGATTGACACGAGAAATAAACTTTTTTAAACTCAAAAAGTTTAAATAGTTCTATTAAGTAGAAAATAATCTCTTATGAAGTTTTAAGATCATTATAAACACTTATTTTCATTGTTGTGACTTTCCGATTTAATAAATATTTATTTAATAATTAATTATTTAATCATTATTATTTGATAATTAAGTTGAATGATTGTTAAAAATAATTATTAGAATTTTTTGAGATCTAAGTGATTTAATATTATTTTTTTTTGATGTATAAAAAAAAAGTTCAAATAAAAGTTGTTTAGTTTTTTCTGTAGATTCAGAATATGTACAGAACCATATAACTTTCTATTTAAAAAACAGAACTTGATCTCGAAATACCCTTGAAAGCGTGTTCTAGGTCGACAAACAGTAGTGTAGTTTAGTTTCCCCATCGATATAAATGAACTTTTATTTGAAACTTTTTTCCATTTAATGCACTGTTTTTGAGTTATAAGACTGTCTCAAGATAAAAAACTCACCCGGTATATATTTATATAATATATTTTTTTATTAGGGACTATAGTTACACAGTTTTGAACTTCACATATGTCTTTTTAATTAAAAAATATATAAATAGATATATTTTTTAAGGAGAAATTAATGAGGTTATCTTCTGCTTGATGCCAATTAAACTTATTGGTATATATATATACAAATCATTTATAAAATCCCACAACCTTACAGGATTTATTATTAAACCTATTATTTATTTTATGTTTATATATAATTTCAGCGGGATGAATATCAATTATTGGAAAAAGAATATGAACTCAACCAGGAGAAGATTTTCGATTTGGAAATGGAAAAAATGCAGGTAAAAATTTATTATTATTTTTTTGTTTTAAATTTATAATAATAATATATTAATAGATTTATTTTTAAAAATGAGGTTATCCTATGCTTGATGCATATAAACATTATTCATATATACAGGGTGAGTCTTTTTTAACTTGAGACAGTCTTATAACTCAAAAACAGTGCATTATATGGAAAAAGTTTATTTATATCAAAGGGGAAACTAAACTATTGTTTGTCGACCTAGAACAAGCTTTCAAGGGTATTTCATGATGAAGTTCTGTTTTTTAAATAGAACCCTATATTTTTCTTTATATTGCCTAAATTTACAAAAACAAAAACTAAACAACTTTCATAAGAACTATTTTTTTTATACGTCATCAAATAAAAAAATTTACTTAGGGAAAGTGGTGTAGGTTTTAGGTGAAACATGATATTAATTAATAAAGTAAAGGGAGTGTAGTTTCACAGTGAATGAAATAAAACTCAAAGAGGTTTATACAAGCTCAATATATTTCGGATTATTAGTCCACCATCAGGAGTTTACAGCTTAAAAACTGTATTGAGTTTGTATAAGCCTTTTTGAGTTTTATTTCATTCACTGTGAAACTACACTCCCTTTACTTTATTAATTAAATAGAAAAAATATTAAATCAATTAAGTAGATCTCAAAAAATTCTTAATAATTATTTTTAACAATTATTGAACTTAATTACCAAATAATAATAATTATTAAATAATTAATTATTAAATTGAAAAGTCTAAACAATGAAAATAAGTGTTTATAATGATTTTAAAACTTCATTATAGAGAGATTTAAGATATTATTTTCTACTTAATAGATCTATTTAAAATTCTTGAGCTTATAAAAGTTTATTTCTCTTGTCAATTCAGTAAATAGTTATATTGTATTAACGTAACGATAATTAAAAGAAAGTACCGAAGCCCCTTTCGGGCATGTACTAGAAATTGAATCAAAATTATTGTATATGAAATTGTATAATAAGTTGGTTACTCAATAAATAAAAAAAAAATATTAACGTAACGGCAGCAGTAGTTGACCGTGCATCAGTAGTTGACCATTTCGACATAAAACTTTAATTAATAAGGATCTGGGGGAAGGATTCCCTTGTTAAAAATATATGGACAGGTCCTGCTGTCTAATGTCCAGAGATTTTTTCAAGGGAATCCTTCCCCCGGATCCTTATTAATTAAAGTTTTATGTCGAAATGGTCAACTACTGATGCAGGGTCAACTACTGCTGCCGTTACCTTACTATAATAAAAATGGAGCATTTTTTTGTTAAAGAAAGAAGATGTTTCATCCAGAAGACTTTCGATTTACCCTGGAATGTCACAGAACATTGTCGGAAAATTATTAAATTACCAATCATTATTAAATTGTTTATTTAATAATTAAATATTTGATCATTATTATTTGACAATTAAGTTGAATAATTGATAATAATAATTAATATTTGGATTTTGTTTTATTTGATGTCGTATAAAAAATAGTTCTTATTAAAGTTGTTCAGTTTTTTTTCTAGATTTAAAAAAGTAAAGAAAAATAGGTTTCCATTTAAAAACAGAACTTGACCTATGAAAGCTTGTCCTAGGTCGACAAACAATAGTGTAGTTTAGTTTCCCCCTAGAAATAAATAAACTTTTATTTGAAACTTTTTTCCATATAATGCACTGTTTTTGAGTTATAAGACTATCTCAAGATAAAAAAAAAACTCACCCGGTATATCTTATTATATTAAACGAGCGAAAATTGTATATATATATATCCGGTCGGTTTCTCGAAAACGGCTCTAACGATTTGAATGAAATTCACGGGTTAGGAGGGTTTTGTGTTGGACATTCGATCTCTCACGGTCTCATCTTCGGCTAAGTTGTTTTTGATGGGTTTTTTGTTAATTCAAATAATTATTCACAGGTGGTTGTCTCGATAAAAATGTTTATTTACATTTTTATTCAATTTCCTTTTAATAAATAATTGTTTTTTTAATTTTATATCCCACAATAAGATTATTACAATTATTATTGTATATTAAAAATTGGGCAATTTTAGTGATTAAAAATCGAGTTTTAAATCCCACAAATATTAATTTGACAATTTAATTGATGAACTCAAAAATTGTCATTTAATAAAAAAAAATTATACCGTATTTATTTATACCTATACCTATATACACATAATCTGTGTGCTAGAAATGCAAAAACTGGGTGCGTGGGCGGGGGTAGATGTGGGGGCGCAGGAGGTGGGGTGAAGTGGTGGGGGGCGAGGGGGGTTTCGGGTATTAATATATAGCTATTAACTGAAACAAAAATTTACCGAGCGTCGCTCGGTGGCCAGGTAGAATATATTATGTGTATATGTTTATTTGAATCAAGCAGTGGATAACCTCAATGATATCTCTCTATAAATCATCATCAACTACAAAAGTTTAGCAAAACTAAATCATGCAGATTTTGTATTGGGGTTGAAATTACCAGGAATGAAAATAAAATTATATAAATATAAATGTTTTCTATTAATGTCAGAAGGGATCGCTCGTTTTTAATAATAAAATTCAATTAAGTTGTCAGAATAATTTACATTTGAATTTTGTATATATATTGAATAAAGACACCTATCATGCCACATGTTAGAAGGGTATAACTGAATGCCCAGAAACCAAGGGTGGGCCGATCTCCCTTCTGACATGAATAAAAGATCCTTGATTCTCTCGTCTTTAAAAATTCTTGATTTTTAGTTGATTTTAGATAAAAATTATATATTTCGACAACAGATGATAGGGAAAGTCCTGGGCAAACGGATACACAAAGAATATGTCTCCGGGTTTATTCATGATACATATAAAAATGTAAGTACCTACCTACTTAAATCACCAGTTTAAAAAATTGTTTTAATTAATTGTAACGATGATTTTTAACAGTTAGACAGGTCTATTCTCTAAGCAAAAACGTTAACTTTTAACATCTCCTTGCCTAAAATAAGCAATACTCACTTGACTCCCTGGCTCACCGAAGAACCGTTTCTGCCCTTTCCCTGTACTACAGATACTATCACGCTGTCTGTTCAGTCGAGTTGAAATCAATTATCCCCCCTAATGCCCTCTTTACGAGAAACACGCGGTTTTCTAACGCTCAGCACCCCTTCGCTGTCAAATTGGATAAAAGTCGAACAAGCGCTTTCGCCAACTCTTTTATCCCTATGACCTCCAGAGACTGGAACTCGCTCCCTGCCACCATCTTTCCCGCGACTTATAACCTTCAGCTATTTAAGACCCGTATCCACAGATACCTTCGACCCCCGCCCAACCCATAAAATTCTTTCTTCTTCTTTTCACGAGGGGCCAACCGAGGCCTTTAGGGGTTGCACCTTTTTGGTGTAACTCCTTCTCTCATCATTATCATAAAAAAAAATAATAAGTCTATCTCCAAAGCGTTAATATTTACCCAAAAGTGTTAAAAATTAAAGCCATGTCAGAGGGTGCATTTAAAATTCTAACGCCATATTTAATGAACAAAGATGGCGTCTTTATTAAAAAACGCAAAAAGTAAGGCTATGTTTTTGACAGCTTTAAGTTAAAAGCAACACATTTCAGATCCATTTGATGTGACAGAAACATTAATACCACAATGATAAATAAACTTTTATTATACCGGGTGAGTTTTTTATCTTGAGACAGTCTTATAACTCAAAAACAGTGCATTATATGAAAAAAGTTTTAAATAAAAGTTTAGTTATATGGAGGGGGGAATTAAACCACGCTATTGTTTGTCGCCTCCGTGGTCTAATGGTCAGAGTAACTGACTGGCAACCCGGAGGTCCCGGGTTCGATTCCCGGCTATGCTCAGAAATTTTTCTGTAAGTATAGGGTCTGGAACGGGGTTCACTCAGCCTCGTGAGGATAAATGAGTAGCTGCTTGATTGAGAAGTAGCGAATCTCGGTTAAGAAAACTGAAACGAAGGTTGTAGATGTGCGTTGAGCTAACCACTTGACCCCTCGGTACTGTTTCCAATTAGGACAGCAACCAATTCAGTAGGCCAAGACCCATGAAGGGTTGTCGAGCCAGAGATTTATTTATTTATTTTTATTGTTTGTCGGCCTAGAATAAGCTTTCAAGGGTATTTCGAGGTCAAATTCTGTTTTTTTTATAAGAAATCTATATGTTTCTGTGCATATTATGAATCTACAAAAAAAAAAACTTAACAACTATTTTTTTATACTACATCAAATAAAAAAAATATTAAATAAAAAAATATTAAAATTATTTTTAACAATTATTTACCTTAATTATCAAATAATAATGATGAAATAATTTAATTTTTAAATAAATAATTTAATAATATTTAATAATTTTACGACACTGTTCTGAGACATTCCAGAGTGTATCGCAAGTCTTCTGGATGAATTCCACTTCCAATTTCGTTATTTTGATTTTCTTCATAGACTTTAGATTTTTTTTTTGTTTTTTTAACAAATTTACAACACGATGAAATGAAGCTTGTGAGGGTGTATTCCTTTCAGGAAAACGCTCGCCATCCATTTCAATGGCAACCCCATAACACTTCTTCCACATTCATCATAAATTAAGACAATTTCAATTCTGTCTTCAACAAAAAATGCTCTATTTTTATTATGGTAATACAATATAACTATCTACTGGATTTACACGAGAAATAAACTTTTTTAAACTCAAAATACTTTCAAATAGTAGAAAATAATCTCTTAAATCTGAGTATAACAAAGTTTTAATATCATTATAAACACTTATTTTCATTGTTGTGACTTTTCGATTTAATAAATATTTATTTAATAATTAATTATTTGATCATTATTATTTGATAATTAAGTTGAATTATTGTTAAAAATAATTATTAAAATTTTTTTAAAATCTAATTGATTTAATATTTTTTATTATTTGATGTCGTATAAAAAATAATTCTAATGAAAGTTGTTCAGTTTTTTTTGTATATTCAGAATATGTACAGAAACATATAGGTTTCTATTTAAAGTTGACCTCGAAAAACCCATGAAAGCTTGTTCTAGGTAAACAAACAATAACGTAGTTTAGTTTCCCCCTCCATATAAATAAACTTTTATTTGAAACTTTTTTCATTTAATGCACTGTTTTTGAGTTATAAGACTGTCTCAAGATAAAAAAACTCACCCGGTATATATATAATTTTTATTTTTATTTATTTAATTTATTTATGGTTTATAAAATTGTTTGGATAAAATATATAACATATATAAAAGTTTTTTTTATTATACAAAATATATTTAAATATTTAAAAATGATAGATAGAATTATCATTAGATGCGGCCAATGGCTATGTGGGTATTTTTTGTGATTTTTTTTTTTTAGCTGTTCTTTGTTTATTAAAAATAGCTGAGATAGTAGATTGAGAATAACAAATCAAACTTGAACAAGCAGAAAACGTAACTATCTTCTCATATGAATCTTTAACACCTGGAGTTAAAAAGTAAAATGTTAACGTTGCTGCAAGGGCGGATCCAGGAATTTTTTATGGGGGGGGGGAGAATGTATATAAGGTGGCCGATGTATATACGATCTACTTTTTATCTACTGCACACACCCCCCCCCACACACACACATAGAACTTTATTTTCAATTTTAAAATTTTTTAAAAAAATAAATGTTTTTTTTTATACCAATTTCATATCTCATAATTTAAGTTCATTAAAATAAAAAAAAAAATAAAAAAAATAATTCCCTGTCGATTTGGCCGCCGTTTTTTGGCCTCTGCATGCGACACACGTGTTGCACTCCCGCCAGGCACGGGCCTGTATGGGGGGGGGCGATCGCCCCTCCGCCCCTGGATCTGCCCTTGCGTTGCTGTTAAAACTTGGTTTAGAGAATAGCATTTTTTAACGCTGGTGTTGTTACTTTACTTTTTAACCCTCAATTTAAGATGTTAAATTTTAACGTCTGTTTTTAGAGAATAGACCTGAGAAACTGTTACTAACACTTTGATTTTGATATTTTTTTTTTAAACTTTTTTCGGGACTTTTCAAATAAATTTAGCCTGAATTTAAATTAAATTTCTAACTAAAAATTAATATATCTAATCATATTGCTAATAGCATGTTATTTATTTATTTTTTTTTTTTTAATTTCTAGTATCAAGGAGTATGTGCGGATATTGCTCTTCATCAATTAAAAGACCAAGAGTATTTGAGAGAATTAGAGAATTCGAAACAATTTGAATCCAAAATACAAAAAATGAATGAAGAGAATTATTACAAAGAGGTAAATATTAAAAAAAATTAAGTTTAAGATATACCGGGTGAGTTTTTTTATCTTGAGACAGTCTTATAACTCAAACACAGTGCATTATATGAAAAAAAGTTTCAAATAAAAATTTATTTATATTGAAGGGGAAAACTCTATTATTTGTCGACCTAGAACAAGCTTTCATGGGTATTTTAAGGTCAAGTTCTATTTTTTAAATGGAAACCTATATTTTTCTTTACATTGCTTAAATTTACTAAAAAACTGAATAACTTTCATAAAAACTATTTTTTATACGTCTTCAGATGATCAAAATATTAAATCAATTAGATCTCCAAGAAAATCTTAGTAATTATTTTTAACAATTATTCAACTTAATTATCACATCATATTGATTAAATATTTAATTATTAAATAAAGTAAGTATTAAATTGAAGAGTCACAACAATGAAAATAAGTGTTTTTAAAGATCTTAAAACTTCATTATACACAGATTTAAGAGATTATTTTCTGTAGTATCAAGGTTGTCATCGATGGAAATCATCTTCCCCCTTCCACGCCAACGCTGGAGTTCCTCAGGGATCGGTTATCTCCCCTACGCTTTTTCTTATCTATATCAACGAATTGAAGGAGACAATAAAAGAGTGTATTCTGTTGGAATTATAAATTTTATTTATTTATAACGAGACTATAGTTTCGAGGGCTTTGCCTCTTCATCAGTCTATTACAATGTATTCACAGGAATTAATTTATGAATGAAAGGTTAACATTTTTCATGTCATTATACACAGATTTAAAGAGATTATTTTCTGTAGTATCAAGGTTGTCATCGATGGAATATCATCTTCCCCCTTCCACGCCAACGCTGGAGTTCCTCAGACATATGTCATGAAAAATGTTAACCTTTCATTCATAAATTAATTCCTGTGAATACATTGTAATAGACTGATGAAGAGGGCAAAGCCCTCGAAACTATAGTCTCGTTATAAATAAATAAATTTATAATTCCAGCAGAAGACACACTCTTTTATTGTCTCCTTCAATATATAAAAATTCTGCTATTCTCGGCAAAAACTTTCAATTTATATCAACGACCTTCTAAACTTACCCTCCAATCTGGTACATTGTTACGCAGATGACAGCACCCTACATAACATAAAAACATCGCATAAAAACCATGCAGACATTGCCCCCTCAATTAATTTAGACTTATGCAAACTTTTTAACTTTTAACTGGGGATCCCAAAACTTAATTAACTTCAATGCAGTGAAAACTCAGTTTTGCCTTATTTCTAGGCGCGTCGACAGAAACCTCCCAAACATATCATTCGACTCAAACTCACTAGAATTCAGGGATAAAATTTTAATACTAGGCGTAACTCTAGGGTCTGACCTTTCATGGAATGACCATATCTCAACCACTGCTAAAGCTGCAGCGCGCAAGCTTGGTCTCCTATTTAGCTCTAAACGCTGTTATACTCCCAGTCAACTTCTTATACTGTATAAGGCTCAAATTCGTCCCTGTCTCGAATATGGCTCTCATCTGTGGAGGGGTGCCTCCAAGCATTCTCTTGCTACACTGGATGCAATTCAGAAGCGAGCAATTAAACTAATAGGAGACCCGGCTCTAACCAACTCACTCGACTCCCTGGCTCACCGAAGAACCGTTTCTGTCCTTTCCCTGTACTACAGATACTAGCACGGTGCATGTTCAGTCGAGCTGAAATCAATTATCCCCCCTAATGCCCTCTTTACGAGAAACACGGTTTTCTAACGCTCAGCACCCCTACGCTGTCAAATTGGATAAAAGTCGAACAAGCGCTTTCGCCAACTCTTTTATCCCTATGACCTCCAGAGACTGGAACTCGCTCCCTGCCACCATCTTTCCCGCGACTTATAACCTTCAGCTATTTAAGACCCGTATCCACAGATACCTTCGGCCTCCGTCCAACCCATAAAATTCTTTCTTCTTCTTTTCATGATGGAGGGGCCAACCCAGGCCTTTAGGGGTTGCACCTTTTTTGGTGTAACTCCTTCTCTCATCATTTTCATAAAAAAAACTAATAGTATTACTCAAAATTCTTGAGTTTAAAAAAGTTAATTTCTCGTGTCAATTCAGTAGATAGTTATATTGTATTACCATAATAAAAATGGTGCATTTTTTTATTGAGGAAATATGTTTTATCCAGAAGACTTGCGATACACTCTGGAATGTCACAGAACATAGTCGGAAAATTATTAAATTATTAATTATTATTAAATTATTTATTTAATAATTAAATTTTGATCATTATTATTTGATAATTAAGTTGAATAATTGTTAAAAATAATTATTAGGATTTTTTTGAAATCTAATAATTGGTTTAATATTTTGTTTATTTGATAACGTATAAAAAAATAGTTCTTATAAAAGTTGCCCAGTTTTTCTTGAAGATTATGAATATGAAAATAAATAAAATATAGGTTGCCATTTAAAAAACAGATCTTGACCTTAAAATACCCTTGAAAGCTTGTTCTAGATCGACAAACAATAGCGTAGTTTAGTTTCCCCATTGATTATAAATAAACTTTTTTCCATATAATGCACTCTTTTTGAGTTATAAGACTGTCTCAAGATAAACAAACAAACCCTATATAACAATTTTTGAAATTGATTTATTTAAATATGAATTTGAAAAAGTTAAAAAGTGTCAGTTGCCAAATTTTTAAGTTAAATTTTATTAACAAAGAGAAACAAAGAGGTTGTCCTCTGCTTGATGCAAATAAACATACACACATATATATGGAAATTATATTTGTGTTTATATACCTATATTATTTATTTGTTTGAGACTATAGTTTCGAAGACTTGGTCTTCATCATCAGTCTTTTTTTAATTATAAATATTCATGGAGTCAATACCGTATGGATATAGACTCCATGAATAATATTTATAATTAAATAAACTGACGTGTTTTGATGTGGCCATCCACTTGACTTTACCATACAACCTGGCCCCTAAAATTATTTATAATCATGTAGGGGGGGGGGTTAATTTTTGAATTTTTATACTTCTGGGTCCCACTAATTATGTATACAAAATTTGGTTGAGTTTGGTAAATGGCCAAGATACTCATTTTTGACCCTCCCATTTCGGGCGGTTAGTTTTTGCATTTTTAGACTTCTGGGGGTCCACTGATTATGTATACAAAATTTGGTTGAGTTTGCTCAAATGGCCTAGATTTTTAATTCTTACCCCCCCTCCCCCCACAACCATTAATTTTGGGTCGATATGCACCAAAATCTAATCAAGCTCTTAATCTCAATGGACCAAAACTACGTGTGAAATTTGCTTTTGATATTCACACTAGTTTTTGAGCTAGCTCGTCCACAAAAATTTGGTAACGCACAGACTAACAGACATTTTGACAAAACAATTTTTATCTCAAAAAATATAATTTTTTCAATGTTCACTTATTATACCTTTTTTGTAGAGCGAAATGTCCTGGTTTAGCTCAATTTTTTTAATCAAAATAGTTTCACGCGTTTTTGAGATATTTCGAAAACAAGAAGGAAAAAACACTTTTTTCATGCACGATTACAATACTTGACCATACCCTGTATGGTAAAGTCAAAAGACTGATGATGAAGACTAAGTCTTCGAAACTATAGTCTCAAACAAATAATATATATATATATATATATATATATATATATATATATATAAATAAATAAATTAAGATATGTAATTTCGATTTATTTGTCTGTAGGTTTATTTCCATCAAGCAGATGACAAACTGTTTGTTTCTCTTTGTGAATCAACAACTCAGCTACTCTCGGGAAAACAAAAACGTTTTAAATTAAATTTAATTAAGCTTGTTCTAGAGTAAACAAACAAGTAGTTTAGTTTCCCTCCATATAAATAAACTTCTTATTTGAAACTTTTTTTCATATAATGCACTGTTTTTGAGTTATAAGACTGTCTCGAAATAAAAAACTCACCCGGTATACCGAAGGGTGAATCGCGACCTAAAATCGTGTACACCTACTTCCAGTTCCATTTCCAAGTAGAAGACAATAGATGACAATAGATTATCACTAATGAATTCCAAATAATTCCAAAGACGGTGTACACCTAATTCCAATCGCGGTTCACCCTCGATATATACAAATTATTATCAAATTATTTAATTAATTTTTTTTATTGTTTTTAGTGTGATGAATCAGCAGCCCAATTGAGTGAAGAGCTCGCCCTTATAAATATTCAGGAACAACAATATTCATCGTTTCTACCAAAAATATCTGAATCAAAAACAGAAACTGAAGAGAAAAGCTAACACAACGGACATTATAATATAGTTATTTATTATATAATTATAAATTTTGTAAATATTATTAAATATATTTTTAAATTTTACGTTAAAAAATTTCATTTTTGAATTATTATTAATAATTTTATTATTACCTATATATATACAATGCTAGTATATAATATAAATTGTATAACAATTTAACGAATAAAATATTTATATTTTTTGTTATAGAAACATTCTTTGTTTTTTTTTAATTATGTTAGATTTCTTCAGAGAGAGAAGACTAATCTACAATCTATATCAAAACCAGACGGCAATTATAAATATTGGAGATGAGCAAAGAGAAGCCAAAATAAAAAAAGGTGTAAGACAAGGATGTGTGCTGTCACCCATGATTTTCAACTTATACATAGAAGAAGCGATTAAAGAATTCAAAGACAAAATTGATACAGGTATCGAAATCCAAGGTCAAAAGATCGCTATGTTAAGATTTGTACACCTACTTCCACTTTCAAGGGGCATTATCTAATGAATTCCAAAATAATTCCAAAGACATGTACCCCTAATTACAATCGAGGTTCACCCCACGGGAAAAACTATGGATGATGTATGGACCTATCCTTCTGAATGGGTTAATATTTCGTAAATTAAAAATGCTAGAAGCTGAGTGATAGTCTTAAAATAATTCTATATACACTGAAGTGCAAAAAAATCGATCCACCAATAAAAACTTGATTAAATAGTAAATCATTTTTAATTTTTTCACAAAGAACCATACATTATTGAAATTATAGCTTATTGCAAGTGTAATTGCCACTTGTTGAGTTAACCCTTGATTAATTAGGCATATAATTTGAACTGCTTGAACTTCAGAAATATCCATTTTGTATATTTTATCTTTCTATCATTGATTCTTAATTCAAAATTATTCATTTTATTGATATTTCGAATGGAATTTGATCTTTTATTAAAATTTTATTTAAATTAATGTGATATTGAAAAAGTATGATAATTTGTAATTGTATCTTTTAATTTAATTTCACTTATTTTTTTTTTATAAAATTCAAAAACTATCACCTATATTTATTGAATATGTTAGTTTAAGAGTTAATGGAAGATTAAAGTTTGAATTTGCTATTTAATAAAGTTTTTATTAGTGGGTCGATTTTTTTTTTTTTAATTTTATTAAACCAATTATTTTACATTAATTAATGTATACATTGTATTTTTGCTTCGATTCCGGAGATTACTTCTCCACCATCGAGTGTCCTTATTCATCTTTAGTCCTTGTTTTTAATAAGAGGAAAAATCTAATTAGATAAAAAAACCTCTTTTCCGATAATTATTTCAATTCCATTATTCCCCAATCAAGTCGTATTGGTTCGGTCGATTTTTTTACACGGTAGTATATATAAATATGTATAAATGTATATATGCATATGGGCATTAAAGGAAGTCAATATTTGTTACCATTTATCCATGATCTGGAGCCTGGAACCAAGGGCGGATCCAGGAATTTTTTATGGGGGGGGGTGAATGTATATAAGGTGCCCGATTTATATAAGATCTACTTTTTATCTCGGAAGTGTGTCGCGATCGATCAATTGTCCAAGCGGGGTGTGGGGGGGGGTCAGGGACCGGGACCCCCCCCACACACACACATATATAGAACTTTATTTTAAATTTTTTTTTACAAATTTTTTTGCCAGGCACGGGCCTCTATGGGGGGCGGTCGCCGCTCCTCCTGGATCCGCCCTTGCCTGGAACTCACTTCTCGCGTCCGTCTTTCTGGTGACTTGCTGAGACCAGTTACTGATATTTTTTTTCTTTTTCACAAATATGGTCAAGAAAATAAAAACGTTTAAAGCAATTTTTCTCTTATTTCATAAACATTTTCAAAATTCTATAAAAAATAAAAAAATAAATAAAAAATTGAGAAAAAAACATCAAAATTTAAAATCATTCCCTCTGCTTCTAAATAAATATTTTTTTTTTAATCTTTAAAATGCTCATAAAATAAACGAATCCTTGGTTATAAGTTATAATGTTTTTATTTATTTGCTGACTTTTCAAGAATATTTAATTATTATTAACTGATAAAAGAAAAGAGAGTCAAACCTAACATTTGTCCACTAAGTACATATGATATGCATAGATGAATGCAAACCAAATTAATACGTCTACGAATAGGGCACTGCTTTTTCTCACATGGGTTCTTGATTCTTAAAGAAAATACCCCATGGTGTGGTATATGCAACTCTAGAATCACAGTGGACCATGTATTAATTGAGTGTCCATTATATAGTTCTGCAAGATTAAATTTTAATATTGGAAATATATCTATCCTAAATCTTCTAGGAAATCAAGAAAATTTTGAAAATTTGTTCGGGTATTTAGATCAAATAGGGCTTCTAAATTTAATTTAATTTTTTTTTTTTTTTTTTTTTTTTTAACACTTGACAAAACCAATAACAGGTTACGTTTTGTTCTGTGATATTTTTGAGTTATTGTTGCTATCACTTATTAGATATTTATTGAATACTATTTCGAACTCTATTGGCGTAAACTGTAAAGCAACGGACAGATGGATATGATCTGATAAAAAAAAATAGATTGAGACAGATGATTAAATGGATAAGATAGGTTTTCTGAGGCGCTAATGGCCCTGACAGTCGATGCGCCCTGAAAAAACTGATAGAATAAATATTTCTACTTAAAAAGAGGCTTTGCCAGGTGATGCTGATTGGTAGAAAGTGAAAATATTTTCTGAGCACATTCTGAGGCTTCCCTCCCCTCCGGCCGTCCACCCGCCCCTCCTTCAAACCAGGTTGCATATACTACAACATACGAATAGACAGGAGTCTCCACTACCAATTACCCTAAATCATCAGCTAATACCATATGCTAATACTGCAAAATATCTTGGCATGACTCTCGATGCTAAAGCTCCGCTTGGAAGGAGACATATCCTGACAAAAGTCAAAACAATTAAAAATAATTAAAAGAAAGTTATACTGGATGATAGGACGGAGCTCCAAACTGTCCATGTATAACAAAATTATTGTGTATGACAACCATAAGACCAGTCTGGATCTATGGTATACAGCTCTGGGGCTGTAGCAAAGAATCAAATATCAGGATGATTCAAACTTTCTCAAAACAATACTCTGCGAGATATCGTCGATGCCCGCTGGTACATCAGAAACGGAGACATCAGGAAGGATCTCCACATTACTACTGTACAAGAGGAAATAACTAAAGCAGCCAAAAATCATAAATTGCGACTGGCAAATCACTATAATCCCGAAGCTGTTCGACTACTCAACACCGCCGGACAGCTGAGAAGATTGAAAAGGACCAAGCCAACTGACTTGTCCCAATGAGAAACTTTAAAATGACCCCAGTGAATTGCGGATAGTGTTAGACAATTGCAATGTCATCAATGAGATGACATGCTTCCTGAATGTTATATACTTTATTATAGTAAAATCATAAAACGGTCATTGTAGGGTTATTGTAGGGAACATCTGGATATTTTTGATTAGTATGTTTAACTTATATTAAACTGACAAAAAATATCTCAAGGACAAATTTGAGATAAAATCGTCGATATTATTTAACTTTCACGACTCTTTTATCACATGTCGTCAAAAATAGAGAAATCCGATTATTTATTATTTCTCATTATTCAATTTATTAACTTTAATAAAACAATCTTTACGAGGATAAGTAAAAAATTACTTACACTTTTTGTTCTACAAATTTATTAAACTAAGATAGGTGTACAACAGATACATTATTTTTCGATATAGTCTCCACCGAAAGGTGAACCGCGACCTAATATGCTGTACACCTACTTCCACTTGTACTTCCAAATATTTCCAAGTACTTCCAATTATTTCCAAGTACTTTCAAATATTTTCAAGTACTTCCAAATTTGTCCGCCTCCGTGGTGTAATGGTCAGAATAACTGACTGGCAACCCGGAGGTCTCGGGTTCGATTCCCGGCTATACCCAGACATTTTTTCTGTAAGTATAGGGTCTGGTAATAAAAATTAAGTGGGAGATAAATTTAACCGAATTTATCGCGCGGAGAATTTACCACTGCTCGAAGCCCCTAAAACCTTAGTAAATTGGATATTGAATTGTATCTAAGTTTCTGAGATTGGCTCGTGATCCCGGCTTCTTTTCCTTCTACTCTGTTCTTTTCACGATGGAGGGGCCAGCCCATACAGGCCTTTTAGGGGATCCACCTTCTGGTGTATCTCCTTCTCACATCAATATCATTAAAAAAAAAAAAAAAAAAAAAATCTGACTGGATTGATAATGTACAATTTAAATAATAATAAAAAAAAAAATATACTACAACAGGAGTTGTCTAAATATTAAAGACTACTGTATTAAACCAAATACCATATTTATATCTCCTTGATCTGAAAAGGAAAAGATACATGAGGAAAAATCAATAAAGTTGTCTTCTGCTTGATTATTCTCTTTGAAAATATTGTTTTAATTTGGAAGCACGGGCCATCTGTAACAATTACAGAAACTATATAATATATGTACCAGGTGTACAGGTATGGAATGCGGATTTTTTTTTCTAAAATTCGAAAGAATGATAAAAAGTGCTTTATTCGAAGTATACTCCATCGCTTGTTATACATTTTTCCGATCTTTCGGGTAATTTGTGAATACCACGGTAGTAAAAATCTTCCCCTTTGGCTGCGAACCATTCATCGAGCCATTTTTTCACATCTTCATACGAACCGAAGCACGTGCGCGACCCATCGATTCAAACAAGGGGTAATCGGAAGGAGCAAAGTCTGGTGAGTATGACGCATGGTGGTAGAACTTCCCAGTAGAGTGCTTCCAACGTCTCACGAACTGGTTTTTTTCCTTATGATGGAGCATTGTCATGGAGAAAAATTACATAAGTATGTTGTCTTTTTTGATATTTTGATCGTTTTTTGAGCAGCGAACTGTTCAAATCGATTAATTGTTGTTGGAGGCGTTTGATATTAACTGTTACAATCGTTTTCGTCCAACAATGCTTGAAATTCTGCATTTTCTTACTTTTTTGGCGGTTTCCCGTGTTCCTTGTCTGCAACATCAAAATCACCATTTTTGAAACGCCGAAACCATCTTTCACACTTTGAGCATGTTCACCATAAGCTTCTCGAAGCATTCGGTATGATTCAGCAGCAGTTCTCTTTGAATAAAAACAAAAAATTAATCCGTCTGCGAATGCTCTTTATTTGGCAAAATTTCCACATATTGAACACTATCACTTATTCGCTTTTGACACTTGTTGATGGAGCAACAAAATGCCATCTATGTCAAATCTTTATGCTACACACTGAATTGGTGTGTCATCTGTTTCCCAAATCCAGATTTCATAGTTGTAAACCTAGTATATATTTATTTGCATCAAGCAGAAGACAACCTCATTGATTTCTCCTTAATGAAGCTATATTCTTGGCAATCTAAATCCTATATCAATCAAAGAAAGAAAAGACATACTTTACCAGAAAGACATTCTAAAATCAAACAAATAAATAAACAAAATTATAATAAATAAAGGCGATATTTTCAATATATATGTATTTATATTTTTTTATTTATCATTTATTTATATCATTGTTTTTTCTTCAATATAATATATATTTATTTATTTATTTATTTATTAATAATACAATTCATATACACCTTATATATAAGTAATTTGTTTTCCATTTTTTCTTTTATTTTTTTATTTTTTTTTAATATTGAAAATACATTTGGAGAATGAGAGAAAAACAAAGATTCGAAATTCTGACTTTGGTATAGAAATAAAACTTCAAATTATATAAATATATATAGATTATATGTATATATATAGGGTCGTCCGAATGAAATATATATACTAAGTATTGGGAATAGTGTGCATTTTATTCTCATTAAATATTGTATGTAAGTAGCTATATTTTAGCATTTATGTGTGTTACAAGTGTTTATAAATTTTTAATATAATATATAGAAAATTTAATTTATTATGTATTACATCCGGGCTGGTGACCCCTGCTCAGGGTCACCAACACCAAATTCTTTCCCCCCCAAGAGTGATTCCAAAAACCCCTAAAAAGGCCAAAATTTAGGGGGAAACCCCTAAAATTTAGGGTATTTCGAGTGTTGCCAACACTTGAATTTTCCTCTAAGGGTCGGTTGTATGTCGGTTGGTAAACTCTTTTTAAACGTTGGCAAAGGGTAAGTGGATGGGATGGCCAATCAGATGAAAGTGCCTGCCAATCAGATGAAGAAGAATAATGTCAAATGTCAAAATCTTAAAAAATCGAAATTAAACAAAAAAAAAAAAAAAACCCTAAACTGACATTTCGTAAAATGTAGGGTATTTGGAAAATGTAGTTTTTTTTTGTTTAATATACCATATAGATAAATAAATTTGTAATTTAAATAAAAATGATACAGAAAGTAGCAGAAATCCAAAATCTTAATTATTCTGAATTGTAAATAAAAAATTAAATATTTATAAAGTAAAAATTTGGAAAAATGCATAGAAAGCCTAAAAAACCATAAATATTAAAAAAGTGCAACTTCCCCCCATTCCAAATTTGGGGGAAAACCATCCCAAGTTGGAGACCCTGCCGTAGTGGAAAGCGTCACAAGGTTCCAAAAGTTTAGCCTGCAAAAAATAATCTCTCTCTTAAAATAATTATATATTATTATACATTTCAAAAAAAAAAAAAAAAAAAATTATAAGTGGGTTTAAAATCAATTTCACAATTCTACCCAGACACACAGAGAAATTAAATAATTCAAATTTTAAATAAAAAAACTAAAATGTTTAATATTTATTTTATGTTATTTTTTTTTTTTTTACTATAAAGAGTACCGAATTTTTCACTTTTTCTTATAATTTCATTTTTTCAAAAATTTTAAAAATGTTTTTGTATATTTTGATGTAATTTTCTGTATTTATTTGTATTATTAATTAAAAAAAAAAAAAAAAAATTATTGAACATTTTTTTTAATAGAGGCTACCAAGTTTTTTTGTGTTTGTAAAAAAGATTAGTTCTGCGCATAATTGGACAGAAATATATGACGTCTACGAGCTCTCGACCAATAAGAATGGACTCTCCATGCCCAAGTCGCCATTTTGTTTCCAAGAGTCTCAGTTAAGTTAGGTTATGTTATATACAAGAACTATTGTAAAAAATGATCCAGTGCGAACTGAGTTAGTATGATGACGTCATTCTTCTAGTTTAATGTCCTATTTATGATTTTAAACGATTTAAAATACACACTTAAACACCACCCCTTGTCTATATATTATTTGAACGACCTTTATGTACATATAAATATATAATATTTATATATATTTATCATACTATACTTACAATTTATCACGTGAGGTATTTATTTCTCTTTTATATAAGTAAGTCTTTTATTTATTTATTTTTCTTATGTTTTTGATTGTCCTTTCGCCACAAAATGAATTATTTCTTGAATAACGATGACGTATGATGACAGATGATGACAATATAAATAAAACAAAGAAGAAGAACAACAACAAAAAAACAACAGAACACAATTTATTACAATTTTTCATCTATTCATTTGAAAATTTCTTTTACAAGATATATATATATTATATATAATTATTATATATTTATTTATTTATTATTTCTTCTTTTTACTCATACTTTATTTATAATTTTTTTTTATCATTCATTCATTCATATTCATTTACCCTGTGACCGCGCGCGAGGATACTTGACACACTTTTTTGTTTTTGTTTTGTTGGTAGGCTTGTTTTTATAAAATAAACCACACTTGAATAGAATATATCGAGTTTAGAGATAGAGAGAGGGTTGTTTTTTGTTTTGTTTTCATTCATTGTTGTTGTTGTTGTTGTTGTAGTCTTGTCAAATTTCCCATTTGTTGTTATAGTAAGTAACCACCTGAAACAAAAAAAAGCAACAACAAAGAAATTATTTTAGTTGAATTGAATAAAAAAATAGAATTGAAATATTTTCTTTAAAATAAAAGATAAGAATGATAACATTTTAAATATTATATCAGTTGGTGAACTTGTGTAAAAACAGGGTCGCCAAAACCAAAAACAATTTCCCCCTAAGAGTGATGTCAAAAACCCCTAAAAAGGACAAAATTTTGAAAAAAAAACTCTAAAAGAGCATCTCAGATTTGTCACAGGGGGGGCCCGGGGATGTTAAAAATTGTGATGTCTAAAAAGTGAAATTAAAATTTTTTCATATATATTTTTTATATTTTAGATTTAGGTTATTATTACTGACAGTGTGACGTCAAAATACAGGGGTGTCTAAAAATTGTGAAATTCGTGTGACGTAATTTATGAACAGCACCGAAATGAGGGTATTTCCATTGTTGCCAACACTTGAATTTTCCCCCTAAGAGTGATGTTAAATAAAAAATCCCTAAAAAGGCCGAAATTAGCAAAAAAAAATAAAAAATAAATATAAGATATTTCGAAAATGGAGTATTTTTTTCTTTAAAATATAGATCAATAAATTAATGTAATTCGAATAAAAATGGTACAGAAAGTAGCAGACATTCGAAAACTTATTTATTATAAGTAATTTTATGGATGCGCATCATACATGGGCCACTGAAACATATGCTTTTTTTATATATGTATATTATTTTTAGGTTATGTTATTAAAGATACAAAATGGCGACTAACAATATAAACAAACAATTTTTAAATTACTTAAATAAACAAACCTCAATTCAAACAATACTCTTCTATAATTAATTTAATTTTAATTGGTTAATAATTTAATATAAAAATTCAAACGATGTAGATATAATTAATTGTAGAATACTCAGCAATATATAAAATAATTTACAAAGGGGGGAGCGGAAGGGGCGCGTGGGTCCGGATGACTTTTCAACCAAGGGATGCTGTCTATAAAACAATGTCGCCAACACAGAAAATTTCCCCCTAAAGAGTGATGCTAAAAACCCCTAAAAAGGACAAAATTTAGAGAAAAAACCCTAAAGGGACCGTCCATAAATTACGTCACACAGTAAGGGGGGCTCATCAAATTTGTGACAAAATTTAACAGGGGGGCCCGGGGATCTTAAAAATTGTGCTGTCAAAAAAGTCAAATTAAAAATCTTTCATATATATTTTTTAGACTTTAGTTTATTATTAGTTAGAGTGTGACGTTACAATACAGAGAGGGGAAGTCTAAAAATCTTGAAATTCATGTGACGTAATTTATGAACGTCCCCAAAAGGATATTTTGTAAAATGTAGGTTATTTCCATTGTTGCCAACACTTGAATTTTTCCCCTAAGAGTGATTGATGTTAAATGTAAAAAAAACCCTTAAAAGGCCGAAATTAAGAAGAAAAAAACTCGTAAAATGTAGGATATTTCGAAAATGGAGTATTTTTTTGTTTAAAATATAGACAAATAAATTAATGTAAATCGAATAAAAATGATACAGAAAATAGCAGACATTCGAAAATTTATTTATTGTAAATAATTTTATGGATCCACGGGTCACTGAAATATATGCTTTTTTCTATATATGTAAATTTTTAGGTTATGTTATTAAAGAGACAAAATGGCGACTAATAATATAAATAAACAAGTTTTAAATTACATAAATAAACAAACTTCAATTCAAACAATACTCTTCTATTATTAATTAAATTTTAATTGGTTAATAATTTATTGTATATTTATATCGTAGGATACACATATATAGAAATTATAGAATCATAAAATAATTTACAAACAAACCATGGGCTTTGAAAAATCATTTTTTTAATTTAGGGCTCTTTGAAACGTTAAAGTCCTGGCCTCAAGCCCTTAAATAGATCCACCCCTTACTCCACCCTACAATTATAATTTTTCCCTTTAATTAAAAAGTTTTGTGGGCGTTAATTTTGATTTTTTTTTTATCATTAAAACAATATTTTCTATGATCTCAGAAATAAGAATTTACAAAAAATAATAAAATATTTTTTAAATGTCGTTCATTTTTTCGGGCTTCACATAAAACGTTCCATGTTTTTTATGACCGTTGTTACTGATTGTGACTTTTTAATGCGATAATATATATATGTATAACTATCATGTAATAAGATTTTAATCTCGTCTTGAAAATTTAAGTACCTACACGTTCTATATGCCCTTTGACCTCAATATTATATATATTAGTACCTAATTAACCTCACACTCATTTTATCTCTTTAAAAAAAATTAAAATGTTCACATAAATTCAAAACGGTGTGCGATTTAAGGAAGCTGATTAAACTTTTATTATTGCGTGGGTGAGAAAGAACAAGTTTGTTTGAATTATTTCAAACTTAGGTAGGTATCTATCTACTCTCTTATTAAACGAGCAAAAATTGTATATTTATTTATTTATATATATATATTTATTTATTTATATATATATTTGTATCTTGGTTCTATTTTAAAAACGACTCTACCGATTTTGATGAAATTCACGGGTTAGGGGGTTTTGGGGTTGACAATTCGATCTGTCACGGTCTCATCTTCGATAAAATTGTTTTTGATGGGTTTTTTCGTAATCAAATTAATTATTCTCAGGTAGATAAATCTCATTCTTAGGGTTTTAAAAAAGGTTACTCTTTTCCTTTGGTACCCAGGCAGACAATGGGTCGGGTTAATCCTTTATTCTCAAAGGCCTTGAAGAAGTATTGTGATTGTGGATTTTAACATATTTTGTGGGCGAATATGATATATTTTTGTATTTTTTTTAATTTGAAAACGGCTCTCAAATAAAAATCGACATTTTTATCTGAATTTTAAATTAAAAATAATATTAAAATAAAGCTTTTAACTGAAGGAAGAAGTTACCGGAGCATCGCTCGGTGCCTCCAGGTACTACTTTATAAAATTAATAATAAATAAATTCATCATCATCAGCGATTTCTAAAATATTGTTCTTAGTTAACGACTATATTCTTACTTTTGGAATTAATTATAACATTAATCGACACAAATTAAACAAATATGGATTTTGATGAAGCACTCCAAATTTCAAAAAAGAGAGAAAATTATATCTATCTTTTTTATTCAAAAGCGACGTTTCGGAAGTTTCTTCCTACCTTCTTCAGAGTTTTGAAAGGTCAGTGAACGAAAATATAATGTGACACTTAATTCTGTCTCCTCTCTCAGGGCCAGTAACAATATTCTACATTTGTCCCTGTCTCTGTACCAATATCATCACTACTAGAGAAGTGGGAGATAAATTTAACCGAATTTACCACTGCTCGAAGCCCCTAAAACCTTAGTAAATTGGATATTGAATTGTATCTAAGTTCCTGAGATTGGCTCGTGATCCCGGCTTCTTTTCCTTCTGCTCTGTTCTTTTCACGATGGAGGGGCCAGCCAATACAGGCCTTTAGGGGATCCACCTTCTGGTGTATCTCCTTCTCACATCAATATCATTAAAAAAAAAAAGTGTTCCGCAAACTTTTTGTGTTCAAGGCACACCTACCAAATCAAGAAATTTTAGAGGTACACCAAAGAAAAAACCAATGTTTATTTAATATTTATTTATTGTTAAAATCAATATAATATGAAAAGTTGTTTAATGAGAAATGTGAGCCTGCTTGACTGAGCACAGGAGATCAAAATTTGGAGCAATCTTTTATAAAGCTGCTCTCATCTCTTGCTGTTTGCATAACTCTCAGCTATGTGTAGGTGCATTATTATAAAACTTGACATTTTCTACCTACTAATGACTACGGTCCACCAGTGTGCCGCAGCACACACTTTGCGGAACACTGTACTAGAGGGCATTTGTCTCTGTCTCTGTATGTACTTATGTTTCTATGTAGGGTGGGGAGTCAGGGGTGGTGGGGGGGGGGGGGTAAATGGGATTTGTGCCCATGTCTGTGCCTATATACCGGGTGAGTTTTTTTTATCTTGAGACAGTCTTATAATTCAAAAACAGTGCATTATATGGAAAAAAGTTTCAAATAAAAGTTTGTTTATATCGAAGGGGAAACTAAACTACGCTAGTGTCTGTCGACCTAGAACAAGCTTTCAAAAGTATTTCAATGCCAAGTTCTGTTTTTTAAATAGAACCCTATATTTTTCTATACGTCTACTTAATCTACAAAAAAAAAACTGAACAACTTTTATGAGAACTATTTTTTCATACGACATCAAATAAACAAAATACATAAATCAATTAGATCTCCAAAAAATTCTTAATAATTATTTTTAACAATTATTTAACTTGATTATCAAATAATTATGATCAAATAATTAATTATTAAATAGAAAAGTCACAACAATGAAAATAAGTGTTTATAATGATATTAAAACTTCGTTATACTCAGATTTAAGAGATTATTTTCTACTTAATAGAACTACTTAAAATTCTTGAGTTTAAAAAAGTTTATTTCTCGTGTCAATCCAGTAGATGGTTATATTGTATTACCATAAAATAAAAATGGACCATTTTTTTGATGAAGACACATAATTTATGCGGTGAATGTAGAAGAAGTGTTAATTGAAATGAATGCCGAGCGGTTTCCTAATAGGAATACACCCTCACAAGCTTCATTTTATTGTGTTGTAAAATTTGTTAAAAAAAACACAGGAAATGTAAAGGCTACGAAGAAATTGAAACAGGCCAAAATAAGGAAATTGAAACTGGAATTCATCCAGAAGACTTGCAATACACTCTGGAATGTCTCAGAACAGTGTCAAAAAATTATTAAATTATTAATTATTATTAAATAATTAATTATTTATTCATTATTATTTGATAATTAAGTTAAATAATTGTTAAAAATAATTATTAAGAATTTTTTTTGAGATCTAATTGATTCATGTATTTTGTTTATTTGATGTCGTATAAAAAATAGTTCTCATAAAAGTTGTTCAGTTTTTTTTTTTTGTAGATTAAGTAGACGTATAGAAAAATATAGGGTTTTGTTTAAAAAACAGAACTTGACATTGAAATACCATTGAAAGCTTGTTCTAGGTCGACAAACAATAGCGTAATTTAATTTCCCCCTCGCTATAAACAAACTTTTATTTGAAACTTTTTTTCATATAATACACTGTTTTTGAATTATAAGACTGTCTCAAGATAAAAAACTCACCCGGTATATACCTTGTGGGGTTGGAAGGTGGGGTCCAGGGGTAGGTTTACTGGGTTGGAGAGTGATCAGAGGTGGGGGAGAAGTTTCGGGGTTGGGGAAACGGTCGGTGGGATGAAGAGTGGTTGGAGATGGAGGAGAGGGAGTGTTCAAGTGACGGGGGGTCCAGGGGGCGAAGCAAGCAAGAGGCTCACCCAAGGCGGGCCTTGCAACTAGTACTATATAAATTAATCTGAAAATATTCAAATTGTGATTTACTAAGGGCCTGTTGTATGTCGCAAAGTAAATGCTTTTTACCACTAGCCAAGGGTAGATAGTTGGTAATGGAGGGACTGGGATGGCCAATCAGATGACAGGCACTGATAGTTCCTGTCATCTGATTGGCCATCCCAGTCTCTCCATTTACCAACTATCTACCCTTGGCTAGTGGTAAAAAGCATTTAATTTGCGAAATACAACCGGCCCTAAGGGGCAAGTTTGTCAAAGCCTTAGTAATGGTAATCATCTTGTACAGTGACCGATTTCGCTGATGTGCGTTGTACAAAAAAGAAGACAAATCTTTTATCTGTTAAATTTAATTTCAAAAATTCTCTCAAATACCAAGTGCGATGTATATAAGATCTACTTTTTATCTCGAAAGTGTGTCGCGATCGAATTGTCCAAGCGGGGGGGGGGGGGGGGGGGGGGTCAGAGACGCCGCGCCCCCACTCACACATAGAACTTTATTTTCAATTTTAAAATTTTTAAAAAATAAATGTTTTTTTTAAATTTTTTTACAAATTTCATATTTCATATTTTAAGTTCATTAAAATAAAAAAAAAAAAAATATAAAAAATTGTTATAAATTCCCTGTCGATTTGGCCGCCGTTTTTTGGCCTCTGCGTGCGACGCACGTGTTGCACTCCCGCCAGGCACGGGCCTGTATGGCGGCCCCTCCGCCCCCCACCCCGTGCATCCGCCCTTGTCAAATACTAAGAATAAATTTTGAAGATCTTATAAAAGGTATGAGAGCCCGACTTTGGACCGGCTTTTTATTATGAAACCATGCTTCTCATTTCATCCCTTGAAGTGAATAAAAAGAAAAATGGTTTAGGGAATTATTTATTTATTAATTCCCTCAGCCCCTTTATTCCTTTTTAATTCAGCCAATTGCTGATTCTTAATTTAATTTCACCGATATTAAAATATTCACCGATATATATATATTGCATCGGGGGCATTATTAGCTAATCTGTTCAGGATCAAGAGAGCGGAAAAAAATCTAATCGGTCAAAGAGATAAAAAAGAGCCTCCCAACCCCCTTTGCCTTTACAACCCCTAACCACCCACACACACATATATATACAGCCACACAGGCTCCCTGGATAATTGATCAATCACGTGAGCTCAATTCCCCAAACACTCACTCACACAACCATACATCCACAATATACCTATATATTCCCTTATCAACCCTTATTAAATTAATTCTTTAAGAAAAAGGTGAAAATTAGAAATAAAAACTTTTTCCAAGACTTGAGATGATTTCTGATCTAATTTGGCAATTTTTATTTTTAACTGTAATCGATGTTAGATAATAAATCTAAAATTTGTTATCTACACATGTGAAACTTATTATTAATAATAGTAATAATTTTATATCACATTTATAGCCTTGTTAACAATAATATCTTAATTACTTTACCATACAGGGTATGGTCAAGTATTGTAATCGTGCATGAAAAAAGTTGTTTTTTTACTTCATTTTTTTCAAAATATCTCAAAAATGGCTGAAACTATTTCGATTAAAAATATTGAGCGAAATCATGGTATGTCGCTCTACAAAAAAGCTCTAATAAGTGAACATCGAAAAAATTATATTTTTTGAGATAATAATTGTTTTGTCAAAATGTCTGTTAGTCTGTGCGTTACCAAATTTTTGTGGACGAGCTAGCTCAAAAACTAGTGTGAATATCGAAACCAAATTTCACACGTAGTTTTGGTCCATTAAGATTAAGAGCTGATTAGATTTTGGTGCATATCGACCCAAAATTAAGGGGGGTGGAGGGGGGTTAAAAATTAAAAATCTAGGTCGTTTGAGCAAACTCAACCAAATTTTGTATACATAATCAGTGGACCCCCAGAAGTCTACAAATGCAAAAACTAACCGCCCAAAATGGGGGGGGGGGGGTGATGGAGGGTCCAAAAATGAAAATCTTGGCCATTTACCAAACTCAACCAAATTTTATATACATAATCAGTGGACCCCCAGAAGTCTAAAAATGCAAAAACTAACCGCCCAAAATGGGGGGGGGGGTAGAGATTCAAAAAATGAAAATCTTGGCCATTTACCAAACTCAACCAAATTTTGTATACATAATCAGCCCCTAGGAGTCTAAAAATGCAAAAACTAACCCCCTCCCCTACATGATTATAAATAATTTTATTAAATATTTATGTAAGTGAGGGGCCAGGTTGTATGGTAAAGTCAGGTGGATGGCCACATCAGAACACGTCAGCTTTTTTTTTAACGCTTAATTTGAGTTTGGTCCAAAGGTCTAGAATCTTCATTTTTGATCTTCCGCCTCATTTTGGGTGTTTATTTTCAAAAAAATTTTAAACGAAAATGTCAAAAATTACATCCTCTACAACTGTGCATCTAATGAGGCTCTACCGACTGAACTATCCAGGCTCACAAAAAATAGAGTACTCAGTTTTTAAGAAGGCGGATTAACGTGTCAAAACAAAATTGATTAAAAATTAAACCAAAAACCATCCACCCGAACAGGTAACCCTGCACCCTTAGATTAAAAGTCTAATGCTCTACCGACTGTGCTATCCAGGCTCACAAAAAATAGAGCGACCACTTGTTGATTAACTTGTGCCACACTTATGAATGAGAAATCAGGGTGGTTACCCTCTGCTTGATAAAAAAACCAGGTTATAAAAAAACAATTTATAACTACGAAAACAATTTTTGAATGTAAGATTAATTAAAATAGATCTAATATATGTCACGGAGTGTTTGGGATAAATCTTGTAGCATGTAATCTGGCTAATAAATAATATTAAAACAAAAAACCCTCTGATTGATGCAATAGCATTTTCCCAGATAAACAACTTTTTTTTCCGATTAGTTCAAAATCATTGAAAATAAATAAATAAATAAATAATTTTCATTGAAGTCATTGAATCTAGGCTTTTCTCTTGATCTCAAATATGGTGGTTGAAAATTTACATTAGTGGTTGAGCGAGCAAAAAATTTTATTGTCGGTTAAATACTTTTGTGTTTTCTAATATTGAATTCAATCAAATCAAAAAAATAGAAAATTCCGCCCGAACAGGGACTCGAACCCTGGACCCTTAGATTAAAAGTCTAATGCTCTACCGACTGAGCTATCCAGGCTCACGAAATTTAAAGTTTTCAGTTTCTAAGATGGCTTTCTAGGTTAGTTATTCTCTTCTACTTAAGTTATATGTTATAAAAAAATGAAAATAACATAAGAATTAGCGTAAAAAACTTTACGAGAATCCATTGTTGAGAAAAATTAGTTCTGTCCCCGTTTATAGTAGGTAAGTATCAGAATTTAAGCAGAGAGAAATAATATCCTATTAAAATTATTTTAACCACCTTTCAGACATTTTAGAAGGTAGAGTTCTCTCTAGTATTGAATTTTCTTGAAATTTAAAATTTTTTTTAAACAATATCATTTGTAATATTATGACAAAACAGATAAGTTATCAAAAGTAGATAAGAATGACTAACCTAAGCAGCCATCTTAGAAACTGAAAACTTTAAATTTCGTGAGCCTGGATAGCTCAGTCGGTAGAGCATTAGACTTTTAATCTAAGGGTCCAGGGTTCGAGTCCCTGTTCGGGCGGATTATTTTTTGTTCAATTTTTTGATAAATTAAACATTACATTTTGTAATAAATATTTACTAAATCACGATTTTAATATTTTACGATAAAATTATTTTTTATTATAGATTGAATTCTAAAAGCAAGTAGTAAATTGATGAAAATCAAAGAGGAAGATGTATTCTATTAAAGAACAAAATATTATTATTTCAAATATCGCTGTTTCATATGGGGCATTCCACGCTAAATCGGACGGTTTGAAAAATTTTAATTTTTGATTTCCTTCATTATTTTTTCTGACATTTTTTAGTATCCATCAAAAAAACTCTTCCAGGTAAATTTTGAAATTTTTTTGATCACCGGTTTAAGAGATATCGAATTTCGGACTTTTTGTTCATAACTTTTTCAAAAATGGTCCAAATCCAAAAAATTCTTTTTGAAATTTTTGTTGCTTTGATGAACACAAAAATTTCAAAATTTACCAGGAAGAGTTCCTTGATGGGTAGGTAGTAAAAAATATCATAAAATGAAGGAAATCAAAAATTAAAATTTTTCAAACCGTCCGATTTGGTGGTGGAATGCCCCATATATATGATCAAAATGGCCATAGATCAAAATTTTATAAGCCTTTTTTGGCAAAAAAATCTCAAATTTATAAACTGCTGTAAAAAATTACAAAATTGCATGAGAATTTTCCCTACGATTAATTTTCTTTAATGAATTTGCTCTACGATGAATTTCCCTACGATTATTATATCTATGAGGAATTATATCTGCGATCAATTTTCCAAACGATTAATTTTCCTGTGATGAATTTGCCCGGAGATCAATTTTCGATACTTCTGTAAAAATTTCATTAAACTATCTCTGTAGACAGCTGGTCTTCGATTAGTTAATAAGTACACGGCCTCCGAGCGATGCTCGGTAACTTTTTACTTCAGTTAAAAGCTATGTATTAATCCCCAAACCCCGACCACTTCACCCCACTTCCTGCACCTCTCCACCACATATACACCCCTACCTACACCCCCACCCCAAAAACCACTTCCCTCGCCCCCCGCCTCCGCCTCCTCACCAAATTTTTGCATTTCTAGCCTTGTAGTGGCCCACAGATTATGTGTAAATGTAAAGGTAACCACCCCAGTAGATGGCCAGGAACCAGTAGTTGGCCACTTAGTAATTAAGATAGAAAAATAAGAATTCAACGGCATATTGAGAAATGATTTCAAGCACATAATCTAGTTTTGTCTTCTGCAAATCTATTTTGAGCATCAGAGCATGCGCTGTATTGATGCATTCATCATAACAAATTTTTCTGTCAGAGTGGTCTCGTCCTTTCTTTTTCTTGCCAATTTCTTAAGAAAAATGGTAAGAATCCCCGCACAAAAAAGTATAAATATATAGCATTTGAATACTCTTTTTAAGGTAAGCGCATTTATTAATTATAGTTTTAATAACTTTTTGATATAATTTAGAATTTAAAAATATTAAATTTTGCTTTGATGTCCTGGTTTGAAGGTGGCCAACTACTGGGTATTTTATTTGTAATTCATTTTTTGTTTCAAAACTTGTATTTAGAGCCTAGATAAAAAAAGTAAAGAAATGGCCTGAAAATTATTGCATTTGGTCGCTTTATTCCAGTAGTGGGCTGGGTGGACAACTTCTAGTGTGTAACCGACCTTTGAGCATATGCCCTATGCTCAAAGGTCGGTTACACACTAGAAGTTGTCCACATTGAATCTATTTAATTGACAGGATAAACGACCTCATTAAGACCTCATTAGACCTCATTAAGATGGACTTCGAACCCTAGGTTGGAGAAAATAGTCAAGCCGTGATCTAAGCCCCTTGGAACATAAGCGAACCGACTCTTGGCTAGACTAGTTCTCTACTCGCATTGCTAATATTTGAGAGTAAATTTGAAATGTAAGTAGGAACCTTGGTTTTAAATATATATTTTCAAAAAAGCAAGTAAAACAAGAAATTTGTATAACATGCCAGAATTGTCTTTTTTATTTGAATAAAATACTCTTTTTGTACTTCATAACTTGTTAAAACCCTAAAAACTTTACCCTCATCCTCATGAAATTTCAGGAAAATAATTATTTGGCTAAGATCATCTTAGATCTCGGTGGCCAATTACTGGTGCAAATAGTGGCCAATTACTGGTTTTTCAAAATTTTCAAGTGGCCAACTACTGGGTAAAAATTCCAAGTTGCATTTTGAAATTTTTTTCTTTAACTAATGATTAATCATTCATAATTCATAACTTTAATAAATTATAGTTATTAAACCGAGCATATAATGCTTTCATCTGTTAAATTTGGTAAGGAACTTCGGAGCCGGCACTGAAAAACATAATGGCATAACACTAAGTGGCCATCTACTGGGGTCGTTACCTTAGGTATATAAATAAATACCTTATAATAATTTTTATTAATTAAATAACAATTTTTGAGTTCATAAATTAAATTACCAAATTCTAATATATTATAATATTTGTGGGATTTAAAACTCGATTTTTAATCAATTTTTATTAAACCAATTATCTTACATTAATGTATACATTGTATTTGAGCTTCGACTCGGGAGATTACTTCTCCGCCATCGACTGTCCTTGATCATCTTTTTAGTCCTTGTTTTTAATAAGAGGAAAAAACTAATTAAATAAAAAAACCTCTTTTACGATAATTATTCCAATTCCATATTCTTATCCTCCCGGATCTGTCAATCCAATTCAATTCTTTAATCAATTAAATTTCCCAACTTTTAATATATAATTATAATTGTAATGATCTTATTGTGGGTTTTAAAATTTAAAAAAACCAATTATTTATTAAAAGGAAATTGAATAAAAATGTAAATATACATTTTGCTCGTTTAATATAATAAGATTTTTCCTCGATATCAATGACGTCACTTGGAAAATACATCGATTAAATGTTTAAAAAATATCTGAAGAGGTTATCGGAAATGTCATGGCGAAGGAGAGGCAGCGAATTCACTCTTCTCTAGGCATTCACATTAATAAAAAAGAAGTGCGTAGAGGAGTTCTCTATTAGTGTATCTGATGCCAAAAGAATCCACTTGAAAGAAAATACGCCATTTGATATAAATATAACCTAAAATGAATAATAATAATCTTAGAATTTTGTGTTTCTCTTTACTATTAGCTGTGCATTTAGGGGAATCCCGAATAACATCGACACGCACTGATAATTATTTCAGCGAAGAGGAAATGCTCACTGCGGAAGAACTCAAGGTAAAATGAACTTGTTTCAACAATCGGTATACGTCATATTCGTCATAGTAATAAATTTTAACATACACTAAGCTTATTTTATTAATCTTATATTATTAAATAAGCAATTCTTGTATATACTAGTAATAATTCACAGGTGGTTGTCTCGATAAAAATGTATATTTACATTTTTATTCAATTTCCTTTTAATTATATATCGTTTTTTTTTTTAATTTTAAATTCCACTAATAGATAATTACAAATTTTATTATATATATTAAAAGTTAGGCAATTTAAGTGATGGAGAGATCCAATCGACTTGATTGGGGAATAATGGAATTTAAATAATTATCGGAAAAGAGGTTTTTTTATCTAATTAGATCCTTCCTCTCATTAAAAACAAGGACTAAAGATGAATAAGGACACTCGATGGTGGAGAAGCAATCTCCGGAATCGAAGCTAAAATACAATGTAGTATACATTAATTAATGTAAAATAATTGGTTTAATAAAATTTAAAAAATAAAATAAAAAATAGCCATTTTAAGTGAATTGGATGGAGATGGAAGACGGGTAGCAATATGGAATTGGAATAATTATCGGAAAAGAGGTTTTTTATTTAATTAGTTTTTTCCTCTTATTAAAAACAAGGACTAAAAAGATGATCAAGGACAGTCGATGGTGGAGAAGCAATCTCCGAAGTCGAAGCTCAAATACAATGTATACACTAACTAATGTAAAAAAAAAATTGGTTTAATAAAATTTATAAAAAAAAAAAAAAAAAATCATCGAATGAGTATGGGGACGATAATTGAATTGAAATAATTATCGGAAAAGAGGTTTTTTATTTTATTATTTTGATAAACATCGTTTTTTTTTGAAGGGTGAACCGCGAACTTAATATCGTGTACACCTACTTCCACTTCCACTTTCATTTCCAAGTAGATAAAGGGAAATTATCTTATCTAATGAATTCCAAAATAATTCCACATAATTCCAAAGAGGGTGTACACCTAATTCCAATCACGGCTCACCCCTGGGGGGTTTTTCCAAGACCCCCCCCCCACAAAAAAAATCAATCTCCGGTGCCTATGCATAGAGTCAAAAGCCCTTTCCTAGAATAATAATAAAAATTAAGAAATTAATCTCAAATAGCACGACAGCGGCTTAAAATCTTAAAATAATTCAAATAATCCTGAAAAATGCGATTCGGACGCGCATACCAATGTATAATTCATTAAAGTAGTTGGGCTTCTAACTGGCCATGCTGAGGAAATATCTACATGCGATTGGCATACAACAATATTTGAGCCTGTGTAGATTATACTTGATATTCACTTCGATTCGAATACCCTGAAAATGTGTGACAGCCTATCCATGTTGGGCGTCTCTGTCGCATCTGACCTGTCTTGGAATGAACACATCTCCTCTGTGGCGAAATCTGCAGCAAGGAAGATTGGCTACTTATTCAGGTCCAAGCGATTTTACAAACCCCCACAACTTCTCACCATCTACAAGGCCCAAATCCGCCCCTGTCTCGAATACGGCTCTCATCTGTGGAGAGGAGCCTCAAAATATTCTCTTGCTACCCTTGATGCAATTCAGAAACGAGCCGTCAGGCTAATTGACGATTCTACCCTCACCGACTCCCTCGACTCGCTGGCTCATCGAAGAGATGTCTCCGCCCTTTTCCCTTTTCTATAGATACTATCACGGCAGGTGCTCTGATGAGATAAAATCAATAATTCCCCCCAAAGCATGCTTTGCACGCAGCACACGTTTTGCCGACTCCCAACACTCTTTCGCGGTCAAATTGGAAAAGTGCCGGACCACTTCATTCGCGAATTCATATATCCCCATGACTTCAAGGAACTGGAACTCTCTCCCAGCCTCTATCTTTCCCAGCACCTATGATCTTCAAACCTTCAAAACCAGGGTGCATAGACACCTACGTCTACACCCTCTCACTTAAACAACTTTCCCTTCTCTTCGGTAATGCAAGGGTCTTTTCGAGATCCATAGGGGCTACATCTTTACTGGTGCACCCCTTCTTGCATTCGATTGCATTAAAAAAAAAAAAAAAAAAAAATGGAAGAGTATATTTTATTTTTCCTTAGAAATGTCTAGATTCCGGCACTCATGATAATTTGAAAATTGTAGAAAGTTTGTTTTTTTGCCAAAACGCTTGTCGCACTTGTCCGGCTTATTTGAATAATTATAATATATTAAGATTTTAAGCCGTTGTCATGATCAAGGAATGAAAAAAAAACAAAAGAGTATTTTTCAATTTTTTTTTTTCATTTATTTTATACTACTCTCTAATAAATTATTATATTATTTTCAGAAAAGAATAGATAGTAGATTTTTCGTTTCTAGCTACTGAGGTTTCAGATGAAAAAAATCTATAATCTTATCGATAATAATCTGAAATTAGATTCACCTATGTCCCAAATTGAAACTTTCTAGGTGTTAAGTATACTGACAAAACAAAAAAAAATCCTGCCAAACATCACCCGAAATTTGTAGAATAAATATGGCCTTTGTTTTGTGCGCCCCCCCCCCCCCCCCTCCCTCGAATTTGTTTTTTTGATTTTTATTTTTATTTATTTTTTTCAGAGTGTAATAAGTATCATGAAAAAATTAAGAGAAGGGATGTAAGTAAAATAGATTGATAATATTTAGTTATTTATTTATATCAGTTCAATTTGTTAAAATATTTATTTTATTATTATTATTATCATTATTTAAATTCTAGGCAATTGAAGATAAAAATGATCTAGTCAAATTAATTTTAAAAATACAAAATGATACTGAGATTTTAAATAAAAATGTAAGTTTTAATTAATTATTTATTATATATAAAATTCTTTGCCTGATACACTCACTCACTCACTCACTCACTCACTCACTCATCATCAAATCAGCCATAACCATTGTACATGGAAACATGAAATTTGGAGAGGATATTACATCTATGACATAGAGGCTCACTAAGAAAGGATTTTTCGAAATTCGACCTCTAAGAGGGCCAAAGGGGGCAAAGTGCGTTTTCACTGATTATGATATATCTCTTAAGGACGATAAAATATCTACTTGCTTTTTACTTATAAAAATACTAAATTAAAATATCTAAAAAGTATTTTCCGGATTTTTTGAAATTCGATCCCTAAAGGGGTCATAAGGGGCAAAATATCTTTGCAATGTGTTTACACTAATTATGCATTTTCAATTAAGAACGATAAGATATCTACTTGATTTTTACCTATTAAAATTCTAAATACAAATATCTAAAAAGTAATTTTAGGTTTTTTGAAATTCGACTTCCAACTATCCAAAATGTGAGTGGGGGCAAAAATTAAAACTCTTTCCTATCTTGGATCAAATTTTGTAGATTTATTCTTTATTACTTTAAGAAACTATTCCTGTAAAAACCAACTATCAAAATTGATCAGGTTAGGCGAAGGGGGGAGGGGGGCCAAAATATAGAAATTTTTAGCTTTTTTGTACATTTACTTTTTTAGAAAACTGAGACATTATTTGCAAATAGCTAAAAAAATAATTTCAACCTCCAAAATGATTGTGGCAAAAAATTAATACTCTCTCCGATATAGATCAAATTTTGTAATGTTAGTTTTTAAGACTATATAAAATGTATGCTGTAAAAATCATTAGCCAAAATGAGTGCGTGGGGGCGAAAGAGGGGGCAAAATATTACAAATGTATATTACAGACCTAATAATCACATGTCAAGACGCCGCCCGCCAGGGTCACCTGCTCGGAGGGCCGAGCTTCGAGGGCGGCCGAAGGCACGCACGAAAAGCTCCTATATATATATCAATGGCGTACGGTTCATGGATGCGTGGATGCGGCACATCTCTAAAATTTCAAATATTTAAAGTATTTTCATAAATATTGACTTCAAAATTTCAGGAGGATTTTTAAATTTTCAAATTATTATCCGTTATAACGGTATATCCCTCGAATCCATATTAAGTATTAATTAAAACAGTAATAGTAGGGAATTGGACAATAAATAAAAAAAAACAGGGTTTTTATTAAATGGGCCAGAAGTTTCGTCGATTTATTTCGACTTCCTCAGTGGCCCATTTTATCATTCTTTGTCAAAGGACAATTCCACTATGCGACAATACATCTTTAATCTTTTTTATTATTTCTACAATACATTCTTGGCCTCAATTACTACACAATCTTGAAACTTTTTTCCCCTTTTAACAATTAAAAAAAATTTGATGACGATGTTCAAGAGGGAGATGGCCAGCATGTAAAATTTCGACCGACTAAAACTCGGCCACCCTTCTAACCCTACTAACATTTTACTGATGTGCTGTCTAAATGGGCTTTGTTCGCAGTGACAATAAATAAATAAGAAAAATAAATAAGCTGACGTGTTCTGATTTGGCCATCCACTTGACTTTAACATACAACCTGGCCCTTCACTTTTATTTAATATTTAATAAAATTATTTATAATCATGTAGGGGAGGGGGTTAGTTTTTTTCATTTTTAGACTTCTGGGGTCCCACTGATTATGTATACAAAATTTGGTTGAGTTTGGTAAATGCGCAATATTTTCATTTTTTGACCCTACACCCCCCCTCCCATTTTGGGCGGTTAGTTTTTTGCATTTTTAGACTTCTGTGGTCCACTGATTATGTATACAAAATTTGGTTGAGTTTGCTCAAACGGCCTAGATTTTCAATTTTTAACCCCCTCCACCCCCTTAATTTTGTAGTCGATATGCACCAAAATCTAATCAGCTCTTAATCTCAATGGACCAAAACTACGTGTGAAATTTGGTTTCCATATTCACACTAGTTTTTGAGCTAGCTCGTCCACAAACAATTTGGTAACGCACAGACTAACAGACAGACAACCAGACCTCAGACATTTTGACAAAACAATTATTGTCTCAGAAAAATATAATTTATTCCGATGTTCACTTATTAGGGCTTTTTTGTAGAGCAAAATGCCATGGTTTCGCTCAATTTTTTTTAATCAAAATAGTTTCAGCCGTTTTTGAGATATTTTTAAAAAAAGAAGGAAAAAAAACGACTTTGTTCATGCACGATTACAATACTTGACCATACCCTGTATGATAAAATAATTAACAAGAAAAATAGAATTTAGGTACTATAAATTTGAAACTAATTTAATTATTAATTTTTTTTTTACTAGATTGCTGAAATAAAAAATAAATTAATTCCGAAAGAAGAAAAGGTATCATCATCCACCTTGGATGGCGAGATCAGTAGAGATGGTACCCAGGATATTTGGGAGGCGGCTGCGAAATCACTTCCGGCTGTGAAATTCTATTACAAAGCAGATCCTACTTGTGTAAATAGAAAAAATAAAAAGGATTTTAATCGAACTCCGTTATATTATGCCTCGCTAAATGGCCACGTCGATATTGTCCAATTTCTCCTTGCCAAAGGGGCAGATGTGAACGCGATCAATTCCCTCGGATCCAGTCCTCTAATGGCGGCCGCCAAGAAACAACGGAACCTCGTGGTTATCAAACATCTGCTGGACCACGGGGCAGATATTAATCAATCGGATAGAGACAGGGAAACCGCTATTTATTATGCAATTTCAATAAACGATCTGGATGCTGTCAAGTTGTTAATCAAACGAGGGGCCGATAGATATATAAAAAATACTTCAAGAAAAACTCCATTAGATTACGCTAAAGGGCTTAAGAAAACTTCAATTGTTAATTATTTATCATCGCTTTAAATAAATAAAATAATCTGTAAATTCTAAATACGATGGTGCCGCCATGTGGTAGAAATTAAAACTAACGCAATTGGGTCGCTCTGTCATTCAAGAATATTATTTAATAAATTGGTTTGGTTTTTGTTTAGGTATATGTCATTTAAACATTAGACCAGTGGTTTAAGTTGCGACCCAAATTTGAGAAATATGTTCATATCGCGACCCCCCACCCCCCGCCCATAAAAATTTCCTTTTTTAGACGATATTTGAGAAATTTTCTACAATTTTCAATGATGACTTTTTTTAACTCACAATAATATTATTTTGTAACAATTAAGATAACCAAAGATACTAAGAAAAATTTAATTTAATGATGAAAAAGAGGGTGTTTTTCATATTTTCTTTTTTTATGGTTTATAAATAAGCAAAATATATTGAAGGAGACAATAAAAGAGTGTGTCTTCTGCTGGAATTATAAATTTTAATTATTTATAACGAGATTCATAAATTAATTCCTGTGAATCCATTGTAATAGACTGATGAAGAGGGCAAAGCCCTCGAAACTATAGTCACGTTATAAATAAATAAAATTTATAATTCCAGCAGAAGACACACTCTTTTATTGTCTCCTTCAATATATAAAAATTCTGCTACTATCGGCAAAAATTTTCATTTTAATATCAAAATATATTTTTCAACTTGTAATAATAAGTAAAATATTTAATTAACGACACTGCGCGACCTAAAAAATATGCTTTTTTGGGTCGCGACCCATAGGTTAAGAACCACTGCATTAGACCATGAAAGCCTATAGACACGCCCTCTGCTACTCTCAACACAGAGTGAAGTGAGGCCAACATCGCCTACAGATGACGTCACGTTCTCGCATAACTTTTTTGTTTATTGTCCGATTTCAATGATTCTTTTTTTATTGGAAATGAGAAACCTTAGGGAGTATATATGAACATGGGAAGGGAGTGTTGCTCGATACCCGAATTATTGTAAAAAAATAAATAAATATTTTGGTATATTAATTTAATATTAATTTACGATTTTTGGAATCCAAAATAAATAATCTAAACTACGATAAATTTATCTCAATGTATAATAATTCTTATAGTGGACATGCTATTTCTGGGTGTTCCTACCTACGTGACGTCATCTGTAGGTGATGATGGCCTCACCAAATCGCGACCAGGCCGTGTCTAATGGCTTTTATGGTCTAAGATTTAAACACTGATCAATCAGCTGTTAGAAGAGCCAATTGAGAGAGTTCAAGCTTTCACCAGCAGCTGGCGTATCTGCCATTTCCAATTACTAATACTTATTAAAATCGGCTTGCGTAACGACGCCGACGTGATTTTTTTTAGTTTTAAAACCCATCAATAATTAAAATTAGGAAATTTAAATTATTAATTTATTTATCTACTAGCTGCTAAGGCCTCTTGGTAGCCTCCTGGACCCATCTCCCGGTCGCTAAACCCTCTCCCTCCATCCACCTCCGATCACTAACCACCAACCCTATCCCTAAACATAAAAGAATCCAAGCCCTTTGTATTTAAGAGCCTAAAATATATTTTAATATTAATTGATAGCGTTTTTCTTTAGGAGACGGACTAGTATAAATATGCAATTGGATGTTGATGAAGGCAGTCCACGGTGGTTGTAAAAAATAAGACTATAATGGTTTTATTATTTTACATTTATTCGTTAAACCGACGTTTCGGAGATTTATTCTCTCATTCTTCGGGGTCTATATAATTGAGGGGAAGACGAACATTAATTAGTATTGGGATTTTCACATGTCATTCATAATATACACAAAATAATAATACACATAATATACACAAAATAAAAATAAGAATCATAAATCTACTTACAACAATATATTAAAACTTAACCTAGAAAATTCTCCTCATAAGTTATTTATAATGTTTCACCTAGAACCGACACCTAAATCCTTAAAAATTATATAGACCCCGAAGAAGGAGAGAATAAATCTCCGAAACGTCGGTTTAACGAATAAATGTAAAATAATAATAATAAAACTTGAGTGAGATACGAGGTAGGTTTCACAAAAAAAGAAATAAAACAAAATTGAGTTTTTGAATTCGATATATTTCGGGGTTAGCCCATCATCAGGAGTCTAAGAAAGGTTTTCTTAGACTCCTGATGATGGGCTAACCCCCGAAATATATCGAATTCAAAACTCAATTTTGTTTTATTTCTTTTTTTGTGAAACCTACCTGGTATCTTACTCAAGTTTTATTATTATATTAAAATGTTTAACATAGAACCAACACCGAACTCCTTATAAGTTATTGTAAAATAATAAAACCATTATAGTCTTATTTTTTACAACCCCCGTGGACTGCCTTCATCAACATACAATTGCAATTTTAATATTAATCTTTGAATATTTATTGACTCAGAATTGCTCACTCAAAAAATTTAAAGAATTAATAAATTATGCCTATATTAATACAATGGCTTAAAATCTCAATAAAACCAATCAAAAAAATTATGTTTTTTGCATTTTTGAAACAGAAAAGTTTTATCGCTAAAAGACCAAAATCTATTTATTTATTTTTTCCTATTGATAATACAAATATTTTAGCACACAAGAACAAACTTTCTACTATTTTTCGTTCTTATTTTATCTTAATCCAGACATATACTGAGAGAAAAAAAATGTACCGAGTATTGAAATCAATCAACAGGTGTTTATTTTTATTTTTTATTTTTTTTAATATAAATCTTTGAATATTTATTGACTCAGAATCTCGCTCACGCTAAAAATTTAAAGAATTAATTAATTATGCCTTTATTATAACAACGGCTTAAAATCTCAATAAAATTAATCAAAAAATGATGTTTTTTGCATTTTTGAAATAGAAGTTTTATAGCTAAAAGCCTAAAATCTATTTATTTATTTTTCTCTATTGATAATACCGAGGGGTGAACCGCGACCTAAAATCGTGTACACCTACTTCCACTTCCACTTTCATTTCCAAGTAGAAGACAATAGATAACAATAAATTATCTAACGAATTCCAAATTAATTCCAAATAATTACAAAGACGGTGTACACCTAAATACAATCGCGGTTCACCCCTCTGATAATACAAATAATTGACCACACAAGAACAATGGATAAAATTACAAATGAAGAAGTTCTTGGAAGAATCGGAGAAAGAAGAACCATGTGGAAGAGTCTGAAGAAGAGAAGAGGTCAGATGATGGGGCACACACTGAGACATGGGGGACTGCTTAGGGATATCTTGGAGGGGGAGGTGGGAAAAAGGGGAAGACCCAGATTAGAATATTTCAAACAAATAATTGGGGATATGGGATGCCAGACATTTAGAGAGATCAAACAGCTGGCGGGGGACAGAGTCAAGTGGAGACGGATTGTTGCATCAAACCAGTCTTAGGACTGTATACTCAATGATGATGATGACGAGAACAATCCTTCTACTATTTTTCGCTTTTATTTTATCTTAATCCAGACATACTGATAAAAAAAAGCGTACCGCGTATTGAAATCAATCAACAGGTGATGTTTATTTATTTTTTTATTTTTTAAATATTAATCTTTGAATAAATATTTATTGACTCACCTGAATTCCGAGTGAGCCCGATGATTCGCAAGTTGATTAAACAGAGAATAAGAAGAAGAAGGAAGGGAAAAATCAATTAGTAAATAGGGAGGGGGAGGGGTGGGGGAAGTATAGATTGCGTTAATTAGTGTTTATTTATTTATTTAATCATGCGTTCTCCTACATTTGATTCACTCGCGAATCAAATGCAGGTATAATTTTTGTCAGATATTAAGTAATAATAATATTTATTTATTTATTAGTTTAGTTTTTTTGTTTTTTGGAAGAGGAGTATAACGCGAGTGTTGAGTTTTGAAAGGAGGAATCAGACAATCAGAGGAAGGACTCGTCGGCGTTGGCGGCGATGTCGATGGCTGCGGGGGCGAGATGCCTGGGCGAGGTGGCTAGGGGCTGGTTCTCCTGCTCCAGCCCCCCGGGATCGGTGTCCGCGGGGATGGAAACCCCAAGGGTGGTTGTGCCCACGCCCCCGCACAAACTGGCGTCGTCCCGTACCGTACAGTAGTGGTGGTCAGGGTCACCATATTGCGACTGGTAAAACTCCTCGCGCATCATGTGGTTCAACGAGCCACACCTGCCAACACACACAATATTTATTTATTTATTTATGATATACAAGTGAAAAGGAAGTTCTTAAAAAGTTACTTTTATATACCGAAACCTACTGACCATTTTGGAAAGTGATTTTAGAACTCAAATAACATATCCCATACTGTAGTGTGATCAGCACACATCCCGAAAGTCAAGTTCTTACTCGCCAAATTGAGTCGTTTTTAGGGGTAATCGACCCCTGAAGATGTCAAAAATAACGTAAATTGATTATATATAACTCCTAAACTTTTTACTCTACGGCAAATTCCATTAGAAGCAAAAATGTCAAAAATTATATCCTCTACAATAGAAGCAAAAATGTCAAAAATTATATCCTCTACAATAGAGGATATAATTTTTGACATTTTTGTTAAAAAAAATATGAAATTAACTACCCAAAATGGGAGAGAGGGGGTCAAAAATAAAAAAATTCTAGCCTTTCGGCCAAACTCAACCAAATTTTGAATACATATTTTGTGGACCTTTCAGAAGGCTAAAAATGCAAAAACTAAGTTAAGTTTAGTATACAAGGGTCTAGATTTTCATTTTTTGAAACTCGCCCGAGTGGTTAGTTTTTAAATTTCTAGCCATTTGGAGGCCCACTGATTATGTATACAAAATTTGGTTGAGTTTGGTCGAAAGGGCTAGAATTTTCATTTTTGACCCTTCACCCCATTTTAAGTGGTTATTTTCAAATAATTTTTAAACAAAAATGTCAAAAATCACATCCTCTGCAATTTTGCTCCTAATGGAATTTGACGTAAAGTAAACAGTTTAGGAGTTATATGTAATCAATGAGGTGATATTACGGTATTTTTGACATCTTCAGGGGTCGATTAACCCTAAAAACGACTCGACTTGACTTGACTTTCGGGATATGCGCTGATCACACTACAGTATGGGATATGTTATTTGGATTCTAAAATCATCTTCCAAAATGGTCAGTAGCTCTTAGACTACTATTACTTACGCTTCCAATACTATATATAAGAGCCTAGATTAATTTGTAACAACGCTCAGAGAATGCTGCCGACAGGGAGCGCTGATGCCGTCGGTATATTTGCGGCAAATTTGAAATATAATTGTAATTGTAATTTGAAATGAAAGACTCCAATTGATTTTAAATTAAGAAACATTGAATATATTGATAATTATTCCTCCCCCCCCTCACCACTCAAAAATTAAATATTCAATTCGCTTTTCTTTGCGCACAGAAAAATAAATTAATCACATCTTATTCGATTTATTATTATATATTATTTGTTTATTTTTTAATAATTTTCCACTTTTTTTATAATTTATTAAAAATCTAAATTTTGTTATTCTTAGGACGAAAATGAGGCAAAACTTTTAAGAGACTATGTATTTTCGGGAGTTTACAGGTATACATTTGGAGTGTGGTGTTTTAAGAGGAATAAAATTTTTGGACCGAGACGCCGCCCGCCAGGGCACCACCCCGGAGGGCCGAGCTTCGAGGGCGTGCCGAAGGCACGCACGAAAAGCTCGTATTTAATAACTACGTGAAAAAACGAGCATCGCATGGTAATTTCTTGTTTTAATTATTTTGTTTATTTAATTAACCACTTATTTTGTTTTGATTCAATCAGATGAATCGTTTATTTATTTTTTCGACAAACCTGTTAATAATTAAGTTTAATTAAAAAACCTATCAAAATATATTTTCCAAAATTAAGGATGTAATAATAATAAGTAGTTTGCGGTTCATGGCATCTATACATTGAGCTTCTTCTTGAGACCAGCCTTATGCAAATGGTTCCAAATGGTTTTCTAACTAATCTTCAGTTCCTGGGCAATGGAATAAGAGCTCGCATGCTGGTCCGACTCAATAATTTCCATGATTTTATCGACATTTTCGAGGATTGGCCTACCAGAGCGTGTCTCATCTTCGACTTCCATATTACCTTAGAACCACTACTTTGCTGTTGCATTCGATACTGTATTGGGTCCATAAAAAGCACAAATTTTTTGGCCGCCTACTCCGCTTTTTCTCTTTGGTCGTAGTGGTACTGAAGAATGTATCGAATTTTCTCTTTTTTTACCTCATTTTGGAACGCTCTAACACACATCTGGCTTCACCAAACACAAAACTGTCAAATAACTTAAACTAAAGCGTTATGTCACCTTTAAATCGCAAAAAAGAATGACCAAATGCGACGTATACATCTTGAGATATGGCTCATTAAAGCCATCTAACGGAAAAAGCTCAGAACTTTTTACTTCACCTATTATTATAACCAGTGTCTGTAGGTGACTTTTCAACCAGAGAATGCTGTCCAAAAAAGAAGGCTTCATTTTTTGAAATTTTATTTTAATCTTCGCTTTTTTGTACAGACATAAAATACGGCATCATTTTCGTTATTTTTTAAATTTAACACTAGGTTTTTTAAAAATATATTTTAAGACCTTGTCCCCAAACGGATACTGCTTTGTGTGAGTGAGGGTAGGAGTCAGAAATTAATTCTTTTGACTTAATAAACTCTTCAGCTGGAAATGGACAATCTTCCACAATGAATCATCCTGTCCTATATAAGAAAATCTTGAATTTCTCCTAATTATATTGCTATAAGCAAGCTATATGACTTGTCTATAACATTCTTAGTTATTTCCAATCTTAAATTTTGAGAGTTCATTTAAATGGATTAGTCCAGAAATTTCCGAATCTTTTTTATTTATTCCTTTTTTGTAATATTTCTATTTTAATAGTTCCTCAGCGAGAACATTTTTTACGTTAAATTCAAGGGTTGGTTTTGTCACAAATATAATAAAACAATAATTTTAATAACTACACTGCGCGTCAAAAAAAAGGTAACAAACAAATTTTTTCAAAAAAAGACAAATAAAATATATTTTAAATACAATTTAATCGATTAAACCTTTAATAAGATTTATTTTAAACATTTCTAAATAATATTAAATCATTTTAATAAAAGAACTTATTTAAAATTAAAAAAAATCAAATAATGGGATATTTATCATATTGCTTTGAATTCTGATATCTCGATTTTAATCGTTTAAAACCTTTTTCTTTTTCCATAAAAACAAAAACAAAAGTTTTCTCGCACCTTAATAATGCGTATTGCCTCCTCGAATACTAACAACTTCTTCAATCCTTGCTGGCATCCCCTCAATTAGGGCTCTAATGTCCTCCTGAGGAATTTTTTCCCATTCTTCAATAAGGACACTTTCAAGTTCTCCCAGTGAGTTAAAATCCCTTTTTCTGGCACGTTTTCCAAGCATATCCCAAACTTGTTCTATCGGGTTTAGGTCTAGGCTTCGTGCTGGCCATTTCATATATGCAATACCAACCTCATCTAGGAAATTTGACACACTCTTAGCAGCATGAGTCTTGCATGAGAAGAAAATTTTCACCAATATAAGGAGAAAGGGGGACAATATGTTGTTGTATAACCTCCTCGATATAGCGATGTGTGTTAAGGTAGTTGTTTCGCCACAATACCAGCAAAAAGTTAATGCTCAAGTATATAGAACAGTCAATAAGGATTCATAGTTCATAAGGCCAACACTTTTTGCTGTTTTTGTACCAAATCTAGCCAATCCCGTGCTCGTTTGAGAAATTTGGCAACATTGAAAGAGATTGAATATTTTTATACATGACATTAAAATGACAGATAAAATGAATGATAAAATACATTTTAAAGGTCGATTTATTAATCAAAAAGTTCTAAATAAACGATTAAAAGCTGTTGCGGTAATGAATGAATGAAAAAAACGAAAAAAAATGTGTACTAAGAGTGCTAATATACCCGAATAATTGAAGTGGGCGAGTTGGCGAATAACCTAACCTGTTGTCACTGTCAGAAAGATATTTTATTAAAAAATATTGTTGATGAAAGGCGATTAGGTTTGAATTCTATTTTTCAATAAAATGTCAAGATTGCTATACATTAACTCATGTCAGTACTGGAAAGAAACATACATCTAAAGATGGTGTGAAATGTAGTGACGTAAATACCAAAATTGCACTAGGTAAGTTTAATTTTTTTAATACAAAATTATTGATAGCAGTAAAATAAATTATTATATATATTGTGACAAACCTGGACTCGTAAAATAATTTATTGTTTATTTTACTTCGCCCAGTTTGCGCTCTGACCAAGCTACCCTTGCACTTCTCCTCAATATTGAAGATGAGACAATATTGAGTAGGTTGCAACAATAAAATGGTTTACGAGCAGGGTGTACTTAGGGAGATAATCTGTTATGCTTAGATGCTCTATAAATTATATTAAAAGGCGCAATGCTGAATTTAAAGGTGTTAATGGTCTTTATCTGCTTCGCTAAGTTGCGCCCTTGTTGGTCTAACTGATGTTATTGTGATTAGCCCCCGTTAATTAAGTGAAATATTGATGAGGCTAAAGATGCTGCACAGGGAAGTACCTTATGGAACAGATACTTAAAAAATTAATTAAAAATCAACCTGGTAGAAAATTTTTCTTATAATTGAGGGTAAAACGGACTGGAGCGATCAGTTACCTGAAATTGGAAGCTGAAAAGAAAAAAAATCTTATTGTCTATAGAAGGATTGATAATAGAACTAGGTAAATTAATTCAATTCAAGTAACTGGAATTTGTTTATATTCAAAATATTGTTTATTTATAATAATTGAAATCGTGACTTTACTAATTTTACTTTGAAAAAATTAAATTTATCAATTATAAATTTGTTGGTAATTTAAGGTAAGTAATTATAATTAACAATAACAATAATGAACTAATTTATCACGATTTTTCACGGTGAACAATTAATTCTTCACTTGAGGATAATCAAGAATTGAAGTTCAAATGTTATTGTAAACAATCTATGCAAAATTGGTTCTAATAATACATTAATTCAATGTAAACAATGAATTATCGATTGGTACAACCCAATTGACTGGAAATTTAAATTTTAATATAAAATAATTCATTCAAATTAATTATCCCTATTAAATTAATTAAAACTGTACAGAATTGATTGTTCACTTGAGAAAATAATTAATTGGGAAGTCAGTATTAATAAAAATTAATATTCAAAAGCCCTAATTCCTTCAGTCAAATTTTTGACAGGTGAGTTACAATATTTTGTTTTATTTAAATCCTTTTTTAAATTTGGTATAAATAGTTTTATTATCTAATTATATGCAATTAGCAGTCTTTATCAGTTAATTTAATCTATATGTAATTATTTAGTTTTGATTTATTTGATTTAACCATTCATTAATGTTGATGACATGGTTTGTTTATTTACATATTTTGACAGTTGTCAAATACTATTTGTTTTGACAGATGTCACTCGCTTCCCTGATTCATTTGACGTCAAATATACTGCCTGATTACACTTCAATCAGGTGTTTAACTCTTTCAAATTTTCACACAAATCTTAATTTAATTAATTAAATTAAACAATTTCAACCTTTGGTCGTAATCATGTATTTCTTATAATATTATTAATTTTAATTTAAAATAAATTTTTTCCAATAAAGGTTATTATTATATTTTGGTAATTTACTGCAATAACACATCCGCTAAATAATAATTGCGATGATCTAATTTAAACGTTTTATGAATAACTGGTATTGGAATACGCTTCAATGCATATTCAATTGATTTAATGATTTATTGTGAAGAATGGATCGGAATTTTGTCTGTGATTTGTGTCATTATTCTCTTGACCACTAGGTAGGTTTTATTGAAATGGAGTTGTCAACTGCTTCGGATACTACCGACCCATTTGGGAACTATACATTTACTAGAAGTTAAACTTGTTTTGTTTACTTTTTTTCTAATAGTGCAGTGACAATTCCCAGAATTACTTTCCTCCCGCGGTTTCAATATTTTGATCACATGACACAGCGTGGGTCCGCCATCTTTCTTTTAGTATTTTTCAATTACCAGATAATTTAATTTTAATATTTAAAAATTATTGCATTTAATTCAAGGGTTTTTTTTTCGAATGTTTTATTGCAATAAAATTACTTTGATTTAGTATTTGATTTTAATTTAATTGGATTAATTCCTCATTAAGGTGACCGGGATGATTGAAAGTGTTTGCCTTAATTAATTATTCAAGCGTAAAGTTAAATATAATTCTATACAAATTTTATAAATTTTTATTCTTAAATTGTTAATTTTAAATATTTTAAGTGTTTGAGTTCAATAGTTTTTACGAAATTGAATGGAACCTCAAAGAGTTCGATATGACGCCATGCGTTGCTTTAGCCCGCGTTAGTTATTAATTCGAACCGGTGGCGAATTATGCTCAATTGTATATTGAAAAAAAAGTACGTAGGGAGTTTGATAATTCAATCGAATGCACTTCAATGTTTTACTTAGCTGTTGGCTTCCACAGGTAATTGAACTCGTGTCCAAGGACACACGTCGACAACGCCGGTGTTCGCCGAAGTCCGAGCTCTGCCGATTTTTCTGGCAAATATCCTTTTCCCTCTGTAGAATCACACGTAACAGGTTCACGGTCACATTCACAAATCCAAAATGTAATGAGATTAGGTGGATTCACAAAGATTTTTGCTAACAGATGTAATTCACTGGGGCTAATACGACTTAGGTGTTATCACTTTGAAGGTCAATATACAAGAGAAAGATCTTTCCGCTCCGGGTCAAGGCGTCAGCCTTGCCACGTGGCCTTAATTACCCACTTATACATTGAGGGCGCCATCAATCAATGCTAATTTATGTTGATCAGTTCATCACCACTAGAGGTCCTTTGCTTACTCTACACGGCCATAAATTTGCCAATTATGAATTCCATTCATCTTAAAAGTAACTTACAATTTTAATTATACATTGTTATGATTAATTCAGATATTGAGATTACAAAACCAAAAAAAATAAAATTAGACGCTGTATCGTCACATTCCCCCTTCAGAAATCAAATAAACTTCTATTGGATTTCTGAACTTGACTGAAGTTATTTGGACTCTGATTTTATTGGTTCACTTTTTGGTGGCACCAGTTTACTTAAATCTAAATTGGCTTTTCCGCCTTTTCATATAAATAAACAAAATTTTATATCCAGGGTGATTTTCCCTTTATACCCGCAATGATATTACCCCCAACCCCTTTCTATTTTGTTCCTAACCCAATTATTCATTAATAAATTTATCCCCAATCTTCCATTTTCAGGTCCGATCGCTCACTGTCACTCTCAATCACGATCCGTCAGGTTGTTTTAATTCTGTATCTAACCAACATACTACTCATTCCTTACGTGAAACCTACCAACGTTTTCTTAGCTTGAAAAGCTTTGACTTCCTCCACGTCATGACTATTCAGGCTGGTCATCTCGGCCAATCCTACACTAACTCGGAATTGTTACTACTAACTTTTGGATTGATCATTCATTTTAGGGTCGTTGCCCAGTATTTCCTTAGAAACCACACATTTACGTTAGATTGTATTATTTTACACACTAGTGGCAATGAATGTCACCGGCTGCTTCACTCTTCCCCATTAATGCTGGACCAGGGTACCGCGCGCCAAACAAATCATTCCATGTCATTGATCTCCACAATTCGTACCAAAGATAGGTTGGAACTTCCCACTCATGAATTCGAGCTATTGATTATCTATTTTATTTCTCAATTATGACATTATCCTAGGTGGTACGGTTATGAGGTGGTTATTCGTGACACATTTATCGTGAGTTATCTAGTTTTATTATGGATCTACCATGTTGTTCAATTTAAGACCTTTCTGTAGGGTTTTTAAGAACCCCCCCCCCCCAATTATTGTTATTTGTTTTCCTGGCAATCCCCCCCCATTCCCAATTACTTCAATGGTTTATTACTGATTCTAATTTTGTTTTCCCCCAAATTAATTCGAACTTTTGTCCGAAGGTCTTTTCGTCTGTCTTTCTGGTCCGGTGTAATATTGAAGACTTAATTGACTGGTTGTTGGTGTCGTTAGTTACTTAGGACCTATATTAGTAAGAACGCGCTTATTCTATGTTAGTTAGAACTAGGGTTAGTAGAAAAAGAACGTATTTACAATGTTTAGTGGTTAGTAACTTAGGTCTAAGTTTAGTACGAACGAACTTATGCTAAATTAAGGGTAAGTACTTAATCTAGTGTTAGTACGAACGTATTTACAAATTATCTTCACTTCATTACACTTTTCCAGAATATGTCCGTTTGTCGTTTTGGTCAAAATTTTGTCATTCAATAGGGACGATTGTCTGTAACGTCTCGTTATTAATAGGGTGTTACTATTTAGGATACTCAAAGGAATGTGAAGTAGGGGCTGAGCCTCCCCTTTAGCCTAAGGCCACATTCAACTATTAGTTCAACTCGGTGATCGGTGAATGATATTCTTTCACACTCCTAATATTGAACGTCCCTATTGTTCTACCATTTTCATGTTCTAGTTGATATGCATTGGGTAACACCTTGGATACCCGGTATGGTCCCCTGTAGAGTTTTACCCATTCTCCCGCTAGTTCCCCGGATTTTGGGGATTTGAGGGCTTCGGTCGATATAATACCACTGGAATTGGATTGAGTCCGTTTCCGAGTGGTATGTCCTGTTCGTTTCTTTACAGTTTTGTCGTTCTTTTTCCCGTTTAAAATTTTTCTATTTTGTACTTTCATTTTGAATTTAACCCCCCTTTTATTTAGTTTGGCCTTTCTTCTGGCTTTTTTAGTTATGATTATTGTTTTGATAGTTTCCGTCTTTTTCTCGTCTGACTCAAGGTTAGTGCCTTCAATTCTGTCGCATGTTGTTATTGTGTACTGATTTACTGTTTCTATGACAGAGGTAGCAGTCGGTGTTTGAATGACTGTAATGGTTTGAGTAAATTCTAACAGTGGTTCAGTTACTATGTTAGCTGTTACGAACTCACATTCAAACGAAGGTAAAATTTCTACCTCTTCCATTTCGTGTTCTATTGTTGAGATCATGGCATAGTTTGGCACTACCGTTCTCCTTTTGTCAGATTCTAATTGTGGTTCACAAATCATGTTTATTTGTTTCATTTTGTATGCTTGATTTTGTTGTTTCAGCTGTTCTATGTCTTTTCGTTGTTCTTTACTGAAGTTTTCTACCTGAACCTTGACCGCTTGTACTTCCATTTGAAGTTGGCTGTGGTTTTGGTTTAGGTTTACTATGGTGGTTTGTACTTGTTGAATTACATGGGCTTGACTCTGTAGTTGGTGATTGACTACTTGAAATTTTTTGTCCATGTCTGATGAAATATTTTTTTCCATTTGTTGGTTTTGAACCTCTAATTTTTTACTTTGGGAGTCTAGTTTTGTTTCCAGCATTCCTGATAGCATTTGTTGGTTTTGAACCTCTAATTTTTTACTTTGGGAGTCTAGTTTTGTTTCCAGCATTCCTGATAGCATTTGTTGGTTTTGAACCTGCATTCGTGCTAGCATTTCCACGATTTGGCTCATATTCAGTGCTGGCTCTTCCTCGTGCTGTTTTTGTTGTGGGTTTTCCCCCTTTTCTTGTTTAATATTAGTGTCCTCAATTTCTGTCCTTTCTCTGTCACTGCTCGTGGTGAGTTGGGTTTCAAATTGTTTTGCCAACTCTTCCACGTTTGCTTGGTCTACGTTTTCTTTACCAGTTTCTGCCAGGTTATTTATCTCTGAACAGAAGAATTCTGCTAGGTCAGATTCTTCTTGTTCTTCTCTGGATTCTTCTGGTGTATACGGAACTTCCTTTGATTCCCGGTATTGACTGTTTTCGTCCCCCATATTCTCCCCGTTATTGGCCGTTATGTAGGTTTTGTACTATTAGAAAATTTTCCCCCTTTGGTCTACCTATTCGTAGGCCTGCCTGTGCCTGAATCCCAGCCGCACCTCCACCAAATGTGACAAACCTGGACTTGTAAAATAATTTATTGTTTATTTTACTTCGCCCAGTTTGCGCTCTGACCAAGCTACCCTTGCACTTCTCCTCAATATTGAAGATGAGACAATATTGAGTAGGTTGCAACAATAAAATGGTTTACGAGCAGGGTGTACTTAGGGAGATAATCTGTTATGCTTAGATGCTCTATAAATTATATTAAAAGGCGCAATGCTGAATTTAAAGGTGTTAATGGTCTTTATCTGCTTCGCTAAGTTGCGCCCTTGTTGGTCTAACTGATGTTATTGTGATTAGCCCCCGTTAATTAAGTGAAATATTGATGAGGCTAAAGATGCTGCACAGGGAAGTACCTTATGGAACAGATACTTAAAAAAATTAATTAAAAATCAACCTGGTAGAAAATTTTTCTTATAATTGAGGGTAAAACGGACTGGAGCGATCAGTTACCTGAAATTGGAAGCTGAAAAGAAAAAAAAAATCTTATTGTCTATAGAAGGATTGATAATAGAACTAGGTAAATTAATTCAATTCAAGTAACTGGAATTTGTTTATATTCAAAATATTGTTTATTTATAATAATTGAAATCGTGACTTTACTAATTTTACTTTGAAAAAATTAAATTTATCAATTATAAATTTGTTGGTAATTTAAGGTAAGTAATTATAATTAACAATAACAATAATGAACTAATTTATCACGATTTTTCACGGTGAACAATTAATTCTTCACTTGAGGATAATCAAGAATTGAAGTTCAAATGTTATTGTAAACAATCTATGCAAAATTGGTTCTAATAATACATTAATTCAATGTAAACAATGAATTATCGATTGGTACAACCCAATTGACTGGAAATTTAAATTTTAATATAAAATAATTCATTCAAATTAATTATCCCTATTAAATTAATTAAAACTGTACAGAATTGATTGTTCACTTGAGAAAATAATTAATTGGGAAGTCAGTATTAATAAAAATTAATATTCAAAAGCCTCTAATTCCTTCAGTCAAATTTTTGACAGGTGAGTTACAATATTTTGTTTTATTTAAATCCTTTTTTAAATTTGGTATAAATAGTTTTATTATCTAATTATATGCAATTAGCAGTCTTTATCAGTTAATTTAATCTATATGTAATTATTTAGTTTTGATTTATTTGATTTAACCATTCATTAATGTTGATGACATGGTTTGTTTATTTACATATTTTGACAGTTGTCAAATACTATTTGTTTTGACAGATGTCACTCGCTTCCCTGATTCATTTGACGTCAAATATACTGCCTGATTACACTTCAATCAGGTGTTTAACTCTTTCAAATTTTCACACAAATCTTAATTTAATTAATTAAATTAAACAATTTCAACCTTTGGTCGTAATCATGTATTTCTTATAATATTATTAATTTTAATTTAAAATAAATTTTTTCCAATAAAGGTTATTATTATATTTTGGTAATTTACTGCAATAACACATCCGCTAAATAATAATTGCGATGATCTAATTTAAACGTTTTATGAATAACTGGTATTGGAATACGCTTCAATGCATATTCAATTGATTTAATGATTTATTGTGAAGAATGGATCGGAATTTTGTCTGTGATTTGTGTCATTATTCTCTTGACCACTAGGTAGGTTTTATTGAAATGGAGTTGTCAACTGCTTCGGATACTACCGACCCATTTGGGAACTATACATTTACTAGAAGTTAAACTTGTTTTGTTTACTTTTTTTCTAATAGTGCAGTGACAATTCCCAGAATTACTTTCCTCCCGCGGTTTCAATATTTTGATCACATGACACAGCGTGGGTCCGCCATCTTTCTTTTAGTATTTTTCAATTACCAGATAATTTAATTTTAATATTTAAAAATTATTGCATTTAATTCAAGGGTTTTTTTTTTCGAATGTTTTATTGCAATAAAATTACTTTGATTTAGTATTTGATTTTAATTTAATTGGATTAATTCCTCATTAAGGTGACCGGGATGATTGAAAGTGTTTGCCTTAATTAATTATTCAAGCGTAAAGTTAAATATAATTCTATACAAATTTTATAAATTTTTATTCTTAAATTGTTAATTTTAAATATTTTAAGTGTTTGAGTTCAATAGTTTTTACGAAATTGAATGGAACCTCAAAGAGTTCGATATGACGCCATGCGTTGCTTTAGCCCGCGTTAGTTATTAATTCGAACCGGTGGCGAATTATGCTCAATTGTATATTGAAAAAAAAGTACGTAGGGAGTTTGATAATTCAATCGAATGCACTTCAATGTTTTACTTAGCTGTTGGCTTCCACAGGTAATTGAACTCGTGTCCAAGGACACACGCCGACAACGCCGGTGTTCGCCGAAGTCCGAGATCTGCCGATTTTTCTGGCAAATATCCTTTTCCCTCTGTAGAATCACACGTAACAGGTTCACGGTCACATTCACAAATCCAAAATGTAATGAGATTAGGTGGATTCACAAAGATTTTTGCTAACAGATGTAATTCACTGGGGCTAATACGACTTAGGTGTTATCACTTTGAAGGTCAATATACAAGAGAAAGATCTTTCCGCCCCGGGTCAAGGCGTCAGCCTTGCCACGTGGCCTTAATTACCCACTTATACATTGAGGGCGCCATCAATCAATGCTAATTTATGTTGATCAGTTCATCACCACTAGAGGTCCTTTGCTTACTCTACACGGCCATAAATTTGCCAATTATGAATTCCATTCATCTTAAAAGTAACTTACAATTTTAATTATACATTGTTATGATTAATTCAGATATTGAGATTACAAAACCAAAAAAAATAAAATTAGACGCTGTATCGTCACAATATATATATCAGTGGCACAACCACGAGGGGGATAAGGGGGTTGAAATTGTTATTTAAGCTGAAAAATTAGATTTTCATGATAACAAATTCTCATGATTAGAAGATATGCATGCAATTGGAGGTATACAAAATTTAAGCTGAGTTTGATACAAGGACCAAGATTTTAACCCCCCCCCCAAAAAAAAAAAAAAAAAAAATTGGGTGGCTAGTTTTTGTATATTTTTAGACTTCTAGGGGTCCGCTGATTATGCGTATAAAATTTGGTTGAGTTTGCTAAAATGGCCTAGATTTCTGCCCCCCCCCCCCACCATTAATTTTGGCCCCAGAAAAAAATATTTTCATTATTATAGGTTTATTTTATTGTATACTTGCAGAGTGAGGCGCCTCGGCGGGCCCCTTACGTAGGGGCTTTGCCCCCTGACCCCCACGCAACTTGTTTATTGAAGTTTTATTAGTACTGTTATTCTATAATAAAGTCTTGAATAGATATATTTGAAGATTCTATTTTACTGGCCCAAATGTATATTGTTCTATTATGATTGTTGCTAAATTTGTTGGGGGGGGGTGCAAAAATATAAATTTTCTTAGCCCGGCCCTGTTTATACCTTTAACTTATATGTATACTATATACCTCTACATGTATATTGTTCTATTATGATTGTTGCTAAATTAGTTGGGGGGGGGGGGGCAAAAATATAAATTTTTCTTAGCCCGGCCCTGTTTATACCTTTAACTTATATGTATACTATATACCTCTACATGTATATTGTTCTATTATGATTGTTGCTAAATTTGTTGGGGGGGCAAAAATATAAATTTTCTTTAGCCCGGCCCTGTTTATACCTTTAACTTATATGTATACTATATACCTCTACATGTATATTGTTCTATTATGATTGTTGCTAAATTTGCTGGGGGGCGCAAAATATAAATTTTCTTCTAACCCGGCCCTGTTTAGTAACCTTTAACTTATATGTATACAATATATACCTCTACATGTATATTGTTCTATTATGATTGTTGCTAAATTTGTTGGGGGCGCAAAAATATGAAATTTTTCTTAGCTCGGCCCTGTTTATACCTTTAACTTATATGTATACTATATACTTCTACATGTATATTGTTCTATTACGATTGTTGCTAAATTTGCTGGGGGGGTGGGGGCGTAAAAATATTTCATGCGTTTGTAGTAAAATTTTCTCTATGCCCGGCCCTGTTGAGTACCTTTCAACTTATATGTATACTATATTGCATATACATTTATAACGTGTCATTTTTTTATGAGTAATCTCTCTATAAATATTTTCAAACTTTAAGAAAAAGAAAATGAAAAAAAATGCCAACTTCCTTTGTGAAGAGGGGTCTTTTGTTTGTCGGTCCTGACCATTTTAACCTTTTTCATTATTTCATGACCTTTTTAGAGCTTTGAATAAAATTTATGGCCTTTAAATAAAATTGAAAAATGAAATTAATTTTAAATTGATGAAACTATATCATCATCATCCTATAGACTGTGATAAATATGTGTTCAAAATTTCATCTCAATCGGATAAACGGTGTCGAAGTTCATTGAACCAACCAACCAACGAACACAGATTGATTTTTATATATATAGATATCTCTCTATGATATTTTCAAACTTTAAAAAAAAAGAAAATGAAAAAAAAATGCTAACTTCCTTTGTGAAGAGGGGTTCTTTGTTTGTCGACCTGACCATTTTAACCTTTTTCATTATTTCATGACCCTTTTAGAGCTTTGAATAAAATTTATGGCCTTTAAATAAAATTCAAAATGAAATTAATTTTAAATTGATGAAACTATATCATCATCACTATAGACTGTGATAAATATGTGTTCAAAATTTCATCTCAATCGGATAAACGGTGTCGAAGTTCATTGAACCAACCAACCAACGAACACAGATTGATTTTTATATATATAGATTTCATTTTTCTTGTTTTTTTTTTAGTTTGAAAGATTATAATTTTAAATTTTAACCCCCCCCCTTAATTTTGGGTCGACATGCGACCAAAATCTAACCAGCTCTTAATGACAATGGACCAAAACTAGGTGTGAAATTTGGTTTCGATATTCACACTAGTTTTTGAGCTAGCTCGTCCACAAAAATTTGGTAACGCACAGACTAACTAACAGACTAGCAGACATTTTGAGAAAACAATTATTATTTCGAAAAAAA
>JALMQS010000840.1:0-209632 GCA_024734495.1 Forficula auricularia
AAAGCTTTAGTGTTGCGAAATATGAACCCCCAAGTTCGGTTAGCTTTACTAACCACATGATTAATATGTTCATTAAACGTGAGCTTTGAGTCAAAGGTGACACCAAGGTCTTTGATTGAAGTTACTCTAGTGCAATAAGAAGTATCGTCCAGATAGTAATTGTATGAGATAAAATATTCCTTTTTGAGAATGAAATGGTGAAGCATTTGTCAAAATTTAGAAAAAATAAGTTTGCTTTGCACCAGATAGTTAAGTTTTTAGGTCGGATTGTAGCTTGTTGCAGTCTGAAACTTTAGAAATGTCAAAAAACAATTTGATATCGTCTGCGAATAGCAATATATTGCAATGTTGAGTTACATTGACCAGGTCATTAATAAATAAAAGAAACAATAGGGGACCAATGTGGCTACCCTGAGGGACCCCAGAGGGTGCTAAGAATTGTTGGGATACCGCGCCATTGATTCGGACGATTGAATATCTATCGGAGAGATAATTTCCAATCCATAGAATTATATTAGTTGGAAGATTAAAGTACTTAAGCTTTAGCAACAAAATTTCATGATTGATGAGGTCAAAGGCTTTTTTAAAATCAAGGTAAATAGCGTCGAGTTGTGTATTTTTGTTAAGGCTGAGGAAAATAGAATTTGTGAATAGAGTAAGATTAGTGACAGTTGAACGAGAATGTACAAATCCATGCTGTTTACTGGAAATCGCATCAGAGCAAATTAAAAGAATCTTGTTGTACATAATCTTGTCTAATAATTTTGGTATCGCACTTATTATAGCTATTGGTCTGTAATTTCTGATATTATTGCGTGAGCCACTCTTGAAAACGGGAGTAATAAATGATTTTTTCCATAGTTCAGGTAGAAATTTTTCTTCGAGAGAGAGGTTGAATAATATAAGTAAGGGTTTAATAAGAGACAAAGAACAGTTTTTGACTATAAAAGCAGGTACACCATCAGAGCCGACGGTGAGAGAGGGCTTCAATTCCTTTAATGCAGTGATTATTTCTTCCTCGGAAATTGTAATTGGAATATTACTAGCATGTTTATCGGGGACTAGAGTATTTGCACAATAGTTGGCAATAGTGTCTGAGTCAAATGTTACATTTGTTGTAGCCAAGCTATAGACGTTTTTAAAGAATTCAGCAAAAAGATTGGAAATCTGTGCATCATTGGAGCCATTGAATTCATCGAGGAACATGCTGGAAGGATATCCCTTTGTGCCCCTCTTTGCATTAATGAAGTTCCAGAAGATTTTTATATTGTTTGGCACATTAGATTCAATATTTGAAATATAGGTAGAATAACAAAGTGTAGCCTCGGCTTTACACAGAGACCTTAAGTTTTTGAAATCGATTTATAATTTGTTTCACTCTGATTACTATTTGAGTAATATTGCATAATATTGCGTATTTCGCGCCGAATACAGATGTTTTCAAAATAACTTTTCGGAGAAATAATTTAAAAAATGAAAAAATATAGTCCAAGTAATTTTTTAGGCAAAAAGTACATATTTGATAATTGGTGTTGATAGCTTTTTTTATCATTTTATTTTTTTTATAGCTCCTTCAAATATATAGTCTTTTTGTCTTCAATTTTAATTTTTTAGTGCATAAAAAAATTATTTTGACAATTTTTACTTCATATATTTGCATATTTCAACGTATTATGCATATTACTTGCATATTTCAGCATTTTAACTGGATATTTTGGCAGTTTTTACTGCATAAAAATCCGGTCTCTAGTTATAATCTTATCTAGACAAATAATTTATTTTCATTTTCAATGTCAAAATACAAAATGCATAAATGCTATATTAATATTATAATTTTTCGTTAAATTGAAGGGTTGGTTTTGTCACAAATGATAATAAAACAATAATTTAATAACTATTTGTATTATTTAATTGATAACTATACGAGTTTCCGACTATGCAATGAGATAATTAGAAAAAAATAAAATTGAAAATAATATTTAATATAATCATTAATTCAAAATAATTTCTAGTTCAGTGATAAAGGTTTTTATAAATTGTTGCTGATATATATGTATATGTGTGTGATTGTAATGAATTGTGTGATGTATCTATATTGAAGATTTGAGAATGAATGTTTCATGTGAAATGACAAATTCCGGTTCTTGAACGAGATGTATGTATGATTTCAAATTATTATAAAAAAAAATTTTGTGTTATATAATTCTCTATAAAAAGAAAAAATGTAAATAAGTGTTTCATTTCAATTTTTAGAACTACTGAGGATGGTCGACCGGTGGTGACCGAAACTGTATAGTTATCAATTAAATAATACAAATAGTTATTAAAATTATTGTTTTATTATATTTGTGACAAAACCAACCCTTCAATTTAACGAAAAATTTAAATCAAGTCACTTAAGTTCTGGAAGAAATTTAATAATATAATCTATATATAATTATTGACTATGAAAACCGATTTGTTTTAGGAAAGATATTTTAATTAATTGTACATATCATTTGTAAATTTATTTTAATTTAATAAATTAATTGTTTTAGCAACAAATCCGTTTATAGTCATTTAAAAAATCTCTTAAGTTAGAAAGAAACATTATCTATATGTAATATTGGCTTGGAAATTTTTTTTTATAATTTAATTTTATCTTTGTTTTGTCTTAACCTTATTTCTCTCTCTCATATATAAATTTATTTATTAATTTTAATATTAAATTATTATTTCTAAATTCCAGTGTCCAGTCGAATGCATCAGTCACTAATCCTCATTGCAAGCGAGTCTCTCCGAGCCAGCCTCAACTTGTTTCTATTCAAATGTGAGTTTATATAAAATTTTCTTCTTAAATTTAGAATGATACTCTCTCAACTAGAGAATAAATCGAATTTTAGTAAAAATAAACAATTATTGAATATTTAATATTTCAAGGTTTTATGGATGTGAGTTTTTTATAATTCAAAAAAATGATCTTATTCGAAAAGTTCGCCTCATTCAGAATAATTATTTTTTCAAGATTATAAGATTTTAAAATTTTAAAATAAATTTCAAAAATACCAAAATCTCAAAAGCCCGATTATCTAAGATGTTAAAGATATGAATCTAAGATCTTATACTGAAATTTGCATTCATGAATTTATTTCATTATCTATAGTCTGGAGCACAGAGCGATGCTCGGTAACTTTTTGCCTATAAATAGCTTACGTTTCAAATTTCAAGGGGACTTACCGAAGACGAGATATGAACGATTAAAATATATATTTTTCGACATGACTAATTTACACCCCTTTCCTTTATTCCAATAGAATTAAAAATTTGACACGACTAATAACTCATGAGACTTGATAAGTACAGCAATTTTTAGCGAAATCGTTAAAACAAACATTTATCAATAGTTTACCCACCAAATGTTGGCGATAAAAACAGATTACTAATGGATTTTTTCATTTTAGTTATAACTTAGCCAGTGTCATTGACTTATATTTTTAATAAATTGGACAAATGCAAGATAATATAATTTTAGTGCTATTTAAGGTTGAGATTTCTTTATATAAGGATCAAAAAAGATTCTATTCTGTTTTTTAAAAAGAGTGTTGCCTCATTCTACTTATGGTATTTCTATTTCATATCTAACCTAATTGTTAATATAAAAAGAAAATGAATAAAAAATTTTTATTTGAATGTGCCGAATGTTTTTTGAAATTTGTGTTTCTGATGGTCTTCAAATGGTAACGAAGATATCAAGAAAATTTAGACGAATGTGTGCCATGTCTATTTGGTGGGTAATCTAGTAATACAGGTTTGTTCTGGAATTGTAATTGTACTTTTGTAACTTGATATTAATAATATCCTTATAATTGTAGAAGCCCTGAATAAGTCGGCAAAGTCGACGAAACATTGCCTGATAAATAAAAAAGTCGGACATAATTTTTTTTTACATTATAAACTAACTAAAAATTAATACAAATTATGGATGGCAATGATAATAATAGTTAGCCCTAAATATACAGCACTACTTACATTTGCTATTTTTTGATTGTAGATTTCAAGTTCCATTTCAAAATCAGAGAAACTATCGTTGAGGATAATATAGTTATATTAAATTATGATGAGAAAGCTCCAAAGTGGCCATTTTATGTGATTTTAATACTTGTAGGGCTTTAGAAACGAGTCAATTGAAAATTATAGTAAAAATCTACATAATCACTCCTTACAAAGGACAAATAAAATTGATATCTCAACTATTTTGAGAGTTATGAGATCTGGAGACCACAGTACGATTTTTCCTTATTATATATTTACGCAATTTTATTTAAATATAAAATTTATATTATTCATTACTACACTATATTGCACCATTAAAATTGTGCTATTGAACTTTATCTTAAATGCTTTTGATAACATTTAAAAATATATATTTTTTGATTAAATTTATCAGTGTTTGCCAAAAGTCAAATGAACGATTCTGACCGTTCTTGAGAAAACTAGATCAATAAATCACATTGCTTGATGAGCAACGAACGCAGGCGATCTACGCTTTGAAAATGAATAAAAACATATTTTTGCTCATTCTAGGCCTAAGTTGATCACAGTCAACAGCAGTAATCCCGAAGTTGCCTGTAACATAGGCAACCAAAATACAGTTCACTTTTATTTTTTTAATTGTACTCTATTAAGTTGCCTACTTGCTTTTAACCATAAGGAAAATCATGAGAATTATAAGATAAGTTTTATTTATTTATTTATTTTTTTAATAACATTCATTACTGGCAGATTCTAGCCATTATAATAATGAAAAATATAGGTAATACAAGTGTATTTTTGTTTACACAAGTTTTAACTCTACAGAATCAACAAATATTATATTTCAATTAATTTATAGAATAAAATAATATATTAATAATAAATATTTCTATAAATTATTTTCGAATGGGCCCTTTAATTAAAATTATTTCAAACTCAGCGAAAAATGTGATTTCACTAGCAAACATTTTTCTGTGAAACCCTTCTAGCTGGAACAGAGATAAATTGTCCATAATTAATATTTTATATCCATCTGTAAATCTATTATTAATTCCTTTACGAAGTGTTTTGAGTCACGTACCTATATTTCATTTATTTACAACTTTTAGAGCTCTAAAAGTAATTACTGAATGAATGGAAAATAATAATAATATGACATTATTTTTTAAACAAACAAAGTTTATATAAATTAATGAAGTAAATTCAATACAATTTTCTTTTTTAAACAGTACATTTACTAATTTAGAAGGTTAAGATTATACACAATATTCAATAATTTAATCCAGATCTGTTTAATTTTCCATTTAGCAGATCTTGGGCTTTTTATAAACAACATAATTCAGATACTTTTAAAAGATAAATTTTTTTATTTAAGTCACTTATTTTTTCAAGATGAAAGTTACTATTTTGTTGTATCAACTAAATCCTCTTTTCGAGTGCAATAAGAACACCATTTACTGATTTAAGGGTTAAGTCATTTGCTAATTTCAATTCATGTCCTGCATCTTTCAGAACGAAATTTCTCAAAACAGTTGAAACTGTCGATTTGATTTCAAGCATTGCAAATTTTTGACCTGAAAAATAAAATAATTTTGAAAAAGATTTCAAGATTCATTTAAAAACTAAACAATATGATCTAAATATTTACACTTATATATATAATTTGTAAAAGTAAATAAATTGGAGAAAAAAGTAATCTTTTCAAAATTCTGTAGTTTTCGAAATTGTATGCATTTTTATGCAGTTTTGGTTTGTTTTTTTATATATCATTTTTCTTAGCTTAAGCCATGTAGTTTATTATAATAATATCTATGAGTTTAATTTGCAGATAATTGCAGAAAAGTTGGAATGAATATTTTTTATTAAATGCAAGCTCGAATTTAATGTATCAAAAGTCTAGAAATTCAAAGTCTGCTAGTGTCTGCGATGTGAGCACATATATTCAATTTGGGTATAGTCTTTCCATTCAATACTATTTGATTTTTGAAGAAATTCAAAATACTAAACTTCATTTTGTATGTGTCAATTCGATGCCTCTGCAGTGCCACAAATTTTCCACCGATGGTAGTTAACAAAAAATCCAGGGATTATAGTTAGTCTAGTAGTTCAAGCGCCAGCTAAGATCTTTAAGATAAAACATTTTAATTAATTTACTTTCTAAGCTTATTAATCCATTTCGGTTAGCGCTGGAAAGGATATATGAGTTAAGTTTGTACTTCACCTTCATAAGTTGGACATTTGATAAGTTTTAGCATTCTAGACTCAAGCCGTTCACTGAAGAAAAATTGGCAAATCATTAAAATTTGCGGAGAGTTTGCCGAGTCTTGAAAATTTTTTCACTTTTTCTCCCAATTTTCAAAATTAATTAACTTTGAGCAATTAAATAAAATTTTTCTTTGGACTAGTTTTATAATTAAAATACATTAAAAGCATTACCGATACAGTTCCTCGGTCCAGCGCTAAACATTGAAAAAGCAAATGGATGCCGTGATCTAGAGTTTTCCGTGTCAAAACGTTCTGGATCAAATCTTTCTGGATCTGGCCAAATTTTAGGATTCATACCAAGTGCAGCCAAAAACAAACCTACTTCAGTTCCTTTGGGAATCATGAGATTATCTAAAATATATTTAATTACATGTTTAAAATCTAGAAAGTTAGACGACATAAACACTTTAAGAATGTATATACCTTTTAAATAAATATCTGTAGAAGCCATTCTAGTTACAAAAGGAGCACTAGGATGGGTCCTCAATGATTCTTTGATTACTTTTTCTAAATAGACCATGTTTTGTAGATCTTGGTACGTTGCTTTTGTCTTCTTGTTCTCGAAAATGGTATCAAGTTCAGCAATAATTTTTTCCTAGGGAGAGAGAAAAAAATATTAATTATCTATTCATATTTCTATATAAACCAATGTTGTTGGAATGCCAGATACATTTATTTAATTTTGGCTCTTGCACAGACAATGACTGGCTACCTTATAATTATAATTCTAGCTTCATTTGTCATTGGCATCTATATTAATACAGCTTACATCATGCTGTTTGAGATCCAAATTATCTTATTAACTTTGTAATTATTGTTATTGTGGACATTAAAGGAAATTAAAATATATTTGAAATATCGTTGAAAGAAATGAATCGATCATTTCCATACACATCACAAACAACCGGATCAGATTTGGGAGCAACTCTAGATGTTAGTTATAATCGAGGGGTGAACCGCGACCTAATATCGTGTACACCTAGTTCCACTTTCATTTCCAGGTAGAAGACAATAGATGAAGGGGCATTATATAATAAATTCCAAAATAATTTCACATAATTCCAAAGATGTGTACACCTAATTCCAATCACGGTTCACTACTCGGTTATAATAATTCTTGGATCGGTTGGTTTTTGATGGAAATCCAAGATATAAATCATGGAAAAGCAACCAAGCCCAATACATGAGTATAAAATAATGATCATACAGCATTAGGTTTGTCTTGGCTGTATATTCATATTTAATTATATGGTTTTATTCACTTACTTGAACATCAGGGTACCTAGAGATATTGTAGAGACAAAATGAAATTGCGGAGGTTGTTGTGTCGTGTCCTTCGAAGACGAAAGTGTCAGTTTCCTCACGAACGTCCACATCTGTAAACGATGGGTCTTTCTCTTGGATATCCAGTAGAAGATCCAGCAATGCTAAACGTTTTTTACTAAATTCATCATCTTTTTTATCATCCTTCTTGTTTTTTGAATTACGTTTTAAACTCTTCCTTTTCTGAATAAGCTGAAAAAAGTATTTAATTATATTAATTCATTTTGTCTTTTAAAAGCTTCTATAGTTACACAATCACAATATGCAATTTTAATATTATAAACTTGACAGTCACAAGACTGCTTATTTTGTCCAAAGTCATAATTGTTTTAATTGAAATTGAAAAGATTTGCTTTGCCTAAAGTAGAAGAATTGTTGATTCATAAAAAGAAATTAATTATGTTGTCCTCTGCTTGATGCAAATAAATATATATCTATATATACAGGATGTTTCAGGAGGTATAGTAAATATTTTAGGAGGTGGTAGTATAGGCGAATTGCAATAAAAATCCCATATAACATGTGTCCAATTTTTATTTTTATTTTTATTTTTTTTCAACTTTGAACTTCCTCATTTGCCTTTTTTTGTTTGGGTTACCCTGACAACACTTTAAATTAACTCGGACTCTCCAAATTTTTTCAATGTTTGTTTAAATAAAATGGTATCTTGAATTTATTAGTTGTCAAAATTAATTTGAATGTTAATTCTAATAATAATGTAAAATTAACTTGTAACTTTTAATTTTTGTAAATTTAATTAATAATAATAAGTATTTAACTCACATCCTCGGTAAAGCTGTGTAGGATTTGTATATCTTGGTCATGAAGCTTTCCATTAGCGGTAAGCTTAAATATATTATCATTAGAAACCCAAGGTTGAAACATTCTCAACATTGTAATATTTGAAACTCTGTAAAAAAAAAGGAATTTAAATTATTTTTACCTGTTCCACCACTTAACAAGCAATAAATTCGATAATAATTTATTTTTCTTTAAAATACGTTCAATTTCTTTTATTGACCTCTAGACTTGGGCAACCCCAAACCTCCCTTTGTGGAACCCTGGGGTTCCGCGGAGCCCAGATTGAAAATCAATGATCTATTTGGTTCCCTTCACCCCCTTTAATTTGAAATTTACTTTTTATTTTTTTTTTGTCAAATTGATTTCGTTGTTTTTTAAGAGTTCGGTACAAAAGAGACACAGTACCCTATTCAATTTTTGTCCGTCAGTCTGTCAGAGAGCATTGTAGCTCGCAAACTAGGAAGATACGAACCTGAAATTTACAAGCGAGTAATATTTATTTTCTTTGAAATAAAAAATGCTATCGAATTTTAAACGAAACATTATTTTGTGGGAGGGTCATATATTTGTGGATTCGAAAATAAAAAACATTTTTTCATCTTGGGGTTTAATGTATTCCTGTAAAAATCTCATTAAAGCCGAATTATCTTATGTGGTTCGCCTGACGCTTAGGCAATCCCTGGCGATTCATTTAATTTTAAAGAATGATATGATCCAGCGGTCAGCAACCGCTTTACGGAAGTGTGCAACATTTTACAGAAATTGCAATCAAACTAAAACGATTAAAATTTTGGGAAGATAAAGGGATATGTTAAATTTTTGTTTGAAAATTTAGAAAAAAAAATGTTCAGATATTCTTAAATGGTTTTACATTTTTCTCAATATAGTTCGAAGCCAAAAAACTAGCATTTTTTTTATTTCTGTATTTGCTTTTCTAAAGGTTTAAAGTTAATTTTTGGAATGTGCAATTTCTATTCAACTTCTTTTTTAAATATTCTTTTCTTTCGCCTGTATTTCATGACATCATTGTTTTTTATATTTTGTGTCAAAATGTGGCCTAAAACTTGTAGTTCGAGCTAGAATTGTTTCTAAACATAAACTTCAAGTTCTCTTGCCAAAGTTAAGCGATTGTTTGGCTTTTGTAATAAAGAAGATTAAATTCTATCTTTGTGCAGAATAGTTTTTATTGGCCGACCACCATGGTTGATTGGTTTCGGTCGGCTAAGAGACCAATGTCAAAACCTGAAAGCAATAGCGAGAAAGTGTCAAATATTATAAAACGAGCTTTTCGTGGATGCCTTCGGCACGCCCTCGAAGCTCGGCTCCCCGGGCTGGTGCCCTGGCAGCGTCTCGGTCGAAAAATTTTATTCCTCTTAAAAAACCACACTCCAAATGTATACCTGTAAACTGCCGGAAATACATAGTCTCTTAAAAGCTTCGCCTCACAGCTACAGAAATGAGGCTCTAGATATGAATCTGGAAGTATTTTTTTTTTCTATAATCTACAGTATTGTGATATTTTTTGTGTGGAAATAGATTTATTTAAATAAGTGGTATCGTGTGAGGAGGAGAATTATATTATATCATTTTTTTAAAATTTGGGATCGATAATCGATATAAGGCTACAAATATATAAAAGAAATCAGGTGTTGTTTGTATGACAGGCTGCTCCAGTATTGCAATGAGAAACTCATATGGGCACGCGTGTCTTAAGTCGTTTAATTTTGTAAAAATCAAAAAATAAGAATAACAAAATTTAGATTTTTAAAAAATTATAAAAAGTGGCAAATTATTAAAAAATAAACAAATAATATATAAAATATAAATCAAATAAGATGTGATTAATTTCTTCTTCTGTGCGCAAAGAAAAGCGAATTGAATATTTAATTTTTGAGTGGTGAAGGGGGAGGTAATAATTATCAATATATTTAATGTTTCTTAATTTAAAATCAATTGGAGTCTTTCATTTCGAAATTTGAGTCCAAATTAAGATTATATTTCAAATTTGCCGCAAATATACCGATGGCGCTCTCTCTCGGCAGCATTACGTCAGCGTTGCGGCAAATTAATCTAGACGAATATATATAGTATTACATTGATTAAATTTCATATACAAGGTTAATTATTTAAAACATGACATTGGTCTCTTAGCAGACCGAAACCATTCAACCATGGTGGTCGGCCAATAAAAATATTCTGCACAAAGATAGAATTTTAATTTCTTTATTATAAAAGCCCAACATCGGCTCAACTTTGGAAAATAAACTCTCATAAAACCATGTATAATTAATAAATCTTGCCTGGTTTCCTTTATAACTATATATTTGACTAATCACATAAATTATGAATAAATAATTAAGTAAATGTTAAAAATAATCATACTGTCGAACTGAACGAAGATATTGACTTTCTTCATTAATCTGAACATTGAGCGAAACTCCCATTGTGGCATCTGAAAAATAAATTGAAAAGTGTTTATTTTGCCGAGAGTAGCAGAGCTATTGAATCATAAAGAGAAACAAAGAGGTTGTCCTCTGCTTGATGTTTGATGGCTTGTCGGTTAAGTAAGAACAACAATTTTCAATATCCACTCGATACTGACGGCATGAAAAATAAAATTTATAATTAAAAAGATTGATGATGAAGGCCAAGCTTTAAGAAAATATAGTCTCAAACAAATAAATAATATATATACATATGTATATTTGATATATTTATATATGTGTGTATGTTTATTGGCATCAAGCAGAGGACAGCCTCTTTCTTTCTCTTCATGAAAAATGAATATTTGGTATTATTTTTGACATAGAATCAAGTAGAAGTTCAACATCATCAATTTATTAAATGAGTCGAGAATATATTAGTAACTTCAATTAAAACGCATGTTTTTCATTTCACATGTTCCTCTATATTTTTTATTGATTTCACATTTTTAGTTGAAATTATTTTCCTAAAACTTGGCTTTTACGCATTATTATGTATGTCACGAATTACTAGTTACCATATTATGGGATCTTAATAAGAGGAGAGTGGTGGAGGCCCTATCAAACAATAATAATAATAATTTAATGAGTAAAAGCCAAGTTTTAGGAAAATAATTTCAACTAAAAATGTGAAATCAATAAAAATATAGAGGGACATGTGAAATGAAAAACATGCGTTTTAATTGAAGTTACTAATATATTCTCGACTCATTTAATAAATTGATGATGTTGAACTTGGGAGCACATTAGATCTCACTACTTTTTTTGGCAAACGTATTTCATTAATCGAACTTGGCCTTTTTTTACACAAGTGTTTTTGTTGAGATAGTTTTTTCCATAAGAACAATATTAAATTTTGTTTGTTTTTTCTCTGCCCTGTAAAATTTCCTTGTTGTGAGTTTGCAAGTTTACTCTCTAAGGCGACGATATAGTATGTCGCAGAGTTTAAAGCTTTAAAATGTAAGATATCTGGTTAGAAAAAGTATTCAATGCTTTTAATTTAAATCATAGAACAGGCAGTATACATTTAGTTTTTAGTCTAAGACACTTTTTGGTTTTTTCCGTTTGTTACAAAACAGCTTGGGGAAAACCCAAATTAAAATAATTTGAAAGAAGAAAGTTAATATTAATATTTCAAATAAGGGTATGAATATTTCAAATAAGGGATAAACTATTGTGAAAGTCTTGTGGTGCCCCCTTCCAGCTGTCCATAAATTTAATTCATGTTTATTTTTATAGTGTGTGTGAATAAATTTATAATTTCTTTAGTAAATAAAATAATTGGCATGATAATGTATCTACGAGTAGCTTGAAAATTCAGTGCCAGCGAGTTGTCATGGTCCGTACCCTCACCTATCATGTTGTCTAAGGCGCACAAGGTCACATAATTATAAACATCGAACGAACTCTTTCCAATTTCTTTTGACAATTTGTTAACAAGAATTTCTGCATTTTTTTCGAAAACCTCGACAAATCTTTCAAGAATGCCGAAATGAAAGGAGGGCGTCAGCAATTTGCGATGTCGATGCCAATGTTCGCCTGAAAATATAATTAATATGTTAGATAACAAATACAAATAGTGACAAAATGATAGGTTTCCCGTCACTCACCTGTGCTCGTTAATAATCCATTTCCCAGCCATGGTTTTAATGTACCATAAACATCACCTTTTGTTATATTCTTTTGATTAGTTAAAATCACCTGAAATTTTTTCGTAATGATTGTTTCCATTATTTTGTTATTTTTTCTGCGTTTCACCTTATTTAATAAATAATCGACTCCTAAAGAGACAAAATCCTTTTACATGCAATATATGACGCTACATAATTATCTAATAAGATCTTTGATTTGACCTTAAATCATTTATTTTCTTAATACTTTTGGAAATAAATAAATTCAAAAATTCAAAATATATAAGAATGCATAACAGACAATAGGGTGTCTGCATAAATATTTATTTTAATAGACGAGCTTTTTCGGACTTAGGTACACCCTCGCACCTTGACTCTCTGAGCAGGTTGCCCTGGCGGGCCAAAATTATGTCTTCCAAATGCATAAATTAATTTTTAACGATATATTCCTAGTTTGAGAAACAAAATAATATTTATATTTAAATTTTTATTCATTTGAAAGTGGCTTCTGTACAATTTCCAATGGAATAAATTTATGTAAACCAATTTTTCAAATGTCACCATTGACTCTGATTTGGAAAATACCCAGAGCATAGCAGTAACTAGTTATAATTAGTATAATTACTTAAGTCTGTTAATTCTGGGACTTATAGATGTACTATCTTCATCTTAATGCGGTCTTTTCTTAGTGATGTTGCTGATCATCATGGCAATATATGCCGTCGAATTTTCAATTAAAAGTGGCCCATACGTCAATTTCATTTCTAAGGTATGTCCTTCGAAATTAGAAAATCCATATTAGTATTCTTCAATTCGTAAATCCATTACCGGCAGGGAGTCTTTATCTTTAGTTTTTAATACAACATATTCCTGATCATGTAAAATATTTTTTAAATGTGGGAAATATTCTACAGATATTTCTGATTTAGAGAAAAGAGTTTTGAAAAAAAAAGAATTTTTTTCCAAATATCTGAATCTTTTGTGTCATGTTATGTAAAAAAAATTAAATAAATTTACACATTTTAGAGGTCCATAACCACCGTGAGTGTAACTTGTAAATAACTTGATAATCAAGTTATAATAACTTGTAACTGTAACTAGTTTCTCAAAATGAGAGGACCTAGTAGGTACTTGTATTCATTTCCTTAAAATGGAAGTAACTATTAACCAGTAACTAACCCCCAAAGTGATAGAACCACCCAGTCTTTTTATTTTACAATATCTCTGAAAACAAAACAATGTGTATTCTTCTGTAATATTAAAAATTTTAGATTTTAATATTTATGCACACATTCTTATTCGATTCTAAGTAAATAATTGATTTTCCATACCTCAATGTCATCCGGGTCATATAATACAACCCAAGCTGCCGCGGGCCCCATAAATAATCGAAAAAGTCGATCATATTTTTTTGAAAATTTAGTCACTGCTTGAAAAATATCTGAAATATTATAGTAATATTAATTAATTTTTGTTGATATAATAGCAAGTAATAGTTGAATAGGAGAGCTAGGCCCCGGGCAACAGACCGTTCCTGTTATTACAATAAAACAATAATACATTGGAGAAAAATTGAAAATATTCTCAGATTCGGTAGTAATGACATTAAAAATTTATTTTTTATATAATCAATGTGAGATTCAATTAAAAATTACTCGATATGATAAACGAACTTTCGAGCCCATTTTTAACTATTTTCAAAACGATTAACTGAGAAGATTTTGGGCTTTCTAGTTTCTCAGTTGAAAAATGAGGAAAATTGGAAAATGTTGAATAGTGATTTAGAAGAACTGTCGATCGGTTATTGTTAATAAGATGAAATTTGTCACCCAACTTTGTATTAATAGCAGCACCTATGAGGCAAGTTAAATATTTATTTTAGTAGTAAATAATTTTATATTCCTTATCAGAGAGGGTTCATCCCCTCAGAAGATGATCCAGAAAACCAACATGCTTTCCGGGCAGTTGATCTAACCCTCTCCAACTCGCAATATAAACCTGTAGCTTGGTTCTAAAAGGGCCAGTGTCCAAAATTGGTGTTTTTGAGTCAAAGGCACATTAGAGAGAAATTTTGATCATCTGTTTACTATAAAAATGACCAAAGTCCATAATTTAAAACAAAGAAATTACAAAACTTTTTTTGATAACTTTAAAGAGATAGGTGTTGGTTCTAGTTGAAACATTTTAATATAATAATAAAACTTGAGTAAGGTGCGAGGTATGTTTCACAAAAAGAACTAAAACAAAATTGAGTTTTGAATTCGATATATTTCGTGTGTTTCTCTGACTCCTGAAGATGTGCTGACCCCCAAATATATCGAATTCAAAACTCAATTTTGTTTTAGTTCTTTTTTTGTGAAACCTACCTCGCTCGCATCTTACTCAAGTTTTATTATTATAAACTTTTTTTGGGCTATGTCATGTACTTTTTCGTACAAATCCGAAACTTCAGTTTGCTTTCCAGAACAGTTGCTATTTTGGACATGGTCCCTTTTAGAACCAAGCCACAGAAATATATTCTACTAAAATCTTTGAAATGTTGACCTTAAATTTAGAATCTTTCTTACTATTTAATTATAGTTATTCACTTCCACTATTATCAGAATTAGATGTGACGAATCAGAGGAAAAAAGGAACAATTATAAACACAGTGTTAAAACATGCGATCAATTGCGACGTTTCGTCAATTTATTATGGCTTCATCAGGCTCTTGATCAAATTTATAAAACACCTCGTCATTTGTTTTCTTACTAATTAGAATATATATATATACCAAAATGAACATACTTATTTATACAACAATATTAATTATTTAGAGTAACAATAGATTCAACCAGACTAACTGTACACTTTCGATTCATAATTAGTAAGAAAACAAATGACGAGGTATTTTATAAATTTGATCAAGAGCCTGATGAAGCCATAATAAATTGGCGAAACCTCACAATTGATCGCATGTTTTAATACTGTGTTTTTAATTGTTCCTTTTTTCCTCTGATTGGTCACATTTAATAATTAATTTTAGATGAAAATGTAAATAATAGCTACCGTAAGAATTGAATCCCAAATGCAGGGCGTTGCCAAAAATCGGTACCGGAGAATCTCCATGAAATTTCCTATATTTATATTTATTCCATTCTAACATCAACACCAACCAAACGATCACAAACAATACTGGAATAAGAATCCAAAACCACCACATGGTTACTCCTGGAGAGCCTAGCTAAGACTAAATTCAACCAAGGACACGCGCCTGCTTAAGTTGATGCTGTCTCCCTCTCCTAATTTTCATTCTTTTTTGTTGATCCAAAAAATGAATAAAAAAGTTATATACTATGTATTATATAAATGAGATAATTAAGTTTCAAATAGATTATGAATGACATGGCTTTATTCTTAGTAATTTATCTAAACTTATGAAAATTTAATGATATATATATATATATATTTAAAAAAGATGTCTTGCAAATAATCAAGAAAATTGAATAACAACAAAAGAAATGCTAAATCATCATCTGTTCAAAATTTCAACAACTTATCTATAAATATAATCATCGAAAGAAAATATATAGTATTTAGTATTTGCTTAAATAAATATATCTTCTTCTTCTTCTTCTTTCAAGTACCAATAATTGACGTCGCTCGTAATGGATATTCCGAGCGAGGTCAATTTATTTATTTTTAAAACATTGCATCCCCTCCACTGTAATTTTCCTGGGAAAATTTTTCACATGGGTGGTTTCCCATTCCCTCCCCTGAAGGGAGCAGATTATAGCCGTTCAAATATCTGCAGCGAGCCAGGCTTGAACCCGAACTATCTTTTTTATGAAAATGATGAGAGGAGTTACACCAAAAAGGTGAAACCCCTAAAGGACTGGGTTGGCCCCTCCATCGTGAAAAGAAGAAAGAATTTTATGGACTGGGCGGGGATCGAAGGTATCTGTGGATACGGCTCTTAAATAGCTGAAGGTTACAAGTCGCGGGAAAGATGGTGACACGGAGCGAGTTCCAGTCTCTGGAGGTCATAGGGATAAAAGAGTTGGCGAAAGCGCTTGTTCGACTTTTATCCAATTTGACAGCGAAGGGGTGCTGAGCGTTAGAAAACCGCGTGTTTCTCGTAAAGAGGGCATTACGGGGGATAATTGATTTCAGCTCGACTGAACAGACACCGTGATAGTATCTGTAGTACAGAGAAAGGGCAAAAACGGTTCTTCGGTGAGCCAGGGAGTCGAGTGAGTTGGTTAGAGCCGGGTCTCCTATTAGTATAATTGCTCGCTTCTGAATTGCATCCAGTGTAGCAAGAGAATGCTTAGAGGCACCCCTCCACAGATGAGAGCCATATTCGAGACAGGGACGAATTTGAGACTTATACAGTATAAAAATTTGACTGGGAGTATAACAGCGTCTAGACCTAAATAGGAGACCAAGCTTGCGCGCTGCATCTTTAGCAGTGGTTGAGATATCGTCATTCCATGAAAGGTCAAACCCTAGAGTTACGCGTAGCATAGAAATTTTATCCCTGAATTCTAGTGAATTTGATGTTAGGGAGGTTTCTGTCGACGCGCCTAGAAATAAGGCAACACTGAGTTTTCACTGGATTGAAGTTAACTAAGTTTTGGGATCCCCAGTTTTCAACTTTGCATAACTCTAAATTAATTGAGGAGGCAATGTCTGCACGGTTTTTATGCGATGCAGGGGCGTTATGTAGGGTGCTGTCATCTGCGAAACAATGTACCGGATTGGAGGGCAAGTTTAGAAGGTCGTTGATATAGATAAGAAAAAGCGTAGGGGAGATAACCGATCCCTGAGGAACTCCAGCGTTGGTGTAGAAGGGGGAAGATGATATTCCATCGATGACAACCTTAATACTACGGTTTGAATGAAAACTTTCGAGCATTTTACAGAATTTCGGTGCCAGGCCGACGAAGGTCAATTTGGCAAGAAGATTTTTGTGCCAGACTATATCGAAGGCTTTTGAAAAGTATAAAACTACCGCGAGGGTCTCATTCCCGGCCTCCAGTGTTTTGTTCCAGATCTTGATTAGAAGTTATATTATTTTTCAATGTAAAAGCTTTATTTATAATTTTAATATCAACATTCTAAAGCAATACATTACAAGTACAACAGATATACATGATTATATGAAATTTACAAATGTTTTTTATTGTTGCTTTAAAATATGTAGTTTCTTGCCATAAGTGCTTACACTACTAATATATTTTCATTTTGTTCATAATAATTAATAATATTTACAAATATGAGTATAATTAAGTTCATTATACAATTTTTTATTATCCTTAATCTAAATATTTACATATTGTATTGAATTTTAATTTTATTTTTATACAGGGAAAGACTCTAGACAAATAAAAACACTGCTTTTAATTAGAAGTTATTCTCTATAACCACTCGGCCAACCTGACCCCAAAAAATAAATATATATCAGTAACATATTATGTCTGTACCTTATATTATACCCGGTCAAATGTTTGCAGTCAGTCGGGCTTGAACCCGCGCTAAATTTATTAAAAGCCATGATCTTTAACCACTCGAACAACCTGATTTCTATTAACTTTTTAGGGACTCCAAAATCTAATTTTTTATATTTCCTTATTATTATATGATATATTACTTATTTTATTATATTTGGTTCCATGTGGGAAGGATAGGGTCTGTGGATGGATAGGGAATAAAGAAGGCTAGCAAGAGGCCTCCCTCGCCGTCGCCCTCGTCACAAACAGACAGAAAGGAATGTTATATATTGTTTATGAAATTTCATATTATAAAAATAAACATGAAAATTAAAAAACATCAATATTCTCCACATAAGTTGCATAAATATGATTTTATTGAACATTTTCCACAATACTTTTTTTTATTTTTATATTGATTTATTTTTACAATTTTGCTTGATCTGACACTTTTTTCTTTTCAAACTTTTCAAAGACTCAGAAATATATTATATACTACATATATATACCTACTATTGTATTGTCTGTTCTATATGTGTCCCGTCACAAACAAAGCAATCAATTTAATTTAATTAATATAGTTTTTAAAATTTATTTAGTCAATATTTTCAGTACAGGGGGCAGGAAGACAGCCGTCATTACCTATAGGGGCTATAAAGGCCGAAAAGAAGATCTTGGCCTGTTTTCAAGAATAGCCGATTTCTCCTTTGAGTTTAAATACGATTCTATGGGATTTCTATTTAAATAAGAAATTTCAGCTATGGGTCATTAGGGTGGACTTTATTTTGGGTACACTGACAGAGGCTCATATGTTTCGAAATAAATTTAAAAAAATCCCGCAAGTTTACAAATCTCTATCTCAATTCAAATATGTTAAAACTAGAGACCGGATTCCTAGGCAATTGCATATTTTGTTTGCTGCCACATACGATCCAGAAGATCAATTATCTATCAGAATCATGCATCTACGATACTATGGGCTAAATTTGATAGTGCATATTTTTGCATATTTGAGTAATATTGCATAATATTGCGTATTTCGCGGCAAATACAGATGTTTTCAAAATAAATTTTCGGAGAAATAATTTAAAAAATGAAAAAATATAGTCCAGGGTACAAGGCGGTTGTGTGGTGCGCAGTGATGGAGGGCACGGGGTGGGATCCGGGTTCCGAGGTGCGTGGGGTGCGGGTGGTGGTTTGGTGGCGGGGGTTGAGAACGGGTGCATGGTGCGGGGGTGGGGTGAGGGGGTTAGTGGGTTAGGGGTGTCGGTGGGGTGAGAGGTTTAAGGGGTTAGGGTGCGGAATGGAGTGTTGGGGTGGTGGTGTGGGGGCGGGGGTTGGGCATGGTGCGGGAGGTGGGGGTGGTGGTGTGGGGGCGGGGGTTGGGAATGGTGCGGGAGGTTGGGGGTGCTGGATGGGTTTGGGGGGGGGGGGGATCAAGAGCTGGGGGTCTAGGGCTCGTGCCCCTGTCTAACAAGAGGGCCGCCGAAGTCGGGCCTTGCAGCTAGTATTAAATATAATGAGAATTTTTTGAAATTTTTTAAGCAATAAAAATACATATTTGATACTTGGTGTTGATAGCTTTTTTTATCATTTTTTTTTTCATAGCTCCTTCAAATATATAATCTTTTTGTCTTCAATTTTAATTTTTTAGTGCATCTAAAAATTTATTTTGACAATTTTTACTGCATATATTTGCATATTTCAACGTATTATGCATATTACTTGCATATTTAAGCATTTCAACTGAATATTTTTGTAGTTTTTACGTCATAAAAATCCGGTCTCTAGTTATAATCTTATCTAGACAAATAATTTATTTTCAATTTCAATGTCAAAATACAAAATGCATAAATGCTATATTAATATTATAATCTATTGTACACAACCTCAAAATCTGCCCAGGTTTCCGGCTGTTTTTGGCCTTGCTTAAAGGGCAAAATTTTGAAAAAAATTAAAATTTTTGGGGAATTTTTTTAAATTTTTGAAATAAAAAGTATTAAAAGGAAATTTTATTAGAATTTCATACATTTTCTAAAAATAAAAAAATAATAGTTTAATAAATAGAAATCTCAGAAGTAAAAAAGATTAAGAATTTAAAACGAATAGTTTTCATATTGAATTTAAGTAATAAATATTATTATGAAATGTTTAAAATAAAAATTAACAGGAAAAGGGACTAAGGTCCAACTCGAAATTCAATGCTTTTGGAAATAATAAAAAAAGTTAGATTATTGTATTTTTAAAATTCACATGTGTTTTATTTTTAATATAAAAATATGTTAAAATAGATAAAAAGAAATGAGAGGAGGGAATTGATTGAAAATAGAGGGAGACAATTCTCCTATCACAAGACAGCTGAGCTGATTGGAAAAAGGCTGAAAGGCAGTAGATTTTAAAACATATACTATATAATATTCATCTAGATTAATTTGTAACAACGCTTAGAGAAATTTCTCTAAAAAAATTACGCTATTGTCTAGAATCGAACCGACGAACTCTTGAACTATAGTCATTGGCTCTACCGATTACTCCATTGCGACATTAATATTTCTATCTTGATTTATCTTACTAAAACTAGATATTTTTGATTTGGACTTTGTGTCGAGATAATATTGTATTCATTTGAACTCGAATGAAAAAACACCAATAGATTTTAAATTAAGAAATATTAAATATATATTAATTAACGAGGCAAATTTGAAATATAATTGTCAGCGCGGCTCCAATCGATTTTCATTAACCAGGCAAATTTGAAATTCTAATTTCTAATTTGGACTCGAATTTTGAAATGAAAGACTCCAATTCATTTTGAATTAAGAACATTAAATAAATTGATCATTATTCCTCCCCCCCCCCTCGCCACTCAAAAGTTAAAGAGGCGAAACTTTTAAGAGACGATGTATTTTCGGTAGTTTACCGGTATACGTTTGGAGTGTGGTTTTTTAAGAGGAATAAAATTTTTGGACCGAGACGCTGCCCGCCAGGCCACCAGCCCGGAGGGCCGAGATTCGAGGGCTTGCCGAAGGCACGCACGAAAAGATCGTCAAATAATAAACACCTAAGTAGAATTTAAAACTTTAAACAATATACACTTAAGTAGATTTTAGAACATCAAATAATAAACACCTAAGTTGATCTTAAAAATTTTAAACAATATATACCGAAGTAGAGATTAAAATGCCAAACAATAGACATGATTAGATTTTAAAACCTGACATAATAAACAACTAAGTATATCTAAAATTACGGAACAATAAACACCTTAGTTAATTTGTACAACATTTAATAAAACTAAGAAGAACCACGAAAAGGTTTGATCCGGCCCGCTGTAAGCTGCAGAACTTCGAAGACCAAACAACTGGAAGATATTAGACTGGAACGTTTGATGAAATCGAGGGACGCCGGATTAACCTAACGTACTCCAGCATCGGTGAGACATGAAGTCTGCCGGTACCATTCTGGAGAAGAAAATGAAATCCTGGACTACGGAGACTGCTGGATCTTAGTGAAACATCATCGAAGGAAAAAGCTAAGCCAAAAATAAAAATAACAAAATCTCTCCTCTCTTAATTTAAGGTACTAAAAAATAAAAATTAACTGTAGTTCAAAGACAATTCTGTTTTAGTAAATAACACGTGAACTTTTAGTATAATTTCAATAATAATAAGTAATACAAATTTAATGATAACTATAATTGAAAAATATATAATGTTAATTTAAAAAATGTTTTAAAAGGCATGAATGCAGATTCTACTTGATGAATTCGAGAGAACAAATAATTTAGGAAAAAAAGGCGAAACAGATGGATTACGGACCTTAGTAATAATTAAAAATTAGAAAAAGGAAATAATAGGGGTTGTACGGATCTATAATATAATAGGCATAAGTCCGAAATTAAATTAAAAACTCTCTCGAATTGATCAAGCAAGTTGGCAATGGATTCATGAGCTCAAGAATAATGTGGTTCAATAAATAAATAATTAATAATTGAAGAAAATATAATTAAAATAAATAAATTAAATAAATTGAATTAACAAAAAATATAGATTATAATAAAACATTGAATAATTAAGTTAAAACATTGAATTAAATAATAAATAGATTATAAAATAACAAATAATACTAAATCTTTCTTTTAGATTGTCTTGTATAGAATCACATCAAGAGGACCCCACCAAATTTTGTAAATTCAAAGGCATTGGAGGCAAAATCGACCCTTTAAGCCCCATAACAGATATAAACCAAATTAATTAATCAACTTAAAATATTAATTTCATTCAAATTTAAATAATATAAAAATTCAATATTAAAATTTCAAATCATCTTTAAATTAAAGTCTTAATAAAAAATTCAAAATTGTAACATAAAATTACTTTTTTACTTTATCCAATGCAAAGCATGGGTAAAGTATTGTAATCGCTCTCGGGGCAAGCGTAACTTCAAAGGGTCCTCAGGTAAAGACTACGGAACCCATGGATTCAATTAAAGTCACAAATTGTAGTATTCAATTAGGTTGAATTTTAGCACGTGACGGTTTTGCCAAAAATTACAAGGGGTCTCGTCGAGAGGCCAAAAAGTGCGATTTTTACTTTATCCAATGCAAAGCATGGGTAAAGTATTGTAATCGCTCTCGGGGCAAGCGTGGCTCAAAGGGTCCTCAGGTAAAGACTACGGAACCCATGGATTCAATTAAAGTCACAAATTGTAGTATTCATATAGGTTGAATTTTAACACGTGACGGTTTTGTCAAAAATTACATGGGGTCTCGTCGAGAGGCCAAAAAGGGCGATTTTTTCATTTAGTGCGTGCGTATGGATGGATGTATGGATGGATGTATGTATGTATGGATGGATGTTATCGCTTTTTTGGCCCACGATTTTTTCCACACCGTTGCACCGATTGAAATGAAATTGGAAACCTACCATTAGTTTAACAAAATGAAGCGCTGATTAGTTTTTGGTACATATCGGCCCACAAACATTAGTACTTTATTTCGGTACTTTTTTATTTTTTTCTAAATATTTTGAAAATGACTTAACCAATTTTGATGAAATTTAATATCCTAATTAAGTACCTTGGGGACCACAAAAAAGGTTAAATAAAGTTTTTAGTAAAATTATATTTTAAAGTACTTTACTCTAAAGTAAGATAGTACTTTTAAAAAAAATTTTAAATTTATTCATTTGATCGTTTTAATATAGCTCATTTAACCTAACTTAAGTAAGAATGGATAGGCTTCTCTCTGTGAAATGCTAAAAATTTGGGAGGAATTTTTATGAGTAACCATAGCAACTGCGTTGTTTTCTTATCCGTTACCTTTGCTGAAGACAGAGAAATCGATTTTAAACCAAAAATAGCGATTGATTCTCATCTAGTACTTGAGGAATAATCATTCTATATTGGATTTTTGACGTTTCGGTTTTTATTAGTAACCATTGCTGAAGACATAGAGAAATCGATTTTAAACCAAAAATAGCGATTGATTCTCATCTAGTTCTTGAGGAATAATCATTCTATATTGGATTTTTGACGTTTCGGTTTTTATTAGTAACCATTGTTGAAGACATAGAGAAATCGACTTTAAACCAAAAATAGCGATTGATTCTCATCTAGTACTTGAGGAATAATCATTCTATATTGGATTTTTGACGTTTCGGTTTTTATTAGTAACCATTGCTGAAGACATAGAGAAATCGACTTTAAACCAAAAATAGCGATTGATTCTCATCTAGTACTTGAGGAATAATCATTCTATATTGGATTTTTGACGTTTCGGTTTTTATTAGTAACCATTGCTGAAGACATAGAGAAATCGATTTTAAACCAAAAATAGCGATTGATTCTCATCTAGTTCTTGAGGAATAATCATTCTATATTGGATTTTTGACGTTTCGGTTTTTATTAGTAACCATTGTTAAAGACATAGAGAAATCGACTTTAAACCAAAAATAGCGATTGATTCTCATCTAGTACTTGAGGAATAATCATTCTATATTGGATTTTTGACGTTTCGGTTTTTATTAGTAACCATTGCTGAAGACATAGAGAAATCGACTTTAAACCAAAAATAGCGATTGATTCTCATCTAGTACTTGAGGAATAATCATTCTATATTGGATTTTTGACGTTTCGGTTTTTATTAGTAACCATTGCTGAAGACATAGAGAAATCGACTTTAAACCAAAAATAGCGATTGATTCTCATCTAGTACTTGAGGAATAATCATTCTATATTGGATTTTTGACGTTTCGGTTTTTATTAGTAACCATTGCTGAAGACATAGAGAAATCGATTTTAAACCAAAAATAGCGATTGATTCTCATCTAGTTCTTGAGGAATAATCATTCTATATTGGATTTTTGACGTTTCGGTTTTTATTAGTAACCATTGCTAAAGACATAGAGAAATCGACTTTAAACTAAAAATAGCGATTGATTCTCATCTAGTACTTGAGGAATAATCATTCTATATTGGATTTTTGACGTTTCGGTTTTTATTAGTAACCATTGCTGAAGACATAGAGAAATCGACTTTAAACCAAAAATAGCGATTGATTCTCATCTAGTACTTGAGGAATAATCATTCTATATTGGATTTTTGACGTTTCGGTTTTTATTAGTAACCATTGCTGAAGACATGGAGGAATCGACTTAAAATAAAAATAGCGATTGATTCTCATCTAATACTTGAGAAATATCCATTCTATATTGGATTTTTGACGTTTCGGTTTTTATTAGTAACCATTCCTGAAGACATAGAGAAATCAACTTTAAACCAAAAATAGCGATTGATTCTCATCTAGTACTTGAGGAATAATCATTCTATATTGGATTTTTGACGTTTCGGTTTTTATTGGTAACCATTGCTGAAGACATAGAGGAATCGACTTAAAATCAAAAATAGCGATTGATTCTCATCTAATACTTGAGGAGTAACAATTCTACATTAGGTTTTTGACGTTTCGATTATTATTGGTAACCATTGCTGAAGACATGGAGGAATCGACTTAAAATCAAAAATAACGATCGATTCTTATCTAATACTAGAGGAATAACCTTATTGAATTCCATTTTTGATGTTTTTGACTATTAATGGAAACCTCTACTGAAAATGTAGAAGAATCGACTTAAAATCAAAAAGACTAAATTCTTTTTTGGCAAACAACTCAAGCTTGAGCAAAAATAGCGATTGAATCTCATCTAATACTTGAGGAATAACCATTCTATATTGGATTTTTGACGTTTCGGTTTTTATTGGTAACCATTGCTGAAGACAGAGAAATCGACTTTAAACTAAAAATTGCGATTGATTCTCATCTAATACTTGAGGAATAACCATTCTATATTGGTTTTTTGACATTTCGGTTTTATTGGTAACCATTTTTGAAGACATAGAGGAATCAACTTTAAAGCAAAAATATCGATTGATTCTCATCTAATACTTGAGGAATAACCATTCTATATTGGATTTTTGACATTTCGGTTTTTATTGGTAACCATTGCTGAAGACATAGAGGAATCGACTTAAAATCAAAAATAGCGATCGATTCTTATCTAATACTAGAGGAATAACCTTATTGCATTCCATTTTTGATGTTTTGACTATTAATGGCAACCTCTACTGAAAACGTGGAAGAATAGACTTAAAATCAAAAAGACTAAATTCTTTTTGGTAAACAACTCAAGCTTGAGATTCATTACTGTCAGATTCTAGCCATTATAATAATGAAAAATATAGGTAATACAAGTGTGTTTTTGTTTACACAACTTTTAACTCAACAGATTCAACAAATAATATATTTCAATTAATTTATAGAATACTAGCTGCAAGGCCCGCCTTCGGCGGCCCTCTTATAGCCAGGGGCACGCCCCCTGGACCCCCAACCCACGAATCCCACCCTCACACTACACTCCCCCCGACCCATCCAGCACCCCTACCCCCGCACCATGAACCCGTGCCCAACCCCCGCCCCCTGAATACGTGCCCCCCCCAACCCTCACCCCACCCACCTCGGGCCCCAAACCCACCTACCCCAACCTCACCCCCCACTCCAACCCACCACACTCCACGAAACCCACCCAGCACCCCAACCCCCGCCCCCACACCACCACTTCAACACTCTAAACTGCACCCCCAACTCGGACCCCCACTCCGTACCACCCCACTACGCCACTTGACCCTCACCAACCCCCCATCCACCAACCTTGCACCCCCCCCCCCCTACTCCGCCATACTCCCTCACTCCACCGCCATTCCACTCGGCGCATCCCATTTTTTGACCCCCCCCCTTTTAAGTGGTTAGTTTTTGCATTTCTAGATCTCTAGAGACCCACAGATTATGTATACTAAATTTGGTTGAGTTTGGTCCAACAAACGTGCCCCCCCCAACCCTCACCCCACCCACCTCGGGCCCCAAACCCACCTACCCCAACCTCGCCCCCCACTCCAACCCACCACACTCCACGAAACCCACCCAGCACCCCAACCCCCGCCCCCACACCACCACTTCAACACTCTAAACTGCACCCCCCAACTCGGACCCCCACTCCGTACCACCCCACTACGCCACTGGACCCTCACCAACCCCCCATCCACCAACCTTGCACCCCCCCCCAAGGTGTATCTCCTTCTCACATCAATATCATTAAAAAAAAAAGATTATAAGTTATATTATTTTTCAATGTAAAAGCTTTATTTATAAATATAATTAAATAATGGAGAGGGATTCAGCCAATGGGTAGCCTCTGCTGAATAAAAAACTCCCAATTATAGAAAACGTTTCGGCTTTAATTAAATAATGCCATCATCAGCTCCTAAGAGTTGCTTGATGAGTCCTTGAAGATGAGCCCCATATTTGTGTATAAGGTGTCCGAGCATGATGATATTCCTCAATGGTTATAAAGTTGATACAATTTGATGGCTGTATATGTATATAATTAAGTAATGGAGAGGGATTCAGCCAATGGGTAGCCTCTGCTGTGGCTGCTAGCTTTATTTATAATTTTAATATTTACAGATACAACATTGTAAATCAATACATTACAAGTACAACAGATATACATGATTATATGAAATTTACAAATGTTTTTTTTTATTGTTCATTAGAAATAGTTTCCTGCCCTATGTGCTTACACTAATAATATATTTTCATTTTGATCATAATAATTAGGTAATAATATTTAAAAATATGAGTATAATTAAGTTGAGCTTTTGCGAAAGAGTTGAATATATATAAAATTTGATTATAGGATCTAGTCAGTGGATCCATCGGCTAAATGGAGAAGGCATCTGCGGGCTTAACGCGGAAGATGTCGGATCATACCCGGCTGGGTCCTGTATCTTTTTTTAAACTCTTTGTTCACTATCAAAACGAGTCTGGTCCCACGTGCACCAAAATAGGGCAGTGACCGGATAAATGTTTTAACTTTCGCTTTCATTTAATGGTAATATATTTATATATATTTATACCTACTATTGTTTTGTCTGTCCTATATATGTCCCGTCACAATCAAAGCAATCAATTTAATTTAATTAATATAGTTTTTAAAATTTATTGCTTAGATTATGACGGGACATAAATAGGACAGAAATAACAATATTTAAAATTTTACGAACATAAATATTCAATTGGAACAAGAAATTCTGAAAAATATATGCGTGACCAAATAAAGGGTCATAGTTCCAAGGTTTGAGCAACGGTATTTTAAACTACAAATATTTAGTCAATACTTTCAGTACAGGGGGGAGGAAGACAGCCGTCATTACCTATAGGGGCTATAAGGGCATCCGAAAATAAGATCTTGGCCTGTCTTCAAGAATCGCCGATTTCTCCTTTGAGTTTAAACACGATTCTATGGGATTTCTATTTAAATAAGAAATTTCAGCTATGGGTCATTAGGGTGGTCTTTATTTTGGGTATGCTGACAGAGGCTCATATGTTTCGAAATAAATTTAAAAAAAAAATCCAGTAAGTTTCAAATCTTTATCTCAATTCAAATATGTTAAATCTAGAGACCGGATTTCTATGCAATTGCATATTTTGTTTGTTGCCACATACGATCCAGAAGATAAATTATCTATCCGAATCATGCATCTACGATACTGTGGGTTAAATTTTATAGTGCATATTTTTGCATATTTGAGTAATATTGCATAATATTGCGTATTTTGCGCAAGATACAGATGTTTTAAAAATAATTTTCCGGAGAAATAATAAAAAAAATGAAAATATATATATAAAACACGGACACACACACACGAACACACACCTATTTGAATTCGAAGAAAACAAAAATAGGCCTCAACGACAAGAGTGTAGTGTTGGACGGATTATAAAGCATGTAAACAAAGCTAAATGTAAATATAGCTAAAAATCAATAATCCACTTATTTTTCTTATTATTCAGTTGTAATTCGACTTAACTAGATACTACTTGAAAATGCCGAAAAGTTTGCAATCAATTTCTTTCAGAATAAAAATGAGGGCTTTAAGTTCCTTTAAATTTGCCCTCATTAGGTGGAGGATGTTTACTACTCTTTTTCATCGTATAAATCGTTTTTAAGAGACCGTAAACGTAATATTCTGAAGATAATTAAAAAAAATACTTGCAAACATAAATTATTCACATTACAATTAAATTGTAATTATTTTTGAGATTCTTTGTTAATTATTTTTTTTTTTTGTTAACTGCCTTCGGGAACTATAGCCCATTTTGGCCATTGAGTGTTCATGTGTGTGGAAGTGTGTGGAAATTAGCCTAGGGATCAGATTTTAGCCGGTCATGCATTATTTCTTTAATATTTTATTATTTGTAAGTCAATAAGAAAAGCTTGTTAATATAAAAAAACAAAAGCAATATCGAGTCTTTTAAATAAAACTACCCTCACCCCCTCCCATATTCTTTTCGTTCTCATTTTTGAAACATTATTAAATTTATTATTTTGATTTTATTCAAGCGCACCTATTTTTTTTTTTTGAGTTTAAAGATTTTTTATATAATAAATATAATGAGAATTTTGTCAAATTTTTTACGCAATAAAAGTACATATTTGATACTTGGTGTTTATAGCTTACTTTATCATTTTATCATTTTTTTCATTGCTCCTTCAAATATATAGTCTTTTTGTCTTCAATTTTAATATTTTAGTGCATCTAAAAATTTATTTTGACAATTTTTACTGCATATATTTGCATATTTCAGCGTATTATGCATATTACTTGCATATTTCAGCATTTTAACTGCATATTTTGGGAGTTTTTACTGCATAAAAATCCGACCTCTAGTTATAATCTTATCTAGACAAATCATTAATGATATGTTTTAGGCAAGATATTTTAATTAATTGTACGGATCATTTGTAATTTTATTTTAATTTAATAAATTCATTGTTTTAGCAACAAATCCATTTATAAACATTTAAAAAACCTCTTAGGTTAGAAAGACACATTACCTATATGTAATATTGGCTTAGAAATTGTTTTTTATAATTTAATTTTATCTTTGTTTTGTCTTAACCTTATTTCTCTCTCTCATATATAAATATATTTCTTAATTTTAATATTAATTTATTATTTCTAAATTCCAGTATCCAGTCGAATGCATCAGTCTCTAATCCTCATTGCAAGCGACTCTCTTCGAGCCAGCCTCAACTTGCTTCTATTCGAATGTGAGTTTATATAAAATATTCTTCCTAAATTTAGAATAATACTCTCTCAACTAGAGAATAAATCGTATTTTAGTAAAAATAAAAAATTATTGAAAATTTAATATTTCAGGTTTTAATGATGTGAGTTTTTTACAATTCAAAAAAATGTTCTTATTCGAAAAGTTCGCCTCATTCAGAATAATTTTTTTTTCAAGATTATAAGATTATAAAATTTTAAAATAAATTTCAAAAATACCAAAATCTCAAATGTCCAATTATCTAAAAAGTTAACAATATGAATCTAAGATCTTATACTGAAATATGTATTCATGAATTTATTTCATTATCTATAGTGCCTGCTCGGTAACTTTTTGCCTATAAATAGCTTAAATTTCAAATTTCAAGGCGACTTACCGAAGACGAGATATGAAGGATTAAAATATTTATTTTTCGAAATGACTAATTTACACCCCTTTACTTTATTCCATTGTTATTCCTCGAGTATTAGATGAGAATCAATCGCTAATTTTTTATTTAAATCGATTCCTCTATCTATTCAGAAATGGTTACTAATAATAACGAAAACGTCAAAAAACCAATGTAAAATTTTATTCTCGATAATAAAGGAATAAGCATATTAATATTTCAAATGAATTTGGATAAAGTTTAGCAACCTTCCGTTGCAGTTTATTTTGATTGAATTTGTCAGTGTTTGCCAAAAGTCAAATGAACGATTCTGACCGATCTTGAGAAAACTAGATAAATAAATCACATTGCTTGGTGAGCAACGAACGCAGGCCATCTACGCCTTGGAAATGAATAAAAACAAATTTTTGCTTATTCTAGGGCCTAAGTTAATCACAGTCAACAGCAGTAATCCCAAAGTTGCCTGTAACATAGGCAACCGAAATACACTTCACTTTTATTTTTTTAATTGTACTCTATTAAGTTGCCTACTTGCATTTAACCATAAGGAAAATCATGAGAATTATAAGATAAAATTTATTTATTTTTTTAATAACATTCATTACTGCAGATTCTAGCCATTATAATAATGAAAAATAAAGGTAATACATATGTGTTTTTGTTTTCACAACCTTTAACATTACAGATTCAACAAATATTATATTTCAATTAATTTATAGAATAAAATAATATATTAATAATAAATATTTCTATAAATTATTTTTGAATGGGCCCTTTAATTAAAATTATTTCAAACTCAGCGAAAAATGTGATTTCACTAGCAAACATTTTTCTGTGAAACCCTTCTAGCAGGAACAGAGATAAATTGTCCATAATGAATATTTTTATATCCCCCTGTAAATCTATTATTAATTCCTTTACGAAGTGTTTTGATTCACATGCCTATATTTCATTTATTTACAACTTTTAGAGCTCTAAAAGTAATTATTGAATGAATGAAAAATAATAATAATAACAATAAGACATTATTTTTTAAACAACCAAAGTTTATATAAATTAATGAAGTAAATTCAATACAATTTTCTTTTTTAAACAGTACATTTACTAATGTAGAAGGTTAAAATTATACACAATATTCAATAATTTAATCCAGATGTGTTTAATTTTCCATTAAGCAGATCTTGGGCTTTTTATAATCAACATAATTCAGATACTTTTAAAAGATAACTTTTTTTATTTAAGTCACTTATTTTTTCAAGATGAAAGTTACTATTTTGTTCTATCAACTAAAACCTCTTTTCGAGTGCGATAAGAACACCATTTACTGATTTAAGGGTTAAGTCATTTGCTAATTTCAATTCATGTCCTGCATCTTTCAGAACGAAATTTCTCAAAACAGTTGAAACAGTCGATTTGATTTCAAGCATTGCAAATTTTTGACCTGAAAAATAAAAGAATTTTGGAAAATATTTCAAGATTCATTTAAAAACTAAACAATATGACTAAATATTTACACTTATATATATAATTTGTAAAATTAAATAAATTGGAGAAAAAAGTAATCTTTTCAAAACACTCTAGTTTTCGAAATCGTATGCATTTTTATGCAGTTTTCTTTTTTTTATATATCATTTTTCTTAGCTTAAGCCATGTAGTTTATTATAATAATATCTATGAGTTTAATTTGCAGATAATATGCAGAAATGTTGGAATGAATATTTTTAATTAAATGCATGCTCGAATTTAATGTATGACAAGTCTAGAAATTCAAATTCTGCTAGTGTCCGCGATTTGAGCACATATATTCAATTTGGGTGTAGTCTTTTCATTCAATACTATTTGATTTTTGAAGAAATTCAAAATACTAAACTTCATTTTGTATGTGTCAATTCTGCAGTGCCGCCAACTTGAAATATTTCAGCGATGGTAGTTAACAAAAAATCCAGGGATTATAGTTAGTCTAGTAGTTCAAGCGCCAGCTAAGATCATTAAGATAATACATTTTAACTAATTTACTTTCTAAGCTCATTAATCCATTTCGGTTAGCGCTTGAAAGGATATATGAGTTAAGTTTGTACTTCTCCTTCATAAGTTGGACATTTGCCAAGTTTTAGCATTCTAGACTCAAGCCGTTCACTGAAGAAAAATTGGCAAATCATTAAAATTTTCGGAGAGTTTGTCGAGTCTTGAAAATTTTTTCAGTTTTTCTTCCAATTTTCAAAATTAATTAACTTTGAGCAATTAAATATAATATATCTTTGGACAAGTTTTATAATTAAAATACATTAAAATCGTTACCGATACAGTTCCTCGGCCCAGCGCTAAACATTGAAAAAGCAAATGGATGCCGTGATCTAGAGTTTTCCGTGTCAAAACGTTCTGGATCAAATCTTTCTGGATCTGGCCAAATTTTCGGATTCTTACCAAGTGCACCAAAAAACAAAGCTACTTCAGTTCCTTTGGGAATCATGAGATTATCTAAAATATATTTAATTAAATGTTTTAACTCTAGAAAGATAGACAACATAAAAACTTTATGAATGTTATTTATCTTTTAAATAAATATCTGTAGAAGACAATCTACTTATAGTAGGAACACTAGGATGAACCCTCAAAGATTCTTTGATTACTTTTTCTAAATAGACCATGTTTTGTAGATCTCGGTACGTTGCTTTTGTCTTCTTGTTATCAAAAATGGTATCAAGTTCAGCAATAATTTTTTCCTAGGGATTGGAGAAAAAAATATTAATTATCTAGTATTCATATTTCTATATAAACCAATGTTGTTGGAATGCAAGTTACATTTATTTTATTTTGGCTCTTGCACACACAATGACTGGCTACCTTATAATTACAATTCTAGCTTCATTTATCACTGGCATCTATATTAATCCAGCTTACGTCATGCTGTTTGAGATCCAAATTTCCTTATTAACTTTTTAATTATTCTAAGTGTGGACATTAAAAGAAATTAAAATATATTTGAAATATTGTTGAAAGAAATGAATCGATGATTTCCATACACATCACTAACAACCGCATCAGATTTGGGAGCAACTCTAAAGGTTAGTTATGATCGCGGGGTGAACCGCGACCTTATATGGTGTACACCTACTTCCACTGCCACTTTCATTTCCAAGTAGAAGACAATAGATGAAAGAACATTATCTATTAAATTCAAAAATAATTCCCCATAATTCCAAAGACGTGTACACCTAATTCCAATCGCGGTTCACTCCTCGGTCATAATAATTCTTGGATCGGTTGGTTTTTGATGGAAATCCAAGATATAAATCATGGAAAAGCAACTAAGTCCAATACATGAGTATAAAATGATGATTATACAGCATTAGGTTTGTACTGGCTGTATATTCATATTTAAATATTTGGTTTAATTAACTTACTTGAACATCAGGGTACTTAGAGATATTGTAGAGACAAAAAGAAATTGCGGAGGTTGTTGTGTCGTGTCCTTCGAAGACGAAAGTGTCAGTTTCCTCACGAACGTCCACATCTGTAAACGATGGGTCTTTCTCTTGGATATCCAGTAGAAGATCCAGCAATGCTAAACGTTTTTTACTAAATTCATCATCTTTTTCATCATCCTTCTTGTTTTTTGAATTACGTTTTAAACTCTTTCTTTTCTGAATAAGCTGAAAAAAGTATTTTATTTTATTAATTCATTTTGTCTTTTAAAAGCTTCTATAGTTACACAATCACAATATGCAATTTTAATATTATTAACTTGACAGTCACAAGGCTTATTTTGTCTTAACTCATAATTGTTTTAATTGAAATTGAAAAGATTTGCTTTGCCTAGAGTAGAAGAGTTGTTGATTCATAAAAAGAAATTAATTATGTTGTCCTCTGCTTGATGCAAATAAATATATATCTATATATTTATACTAGCTGCGACACCCGCCTTTTTTATATTGAAAAATTGTTAATAAGGGGGAATCATTTAAATAATTTCTCTCTTGAGAAAGGATGGAAAAAAATATTTTTTGGGGGGATAATTTTACCCTAACAACACTTTCACTTAAGCGACTCTCCAAATTTCTTCACTGTTTGTTTAAATAAAATGGTTTCTTGAATTTAATAGTTTACAAAATTAATTTGAATATTAATTTTAATAATAATGAAAAATTAACTTGTAACTTTTAATTTTTCTAATTGAAATTATATTAGGTTGGAGTTCACATTTATTATTGGTGGTGTTTCATAAGGAGAAAATTATAATACAAAGAATTTTTTAAACACTAACTCACAAATAATTGTTCAACATATTAAATAAATTTTGGTCATCATTTTATCTTCAATCAATTTTCTCCTGATGATGAGGTAAGAGCTCCAAATATATAGAGTAATATTAAAAATATCTTTGTATTTTAATTTTCTTCTTGTGAAACACCCTCAACTCCAACCTAATATAATTTTAATAATATTTCACTATAAACCAACACCGCTTTCCATAAATTCGATGTTTAATTTTTGGAAATTTAATTATTAATAATAATAAGTATTTAACTCACATCCTCGGTAAAGCTGTGTAAGATTTCTATATATTGATCATGAAGTTTTCCATTAGCGGTAAGCTTAAATATATTATCATTAGAAATCCAAGGTTGAAACATTCTCAACAATAAAATATTTGAAACTCTGTAAAAAAAAGGAATTTAAATTATTTTTACCTGTTCCACCACTTAACAAACAATAAATTCGTTACTAATTTATTTTTCTTTAAAATACATTCAATTTTGTTAATGAGAAATCGCCGTTGATCTATTTGAGTCCATTCACCAGCTTTAATTATTTATTTAATTTTAAATAGGAAATTTACTTTTTATTGTTTTGACAAATATTTATCCTTATTTTTATGTTTTTCAGATTTGTCAATTCGATCAAATTATAAGTTTTTTTATAGGGTTCAGTACAAAAGAGAAACAGAACCCTATTTAATTTTTGTCCGTCTGTCTGTCAGAGAGCACTGTAGCTCGCAAACTAAGTAGATACAAACATGAAATTTACAAGTTAGTAATATTTATTTTCTCTGGAATAAAAAATGATATCGAATTTTAAACGAATGATTATTTTGTAGGAGGATCATATTTTTGTGGATCTTGGGGTTTAATGTATTCCTGTAAAAATCTCATTAAAGCCGAATTATCTTATGTGGTTCGCCTGACGCTTAGGCAATCCCTGGCGATTCATTTAATTTTAAAGAATGATATGATCCAGCGGTCAGCAACCGCTTTACGGAAGTATGCAACATTTTTCAGAAATGTAATTTTTATTTTTCAGAGGATGAGGAACAAAACAAGTGTTTGTTTACGACTTATCAATTGCAACGTTTCGCCACTTTTATTGCAGTGTTTTTTCATGTATGTATTTGCTCCTTTGTAGAGCCTGAAGAAGCTGCAATAAAAGTGGCGAAACGTTGCAATTGATAAGTCGTAAACAAACACTTATTTTGTTCCTCATCCTCTGAAAAATAAAAATTATATTAATAAATTATGGACTGAATCCCAATAATTTTTCAGAAATTTCAATCAAATTAAAACGATTAAAATTTTGGGAAGATAAAGGGATTTGTTAAATTCTCAGTAAAGTTTCATTTTTGTTTGAAAATTTAGAAAAAAAAATGTTCAGATATTCTTAAATGGTTTTACTTTTTTCCCAATATAGTACGAAGCCAAAAAACTAGCATTTTTTTTATTTCTGTATTTGCTATTCTAAAGGTTTGAAGTTAATTTTTGGAATGTGCAATTTCTATTCAACTTCTTTTTTAAATATTCTTTTCGTTCGTCTGTATTTTATGAAATCATTGTTTTTTATATTTTGTTTCAAAATGTGGCGTAATACTTGAAGTACGAGCTAGAATTGTTTCTAAACATAAACTTCAAGTTGTCTTGCCAAAGTTAAGCGGATGTTTGGCTTTTATAATAAAGAAGATTAAATTCTATCTTTGTGCAGAATATTTTTTATTGGCCGACGATCATGGTTGGTTGGTTTCGGTCTGCTAAGAGACATTGTCAAAGTCTGAAAACAATAGCGAGAAAGTGTCAAATATTATAAAATTACATTGATTAAATTTCATATACAAGGTTAATTATTTAAAACATGACATTGGTCTCTTAGCAGACCGAAACCATTCAACCATGGTGGTCGTGCAATAAAAAATATTCTGCACAAAGATAGAATTTAATATTCTTTATTATAAAAACCCAACATGCGCTTAACTTAGGCAAATAAACTCTCATAAATCCTTGTATAATTAATAAATCTTGCCTGGTTTCCTTTATAACTATATGACACTGTTTGACTAATCACATAAAGTATGAATAAATAATTAAGTAAATGTAAAAAAGAATCATACTCTCGAACTGAACGAAGATATTTACTTTCTTCATTAATCTGAACATTGAGCGAAACTCCCATTGTGGCATCTGAAAAATAAATTGAAAAGTTTTTATTTTGCCGAGAGTAGCAGAGTTATTGAATCGTAAAGAGAAACAAAGAGGTTGTCCTCTGCTTGATGTTTGGCTTGTCGGCTAAGTAAGAACAAAAATTTTCAATATCCACTCGATATTGACCCCATGAAAAATAAAATTTATAATTAAAAAAGATTGATGATGAAGGCCAAGCCTTCGAAACTATAGTCTCATATAATATATATACATATGTATATTTGATATATATGTGTGTATGTTATTTGCATCAAGCAGAGGACAATCTCTTTGTTTCTCTTTATGAAATAAGCTGACATGTTCTGATGTGGGCATCCACTTGAATTTACCATACAACCTGGCCCCTAAAATTATTTATAATAATGTAGGGGGGCTTAGTTTTTGCATTTTTATACTTCTGGTGTCTCACTGATTATGTATACAAAATTTGGTTGAGTTTGCTAAATTGCCAAGATTTTCATTTTTTGACCCTACACCCCCACCCCCCATTTTGGGCGGTTATTTTTTGCATTTTTATACTTGTGGGGTCACACTGATTATGTATACAAAATTTGGTTGTGTTTGGTAAATGGCCAAGAATTCCATTTTTGACCCTACACCCCTCCCCCCTTTTTGGGCGATTAGTTTTTGCATTTTTAGACTTCTGGGGGTCCACTGATTATGTATAGAAAATTTGGTTGAGTTTGCTCAAACAGCCTAAATTTTTAATTTTTAACCCCCCTCCCCTCCACTCCTCTTAATTTTAGGTCGATATTCACCAAAATCTAATCAGCTCTTAATCTCAATGGACCAAAACTACGTGTAAAATTTGGTTCCAATATTCACACTAGTTTTTGAGCTAGCTCGACCACAAAAATTTGGCAACGTACAGACTAGCTAACTAACAACCAGACAACCAGACAGTCTAACAGACATTTTGACAAAACAATTGTTATCTCAAAAAATATAATTTTTTCGATGTTTACTTATTAGATCTTTTTTGTAGAGCGAAATGCCATGGTTTCTTTCAATTTTTTTAATCAAAATAGTTTCAGTCGTTTTTGATATATTTCGAAAAAAAGAAGGAAAAACCCCACTTTTTTCATGCACGATTACAATATTTGACCATACCCTGTATGGTAAAGTAAAATAAAAATTTGGTATTATTTTTAAGATAGAATGAAATAGAACGTGATAACTAAATAATTAAGAATTATTTTGGGAAATTCTAAATTTTCATTATTATAAATGAATATTATGAAGAAAACTTTAATACAAAAGTGCTGGATGGATATTTCCTTTTTCAATTATTATTAGAAGATTTTGATAGTGAGCTTTTATCCAAAATTTCACCACCAAAACCTTTTAGAAAACGAACAATTAAGATAACGTTAATCTAAGGTTTAAACTTTAGCATTAGCTAAAAATAAATAAATAAATAATTAGAGCTACCTGGCTCTTCTTTTTTAATATATATATTTTTTTTATTACTATACATCCCATTTAATAACAGCTATTCTTATTCTTATTCATATATTTGTATTTATATTTTATATTAATTTTATGAGTTTCCTGTACTTTCATAATTTTTTCTAATGTAATTTCTCAATTTACGTATTTAATATTTATATATTTACTCTATGTAATTGTTGGTATAACCTCGAAGTCAAACCCAAATAAAAAATAAATAACGGCTATTCATTTTTTTAACAATTAAGTTTAATAACACAGGTCTCCGACATTTAACTTTTAGTAAATGATAGGTAAAACTATTTTTTTTTTTTTTACAAAATTGTTAATTTTATCCTGTTTGTCCTCTGGCTTTAAACGTTGGCTGCTTGGTCAAAGTCCGAATTACGAAAAAAATTAACGACATTATCTCAGACACGGTGAGTCTCAGAGCTTTAAAATTCGAAATTTAAGCTATCTTGAGGCTAAAAGGCGTATACTAAGATTTTGGCTAAAATCAAAAAATCGGATTATCGGTAACTTCTTCAAAAAAATTTAAATCCCCATATTTCAGACATAGTAAGTCGCAGAGTTTTGAGCTTTAAAATTTAAAGTTGTTATCGAGAAATAAGGCCTATATTTTTATGCAGATAATTTATATTTATATGGATAAAAAATATAGTCCTTATTTTAACAACTTTAATAATTTAATTGATGAACATAACTAATCAAAATAATTTAAAATTTAAGATTATATGTATAGAAAAAGTACTCATTGCTTTTAATTTGAATCATAGAACATGGAGTATATATTTAGTCTAAGTAAGCCTCTTTCTGGTTTTTCCGGTTTTCCCAAAACAGCTTGGGGAAAACCCAAATAGAAGTAATTTGAAAGAAGAAAGTTAGTATTAATATTTCAAATAAGGGATAAACTAATGTGAACGTCTTGTGGTGCCCCCTTCCAGCTCTCAATAAATTTAATTTATGTTTATTTTTATAGTGTGTGAGAATAAATTTATAATTTTTTTAGTAAAAAAATAATTAGAATTATAATGTATCTACGAGTATCTTGAATGTTCAGGGCCAGCAATTTGTCATGGCCCGTACCCTCACGGTACCGCGACATTTCAGCCCCCGACAAAATATCCCCGACAAAACATCCCCCGACAAAACATCCCCCGACAAAACATCCCCCGACAAAATATCCCAAGGACAAAATATCCCCCGACATAATATTTTCCGACAAAATATTCCCCAGTATAAGGGAGAATACAAAAGAGATTAAGTGAGAAGCTTATAATTATAATTTTGAATAATATAAACAGACTTTCATATTTTGGCGGCTAATTAGCCATTTGAAAGTGCTGCTGTCTGTCGTTAGATTTTCTAGCTAACAATTTATTATTTTTACTATCTATAACAGAGGTGAAACACACCCCGCTTGACGATTGGCTGTTCGGTTTTCAATGTGTGTTTGATTAGGAAAAAATGGAGCCCCACACACACCCCGCCCGACGATTGGCTGGTTCGGTTTTCAATGTGTGTTTGATTACAAAAAAAATGGGAGCCCCAAACACACCCCCCCCCCCGGACTAAACTTTTGGAGTATCGGTTAATATATATTAACCGAACCGGAGTCGATTTGCATTACTCATAAGATTCACGCGGGGAAGGGTTATTTTGTCATGAGATATTTTGTCTGAAGGATATTTTGTCGTGGGAAATTTTGTCGGGGGATATTTTGTCTTTGGGATATTTTGTCGGGGGCTGAAATGTCGCGGAATCACCCTCACCTATCATGTTGTCTAAGGCGCACAAGGTCACATAATTATAAACATCGAACGAACTCTTCCCGACTTCTTTTGACAATTTGTTAACAAGAATTTCTCCATTTTTTTCGAAAACCTCGACAAATCTTTCAAGAATGCCGAAATGAAAGGAGGGCGTCAGCAATTTGCGATGTCGATGCCAATGTTCGCCTGAAAATATAATTAATATGTTATATAACAAATACAAATAGTGATAGGTTTCCCGTCACTCACCTGTGCTCGTTAATAATCCTTTTCCCAGCCATGATTTTAATGTACCATAAACATCACCTTTTGTTATATTCTTTTGATTAGTTAAAATTACCTGAAAATTTTTTGTAATAATTGTTTCCATTATTTTGTTATTCTTTCTGCGTTTCATTTTAATAAATAATAAACTACTAAAGAGACAAAATCCTTTTACATGCAATATATGACGCTACATAATTATCTAATATGATCTTTGATTTGACCTTAAATCATTTATTTTTTTTAATACTTTTGAAAATAAATAAATTCAAAAATTCAAAATATATAGGAATGCATAACAGACAATAGGGTGTCTTCAGAAATATTAATTTTAATATTAAAAGACGAGTTTTTACGGGCGTGACTTCGGTACGCTCTCGCAGTTTGTCTCTCTGAGCAGGTTGCCCTGGCGGGCCAAAATTTTGACAAATACATAAATTAACTTTTAACGATATATTCCTACTTTGAGAAACAAAATAACATTTTTATTCATTTGAAAGTGGCTTCTGTACATTTTCCAATGGAATAAATTTATGTAAACCAATTTTTCAAATGTCACCATTGACTCTGATTTTAAAATACCCAGAGCTTAACAGTGACTAGTTACAATTCATACAATTACTTAAGTCGGTTAATTCTGTAACTTGTAGATGTACTATCTTCATCTTAATGTGGTCTTTTCTTAGTGATGTTGCTGATCATCATGGCAATATATGCCGTCGAATTTTCAATTAAATGTGGCCCATACGTCAATTTCATTTCTAAGGTATGTTCTTCGAAATTAGAAAATCCATTCTGTTCTTCTTCAATTAGTAAATCCATTACCGGCAGATAGTCTTTATCTTTAGTTTTTAATATAACATATTCCTGACCATTTAACATATTTTTTAAATGTGGGAAATATTCTACAGATATTTCTGATTTAGAGAAAAGAGTTTTGAAAAAAAATTTTTTTTCGAAATATCTTAATCATTTGTCATGTTATGTATAAAAAAATTAAATAAATTTACACATTTTAGAGGTCCATAACCACCCTGAGTGTAACTTGTAAATAACATGGTAATCAAGTTATAATAACTTGTAACTGTAACTAGTTTTTCAAAATGAGAGGACCTAGTAGGTACTTGTATTCAGTTCCTTGAAATGGAAGTAACTAGTAACCACTAACTAACCCCCAAAAGTGACGGAACTACCCAATCTTTTTTATTTTACAATATCTCTGAAAATAAAACAATGTGTATTCTTCTGTAATATTAAAAAGTTTAGATTTTAATTTTTATGCACACATTCTTATTCGATTCTAAGTAAATAATTGATTTTCCATACCTCAATGTCATCCGGGTCATATAATACAACCCAAGTTGCCGTGGGTCCCATAAATAATCGAAAAAGTCGATCATATTTGTTTGAAAATTTTGTCAATGCTTGAAAAATATCTGAAATAATATAGTGATATTAATTTGTTGAAATATTAATTAATTTTTGTTGATATAATAGCAAGTAATAGTTGAATAAGAGAGCTAGGCCCCGAGCAACAGACCGTTCCTGTTATTACAATAAAACAATAATACATTGGAGAAAAATTGAAAATATTCTCAGATTCGGTACTAATATTATTATTAATATTAATATTAATATTATTATTAATATTAAAAATTCATTTTTTGATTTAATCAATGTGAGATTCAATTAATTGAATAATTTTCAAATATAATGAACTGAAATTACTCGATATGATAAACGAACTTTTGAGCCCATTTTTAACTATTTTCAAAACGATTAACTGAGAACATTTTGGGCTTTCTAGTTCTCAGTTGAAAAATGAGGAAAATTGGAAAATGTTTAATAGTGATTTAGAGGAAATGTCGATCCGTTATTGTTAATAAGATGAAATTTGTGACCCAACTTTCTATTAATAACCAGCACCTATGTGGAAAGTTAAATATTTCTTTGAAAGAAAATAACCAAATGATTAGTATCTCTGTGGAAGCATACCTAGAATTGAAATTCAAGTTTTCCATTCATTACTCATTACGACGGAAAGCAGGCGAGACTACCTTACAGACGGCCCTGTATTGAATTTTTTTCTGCTCTTTGCGTTAAAAAAGTGAACAAAATCATTTTCGATCATTATTACTTTACTATACAAGGTATGGTCATGTATTGAAATCGTGAATGAAAAAAGTGTTTTTTTGCTTAGTTTGTTTAAAGTATTTAACAAAATAATTAATTTTATATATCGAAAAAATTAAGTATCTTTTTTTGAAAATTAGATGGTAAATTTTTTCAAAAATCAACGGATAGCTGAAACCAATATATATTATTAAGAAAGTTTCTAAATTTAAGGTCAAAATCAAAGATTTTAGTAGAAATAATTTTATATTCCTTATAAGAGAGGGTTCATCCCCTCAGAAGTTGAAACTGTGAACCAACATCCTTTCCGTTGATCTAACCCAGGGGTTCCCAACCGGTGATACGCGTACCACTAGTGGTACGCGGGACCGTTTCAGGTGGTACGCGTGAGTGATGTGAGCAGCATGCTATTAATAGCCAACACCAAACACAACAGCCTTCACAGCCAGTGACAAAATAAACTCCTTCAAGAGAAAGTTGGTCCTGTTTTATTCACAAATACAGGAGGAGAATTTATTTGCATTTCTCACTCTATCATCATTTTTTGAAGAAAATGAAATATCTCCAATTCCATATTTGGTTGCAGATATCATTGTTCATTTGGAAGGCCTTCATAAAAGCTTTAAGATGTATTTATATGAAGATTATTCAAAAGTGGATTGGACAGAAATCTTTTTCGGGAACCTCACCAAATTCTCGGTATATCTCGATATATCATCTTGAGATATATGTGTATATGTTTATTTGCATCAAGCAGAGGACAACCTCTTTGTTTCTCTTTGTAAATATTATAAGTTTATTAAAATATTTAGGTCTGGTGGTACGGCAAAATTTCTCAAAAAGTCATGTGATACGCAGGTGCAAAAAGGTTGGGGACCCCTGATCTAACCCTTGAGACAAAAATCTCTCCAACTCACAATATAAATCTGTGGCTTAGTTCTAAAAGGGTCAATGTCCAAAATTAGTGTTTTTGAGTTAAGAGTGAAATTTTGATCATTTTGTTTACTGTAAAAATGGGCAATAGCCCTAGTTTAAAACAAAGGAATTATAAAACTTTTTTTGGCCTATGTCACGTACATTTTCGTACAAATCCGAAACTTCAGTTGACTCTCCTGAACAGTTGCTATTTTGGACATAGGCCCTTTTAGAACCAAGCCACGGAAATATATTCTACTAAAATCTTTGAAATGTTGACCTTAAATTTAGAATCTTTCTTAATAATTAATTATTGTTATTCAGTTCCACCATTATCAGAATTAGATGTGACAAATCAGATGAAAAAGGAACAATTACAAACACAGTGTTAAAACATGCGATCAATTGCCACGTTTCGCCAATTTATTATGGCTTCATCAGGCTCTTGATCAAATTTATAAAACATCTCGTCATTTGTTTTCTTACTAATTAGAATATATTATATATATATACCAAAATGAATATACTTATTTATACAACAATATTAATTATTTAGAGTAACAATAGATTTAACCAGACTAACTGTACACTTTCGATTCATAATTGGTAAGAAAACAAATGAAGAGCTGTTATATAAAATTGATCAAGAGCCTGATGAAGCCATAATAAATATAATAATAAAACTTGAGCAAGATGCGAGGTAAGTTTCACAAAAAAAGAAGTAAAACCAAATTGAGTTTTGAATTCGATATATTTCGGGGGTGAGTCCGTCATTTTCTCTGACTCCTGATGTTGGGCTCACCCTCGAAATTTATCGAATTCAAAACTCAATTTTGTTTTACTTCTTTTTTATGAAACCTACCTCGCATCTTGCTCATGTTTTATTATTATATTAAATTGTTTCACCTAGAACCACCACTTATCTCCTTGAAAGTTATCCACAATAAATTGGCGATTGATCGCATATTTTATTACTGTGTTTATAATTGTTCCTTTTTTCCTCTGATTTGTCACAAATAATAATTAATTTTAGATGAATATTTAGTAAAATAATTAATTTTAGATGAAAATGTAAATTGAAGGAGACAATAAAAGAGTGTGTCTTCTGCTGGAATTATAAATTTTATTATTAATCGTTATAAAAAAATTTTTTATTGTCTCCTTCAATATATAAAAATTCTGATACCCTCGGCACAAAATCTTTCAATTTAATGAAAATGTAAATAATAGCTACCGTAAGAATTGAATCCCAAATGCAGGGCGTTGCCAAAAATCGGTACCGGAGAATCTCCATGAAATTTCCTATATTTATATTTATTCCATTCTAACATCAACACCAACCAAACGATCACAAACAATACTGGAATAAGAATCCAAAACCACATGGTTACTCCTGGAGAGCCTAGCTAAAACTAAATTCAACCAAGGACACACGCGCCTGCTCAAGTTGATGATGTCTCCCTCTCCTAATTTTCATTCTTTTTGTTGATCCAAAAAATGAATAAAAAATTATATACTATGTATTATATAAATGAGATAATTAAGTTTCAAATAGATTATTAATGACATGGCTTTACTCTTAGACATTTATCTTTATCAAGATTTAATGATACATAATTATAATTAAAAAAATTGTTTTACAAATAATCAAGAAAACTTAATAACAACAAAAGAAATTCTAAATCATCATCCGGTCAATATTTCAACAACTTATCTATAAATATAATTATCAAAAGAAAATATAATATTTACTATCTGCTTAAATAAATATATCTTCTTCCTCTTCTTCTTCTTCAAGTGTTATGCTCATTTTCCGAGCGCCGGCGATTACTGAGGAGAGTATCCTCTCCACTGTAATTTTCCTGAAATTTTTTTTCACAGGATTCCCATTGCCTTCCACTGAAGGAATCAGATAATAGCCGGTCAAATATTTGCAGCGAGCCAGGATTGAACCCGAACTATCTTGATTAGAAGTAATATTATTTTTCAATATAAAAGCTTTATTTATAATTTTAATATTTACAGATACAACAATACAAGTACAACAGATATACATGATTATATGAAATTTACAAATGTTTTTTTTATTGTTCTTTTTAAATAGTTTCCTGCCCTATAAGCTTACACTACTAATATATTTTTATTTTGTTCATAATAATTAATAACATTTATAAATATGAGTATAATAAGGTTTATTATACAATTTTTTTATTATCCTTAATCTAAATATTTACATATTTAATTTATTTTAATTTTTTTTATACAGGGTAAGATTCTAGACAAGTAAAAACCCTGCTTTTAATTAGAATTTAAATTATTAATCTTTGGAGTGTTCTGAGGTGTTTCGGAAAATGTTTTTTACTGGATGTTGTGTAAAATAATTTTTAGAAAAACTGATGTTGTTGTTTTTATTTGTGTATTTTTTCTGGTGTACAATTTGGTCCAAAGAGTTTCGGGTTCGTGGCAACCCTCTTCAGCACCTGTCAATTCATAACAATGATTTTTACAAAACCATATATATGTCTTTAAGTCAAGAGTCAGATTAATGCCTCTATCAGTCTACACGTCCCTCCATTCAAAATTAGACTATTTAAAAATCAAAAAGGCATTAAAAACCTCCATAGTTGAAAATGTTGAAATTTCGGCTGAGAGCCACCCGTGATGATTTTATCGAAAACTAATACAGAAGCAACAATTTATTTGTTACTTATATATAATGGAGTGACATTAAACAGCGGCAAAAATCAAACAAAAGGAAAATTAATACGAAACAGAGCCGTTCAATACCTGGCTGACTTCAGAAAATTACAACATTGGCAATGTCAATTTGACATTGTCATTGGATTGAGAACTGTTATGAATTGACAGGTGCTGAAGAGGGTTGCCACGAACCCGAAACTCTTTGGGCCAAATTGTACACCAGAAAAAATACACAAATAAAAACAATAACATCAGTTTTTCTAAAAATTATTTTACACAACATCCAGTAAAAAACATTTTCCGAAACACCTCAGAACACTCCAAAGATTAATAATTCATAAACGGAAACCTTGGATTTGTTACAGTGAATCTTCCAGATACCAAAAACAACAATAATTAGAATTTAAACTCTATAACCACTCGGCCAACCTGACTCCAAAATATAAATATATATCAGTAACATATTATGTCTGTACCTTAGTATTTTTAATTTACCTAACGCTAGAAGGACGGAGTTTTTGATATACCAGCATCGGCGCCTAGGGTCATTAGATCTTTTAGTAACATTTTCTTCATCAAGTACCATACTCGATTCTGAGCGTTGGCGTCGTACCTCTCCATTGTAATTTTCATGAGGAAATTTTTCACAGGGGTGCTTTCCCATTGCCTTTCCCTGAAGGAAACAGATTATAGAGCCGGTCAAATATTTGCAGTCAGTCGGGCTTGAACCCGCAATAGCTTGATTAAAAGGCATACTCTTAACCACTCGGCCAACCTGACTCCTATTAACATTTTAGAGACTCCAAAATCTAATTTTTTATATTTTTTTATTATTTTATAATATACTAGCTGCTCAAGGCGCTCCTTCTGCACCTAGGCACTCCGGGCGGGTTGCCCTGGCTGGCAGCGTCTGGAGACGGCCAAAAGTTTTCTTTTTAATATTTATTTAACTAATTGGCTAAACACGAGCACTATCTGACCAATCAGAATCGTTCTAAAATTAAACGCTTTGCCATTGGCTATGCACTGACCAATCAGATCGTTTGGATCATAAAAACATATATACATACATACATACTTTTAAATTATATATATATACTAGCTGTGAGGCCCGCCTTCGGCGGGCCCCTGCTAGCCAGGGGGCTTTGCCCCCTGGACCCCCACGCAACTTGTTTATTGAAGTTTTATTAGTACTGTTATTCTATAATAAAGTCTTGAATAGATATATTTGAAGATTCTATTTTACTGGCCCAAATGTATATTGTTCTATTATGATTGTTGCTAAATTTGCTGGGGGGGGGGGCGCAAAAATATAAATTTTCTCTTAGCCCGGCCCTGTTTATACCTTTAACTTATATGTATACTATATACCTCTACATGTATATTGTTCTATTATGATTGTTGCTAAATTAGCTGGGGGGGGGGGGCGCAAAAATATAAATTTTCTCTTAGCCCGGCCCTGTTTATACCTTTAACTTATATGTATACTATATACCTCTACATGTATATTGTTCTATTATGATTGTTGCTAAATTTGTTGGGGGGGGGGGCGCAAAAATATAAATTTTCTCTTAGCCCGGCCCTGTTTATACCTTTAACTTATATGTATACTATATACCTCTACATGTATATTGTTCTATTATGATTGTTGCTAAATTTGCTGGGGGGGGGGGCGCAAAAATATAAATTTTCTCTTAACCCGGCCCTGTTTATACCTTTAACTTATATGTATACTATATACCTCTACATGTATATTGTTCTATTATGATTGTTGCTAAATTTGCTGGGGGGGGGGCGCAAAAATATAAATTTTCTCTTAGCCCGGCCCTGTTTATACCTTTAACTTATATGTATACTATATACCTCTACATGTATATTGTTCTATTATGATTGTTGCTAAATTTGCTGGGGGGGGGGGGGGCGCAAAAATATTTCATGCTTGTAGTAAAATTTTCTCTTAGCCCGGCCCTGTTTATACCTTTAACTTATATGTATACTATATTGCTATACATTTATAACGTGTGTCATTTTTTTATGAGTAATCTCTCTATAAATATTTTCAAACTTTAAAAAAAGAAAATGAAAAAAAAAATGCCAACTTCCTTTGTGAAGAGGGGTTCTTTGTTTGTCGGCCTGACCATTTTAACCTTTTTCATTATTTCATGACCCTTTTAGAGCTTTGAATAAAATTTATGGCATTTAAATAAAATTGAAAATGAAATTAATTTTAAATTGATGAAACTATATCATCATCATCCTATAGACTGTGATAAATATGTGTTCAAAATTTCATCTCAATCGGATAAACGGTTTCGAAGTTCATTGGAACCAACCAACCAACGAACACAGATTGATTTTTATATATATATATATCTCTCTATGATATTTTCAAACTTTAAAAAAAAAGAAAATGAAAAAAAAATGCTAACTTCCTTTGTGAAGAGGGGTTCTTTGTTTGTCGACCTGACCATTTTAACCTTTTTCATTATTTCATGACCCTTTTAGAGCTTTGAATAAAATTTATGGCCTTTAAATAAAATTCAAAAATGAAATTAATTTTAAATTGATGAAACTATATCATCATCATCCTATAGACTGTGATAAATATGTGTTCAAAATTTCATCTCAATCGGATAAACGGTGTCGAAGTTCATTGAACCAACCAACCAACGAACACAGATTGATTTTTATATATATAGATATTACTTATTTTATTATATTTTGATACAGGGGGGAAGGATAGGGGTTAGAGGTGGCTAGTAAGAGGCGCCGACTCGCCGTCGCCGTCGTTACAGACAGACAGACATGATTTTTATATTTATGAAATTTCATATTATAAAAATAAACATGAAAATTAAAAATCATCAATATTCTCCACATAAATTGCATAAATATGATTTTATTGAACATTTTCCACAATACATTTTTTTTATTTTGGTTTGATTTATTTTTTACAATTTTTCTTGATTTGACACTTTTTTCTTTTCAAACTTTTAATTTATGACGGTGAAAGACAGCGGTCATTACCTATAGGAGCTATAAGGGCATCCGAAAAGAAGATCTTGTCCTGTCTTCAAGAATCGCCGATTTCTCCTTTGAGTTTAAATACGATTCTATGGGATTTCTATTTAAATAAGAAATTTCAGCTATGGGTCATTAGGGTGGTCTTTATTTTGGGTACGCTGACAGAGCCTCATATGTTTCGAAATAAATTTAAAAAAAACAAAAAAAAAACAATCCAGCAAGTTTCAAATCTCTATCTCAATTCAAATATGTTAAAACTAGAGACCGGATTCCTATGCAATTGCATATTTTGTTTGATGCGACATACGATCCAGAAGATCAATTGTTATCTATCAGAATCATGCATCTACGATATTGTGGGTTAAATTTTATAGTGAATATTTTTGCATATTTGAGTAATATTGCATAATATTGCGTATTTCGCGCCAAATACAGATGTTTTCAAAATAACTTTTCGGAGAAATAATTTAAAAAATGAAAAAATATATATAAAACAGGGACACACACACAAACACACGCATACCTATTTAAGTTCGATGAAAACAAAAATAGGCCTCAACGACGAGATTGTAGTTTTGGACGGATTATAAAGGATGTAAACATAGCTAAAAACAATAATCCACTTATTTTTATTATTATTCAGTTGTACTTCGACTTAACTAGATACTATACTCTACTTGAAAATGCCGAAAATTTTGCAATCACTTTCTTTAAAAATAAAAGTGAGGCCTTTAAGTTCCTTTAAATTTGCCCTCATTAGATGGAGGATGTTTACTACTCTTTTTCATTGTATAAATCATTTTTAAGAGACCGTAGACGTAATATCCTGAAGATAATTTAAAAAAATACTTGTAAACATAAATTATTCACATTACATTCAAATTGTAATTATTTTTCAGATTCTTTGTTAATTATTTCTTTTTTTTGTTAATGGCCTTCGGGAACTATAGCCATTGAGTGTGTTCATGTGTGTGTATGTGTGTGGAAGTGTGTGTAAATTAGCCTAGGGATCAGATTTTAGCCGGTCATTCTTTATTAGTTTATTATTTCTACGTCAATAAGAAAACAGTTAATATTTTTTTTTTTATTTAAATTTTACATTATCAATCCAGTCAAAATAGTTAATATAAAAAAATAAAAGCAGTACAATCGAGTCTGTTAAATAAAACTACCCCCACCTCCCATATTTTTTTCGTTCTCATTTTTGAAACATTATTAAATTTATTATTTTGATTTTATTCAAGTGCACCTATTATTTCTTTGAGTTTAAAGATTTTTTAATATATTAAATATAATGAGAATTTTTTACGCAATAAATGTTCAAGTACATATTTGACACTTGGTGTCTGTAGCTTACTTTATCATTTTATTCCTTTCATAGCATTCCTTCAAATATATAGTCTTTTTGTGTTCAATTTTAATTTTTTAGTACATAAAAAAATTTATTTGGCTAACTTTTATTGCATATTTTTGCATATTTCAACGTATATTGCATATTAATTGCATATTTCAACATTTTTAACTGCATATTTTATGACATACTTTGGCAGTTTTTACTGCATAAAAATCCGTTCTCTAGTTTTAACCTTATCTAGACAAATCATTTATTTTCATTTTCAATGTCAAAATACAAAATGCATAAATGCTATATTAATATTATAATCTATATATAATTATTGACTATAAAAACCGATTTGTTTTAGGTAAAATATTTCAATTACCTATAATAATTGTATATATCATTTGTAAATATATTTTAATTTAATAAATTAATTGTTTTAGCAACAAATCCGTTTATAGTCATTTATAAAACCTCTTAGGTTAGTAAGACACATTACCTATATGTAATATTGGATGGAAATTTTTTTTTATAATTTAAGTTTATCTTTGTTTTGTCTTAACTTTATTTATCTCTCTCATATATAAATATATTTCTTAATTTTAATATTAATTTATTATTTCTAAATTCCAGTGTCCAGTCGAATGCATCAGTCACTAATCCTGATTGCAAGCGAGTCTCCGAGCCAGCCTCAACTTGCTTCTATTCGAATGTGAGTTTATATAAAATTTTCTTCCTAAATTTAGAATAACACTCTCTCAACTAGAGAATAAATCGTATTTTAGTAAAAATAAAAAATTATTTAAAATATGATATTTCAAGGTTTTAAGGATGTGAGTTTTTTACAATTCAAAAAAATGATCTTATTCTAAAAGTTCACCTCATTGAGAATAATTTTTTTTTTCAAGATTATAAGATTTTAAAATTTCAAAAATACCAAAATCTCAAAAGGCCGATTATCTAAAATGTTAACGATATAAATTTACCGTCTTATACTGAAATTTGCAATCATGAATTTATCTCATTATCTATTTTTGAACAAGGCTAAACAAATAAATACTTGAATTATTAATGCAACTCGAATACCAGGGACGTGTATTGAATTCCAAAATAAGTAGGTATAGAATTTCAATCAATTCCAATGGTTGTCCAATATCCAAAAGGCCAGTATAGAGTCCACATAAAAATTTTCAATTTTTTTTTTTTTCGAATTTATTTGGAGAAAAATTATTTTCAAACAATTATTTCCTCTCTGAACTTCTGTATTTCTAAGCCCACACAAATTCGAGACCAGAAGTTTGTAGAAAATTATCAAGGTAATAAAATGATTTTATTTGCGAATAATTGATATTAGATTTAGAACATTTAGATGAAAAATGTTGAAAATCGAATGAATAAATATATGGACAGCTCTTGAATGGCTACAGATAATAAGCTGAAATTTGGAATTTAAATTTATCTCTTGCGCCCTAAGCCAAATTTCAGCAATCTAGCTCAAATATTAAATTTTCTTCGTGAGAGGTTAAATTTTCGATACTTTGAAAAAAATAAATGTTTCTTTTATTGTATTTAATAAATACAATCTATATATATAAAATTAAGGTTTTGTCTGTACATTGCTCCAAATCACGCCAAATTTTAGTTTCACACGTTTCAAGGAAAGTTATGAACTAAAACACCCTCAACGAAATTCCTGTTTGTATGTTTCTGTGGGTTCCGCGAAAAGTTTCCCACGATTCACGTAAAAACGGCTTAAGGGATTATTATGAAATTTCAAATTCGGAACAGATATCTTCTAATTTTATAATCTAATCTTCGTTTATAGCTATATAACGTTTTGATATTTTGACCCCAAAAGGGGGTTGGGGGGGGGGGGTGGCGCAGGAATGAAAATTATCAAATAACTTCTAAACTATTAACTCTACGGCAAATTTTATTATGAGCAAAGTTGTAGGGGATGTGATTTCTGACAACTTTTGTTTGAAAAAATTCCCCCAAAAAACTACCCACAAAGTGCGAGAGGGTCCAAAAATGAAAATTCTTGCTCTTGGACCAAACTCAACAAAATTTTGTATACATAATCTGTGGGTCACTAGAAGGCTAGAAATGCAAAAACTAGGTTCGGGGACAGGGAGGTGTGGTGGAGGTCTGAGGGTGGGTCCAGGGGTGTGGACTGGGTGGTCGTGGGGTTGGGGTCCAGGGGGCACAGCCCCTGGCTAGCAAGAGGGCTGCCGAAGGCGGGCCTTGCAGCTAGTTATTTTATATAAAAAATCACAAAAAGCTTATTAAATTTTCAAAATTTTCTATTTATCAATTACAAATTTGAAAAAAAAGTTGCTTTATGTAAGATTTATAAAGTAGATTTAAACATATAAATTTTAAATTAATATTAATTAATTAATTCAAAATATAAATATTACTTTATTCATTTTATATAAAGAACTATTTTTCAATTTTTTCCATTGGCAAATAACGAATTCTTCCGAAACGTTTAGAAATTTAATAAAAATTTTGAGATAGTTTTTATAAAAGAACTGTATTTGTTCGATACTTTTATAAGTAAATATTTAAAATAACACCTAAATACTAAATACATAGTCGGAATTAGATACAATATTTTTTCCTTATTTGTTTTGCGTTGGCTGATTAATAAATAAAAAAGTCACACATATAAACTTTGTTTTAAGTATAATACATAGTCGGAATTAGATGCAATATTTTTTCATTATTTCTTTTAATTCAATCGTAAAAAGAATTAATAAATTTTAGAAGAATCGAATTCAGTTCATTGATTTCAGAAGATTTTAAAATGTAAAATTCTAGTAAAAACTCAAATTATATTTTTAAGACACGTGTTGTAAGTAAAAGTTGAAAGGCCAAGGAAACAAATTATATTTAATTTTATAATAGTTATGTAATTGAGAAAAAAATGAATAAGAAAAATAATTAGTAAATAGATATTTAAATTAGTTTTAAAAAATAGCAATACAAATATGCTTATACAACCCACTTATTCCCATAGTTAGATAAAAGATAATTACATAATATGTTCAAAAAAAAGACGGTGAAAACAAAATCCTGTCCTCGTTAACGACATTGTAGTCATCCATGGATTTAACTACTTGTTGACTCTTAACTACAGTATACACATTACACACTCTATATAGCTCTAAACTGCTCTCTAACATTTACCTCAGTAGTCAGTTTTCTTTTTTATTGCTTTTTTAACAATTTTCTTTGAAGTCTACAAGAGGCTAAATTGTTATTCTAGCTGTTATTTAGCAATAGTAATAATATTTATTTAGTAATAGTAGAGAGGCTTACATGCTTCAGAAAATCTTATAAGATAATCATCTGAAGTGAAGTGGATTTTGATAAGGCAGTCCAAAGTTCAAATCAACTGGTGTGGTCACCAGAGAACTTTCATATTTTCATTTATTTGAAGTCATCGTGATACTACTAATTTACACCCCATTCTTTTTATTTCGTTTTTTTTTATTTTCTCAAAAACGACTATAACGATTTTTGTAAAAATTAGTATATTTATCAAGTATAATGAGTTATTAGTTGTGTCAAATTTTTAATCCGATTGGAATAATGGAACGAAAAATCTTTCGATTTCAACCAAAAGCTTGCCATGTACTCCTTCTAGCCTATATTGAGCTTAATTTTTGAATTTCGTAGCTCTGAGACTTCTAGTTGCGAAACACAGGGAGAGGTAGGTACATACGTACAGACCAATGGATTTTTGGCCCCTTTTTGGCCTCTGGGGACCACAATTTCCGGTTTTATGTCCTAAATCCGATTTCCAACTATTAAGGGCATCGATTCCTTCCACTTAGAAGTTACAAAAATAAATTAACTTTTTCATCTCTGAGATGCTAGCTCTCAAAGAGTCAGGACCCAGACTGGCCATCGCAATATTTCCACATTATATTCTATGAATATAAATGTGAAAGGAAAAAAGAGAGATAATTATAACTACCTTTTTATTCAAAACCGACGTTTTGGAGGTTTATTCCCTCCTTCTTCAGGGTTTTGAAAGGTTAGTGAAGAAAACCTCAAAAAAGTCGGTTTTGAATAAAAAATATAGTTATCATTATCTCTAATTTTTGAACTTGACTGCCTATCAATCCTCCAATTCACTTATCAGTACGTCTCCAAAACTATTTGAATTGAATGAGACAATAAAAGAGTGTATCTTCTGCTAGAATTATCAATTTTTAATTTATTTATAACGAGACTATAGTTTCGAAAGCTTTGACCTCTTCATCAGTCTATTACAATTGATTCACAGGAATTAATGTCTGTAAACTATAGTCTCGTTATAAATAAACTAAAAATTTATAATTCCAGCAGAAGACACAAGCTTTTATTGTCTCCTTCAATTTATAAATATTCTGCTACTCTCGACAAAAAGAAACTACTTCAATCTTAATCATCTGAAGTTTTGGCATTATTTATTTAAATTTTGATTAAGTTTTGTGGGTTTGAAGACTACTACCATATATTTTGGTGTAGGAATCCGAGTATTATCCAATAATAAGATCAACTTTTCAAAATTAAATCCCACACATCTCTATTTGTATATTCTTTATCAAAATAAGGTTTATTATTTCCATTGTAATTCTGTGTCAACATATGCTGATTTATTAAAATTGTTTTGTTTTGATTTTTTAATTTTTAAAACAAAAATGTACTATTCTAGAGAATTGTTGATTGTTGGTTGAGTTGTTTTTAAAACAAAAAGAGATTTTTCAGCTAAAATCACATTCCTATCTAAATATATAATATGATATTAACGTTTTGTCTGTACATTGTTAAAAACTATGGATTTACAGATTTCAATCAAAATGAAAGCAAACACCTTCAACAAAATATCTGTCCATCTCTCTGTTTTCTGACTATCCAGACGCAATTGGAGGTATTTTTTTTGAAATTTCGTTTTTGGATAACTTGTTTTCCAACTTTAATTATAGCCACTAGAACATTTAGATATTTTCAGGGGTTTGAGTGGGGTACTACTGGAAATTATCTAATAACTCCTAAACTATTAGCTCTGCAAAAAATTATGTATAAAGCATAGAGAATACAATTCTAAGTAATTTTTGTTTTTACGTTTTTCATCTTCAGTAATCACCAGAGGAGATAATTTCTATTCATTTTCAAGGTTAACAACATTTTTTAATATATATGAAATTTATATCAAAATAATATTGTGGTTGGGTCAGGAAAAATTGTCCTTATCTTCACCTGGAGAAAATCAAGCTAATGACAACTCCTGTTTCTAAAGAAACAACTGAACAAAACGCTTTTTGTCCCGCCCAAAAATTCCAAAAATTGACTCAGTTATGAAGATAGGGAAGCGCCGTCCATATGCTCGTTGGTGTGGTGCACGACGGCGACAAGGCCTTAACGGCTTTCACATATATATTCTCTATAATCTATATCATGTAATGATATAGAATATAATGTGAAGTATTGCGATAGCACGCCTGGTTTCCAGGGAGGTCGTAACCCTAACTAGTGTGTCAATTTAGTTGTCTAACTAGCAGGGGCTTCCATTAAGCGAGGTGTAGCTATTAAAGAACGAACTGATCCTGGTTGCTACTTAGAAACAGCGAGCGTGCTGCGACAGGTTTGAACATGATTGTCTGGTGATGCTTTCCCCAACGTTTGCTCGCCTCTTTTAAATTCACTCTTAATACGTTAATAATCTGTGGGCCACTAGAAGGCTAGAAATGCGAAAACTAACCAACCAAAATGGGGTAGGGAGGGTCAAAAAATGAAAATTCTTGCCCTTGGACCAAACTCAACCAAATTTTGTATACATAATCTGTGTGCCTCTAGGGAGCTATAAATACAAAAAGTGGGTACGGGGGTGTGGTGCGAGGTGGGAGTGCGGGGGTGGAATATAGGGGTAGGTGTGGAATGGGGGAAAGGTGTGTAGTGGGGTGCAGAGTGGGTGCGGAGGTAGAATGGCGTTGGAGTACGGGTGGGGGTCCAAAGGCGGTCTCTCAGCTAGTCTTTAATAAAGATAAAAGTAAATAAATATTTTATGAGATATTAATTTACTATGAGTTAGTTTTCTAGGTCACTTATTTCACGTTAAAAATTAAAAAAATAAAAGAGGTAAATTTTTTCAAAATATATATTTCATAATCACATATATATATATTTGATAATCACACACACACACACATATATATATATATATCAAATATAAAATGTATATAAATAATTTATTTGTTTTAGACTATAGATTTGACAGTCATGATCACATGATCAGTCTTTTTAATTAGAACATTTTATCTTTCTCCTTTCATGGGGTCAATCACCCGATTAGATAGAGAAAATTCATCTTTTTGTAACAGCAAGCTAACCAAAAAAAAAGTTTTGGTCATTGAAAAATAGCCTGGACCTGAATAAGAAGACAATTTTCCTTGCGCGGTTTTCGTCACAGAGGAAATGTGTTCATTTCAAGAAAGTTCAGATGCGACTAAGACCCCCAATACTCCTGTCACCCTGTCAAACATCTTTAAGGCATTTGAACCAAAGAGGAAGCCAGGGAAATGTTTCTTTTCTGCAGGTATTTATTTTCCCTGAAATCGAAAATCGTATCGAATTTTAATTGAATGACTATTTTGGAGGAGGGTCATATTTTCGTGGAGTTGAAATTAAAAAAAAATCATATTTTTTTTATCATGGGATGTGATGTACCTATTCCTGAGAAGATCTCATAAGTTTAGATAGCTGAATTATCTCATTTGGCTCGCCTTACGCTTAGGCAATCCTTGGGGCATCATTTAATTTGTAATAATGATTTTATGATTTATACATTGTTTGAATGATCACATAATGTATAAATAAGTAAATAAATCAACAAAATGTAAAAGGGAATCATTCTCCTTAATTGTACGAAGATATTTACATTCTTCATTATTCTGAACATTGAGCGAAACTCCCATCGTGGCATCTCAAAAATAAATATTTGGTATTATTTTTGAGATAAAGTGAAGTAGAATGTGAAAAAAAAATAATAATAGAAATTTATTTTTGGATTCTGCAACCAATAATTTATAAGAATTAAATAAAATTATTCAATCAACATTTTTAACGCAAATCTGTTAAATTAATACAATATCTATAACTCGTTTATTTTATCATATTTGTCCTCAGGCCAAATTCACAAAGGTCATTAATTTACCATATATTAGAAGTATAGTAGGAGAAATGACATAACTGAGTAACTTCAGAATTAGTAAAGAAGGAAGAGGTTGATATTCCATCATCCTTATCCTTAATACCATGGTTTTGGCTGAAGCTTTCAAATCACTTGCAGCGGCTTAAGAGAAAGCTAAAGCAGTTAATTTGGAAATAATATTTTTGTGCTAGACTTTTATCGAATAGGTTTGAAATGTCTAAAGCAATCACGCAAAGTCTCTTTAACAGTTTTTAGCCATTTATTTCTTATATGAGTTACAAATACTAGAATACAGAGCTGCAGCAGCGTAGGTAAAAATAAAAAAACACTTGACTCCTACTCTTGAAAAATTAAATAGGTACTAAATCATTTTTTGAATTCAGCTGATGAAACTATATAGGTATATATTCCTTGATCAAAAAGTTTCAGGAATTTATTCAGAAAATCAAAAATACAAATTTATTAATCAAAATCGATATTGACTCCTTCAAAGTAGGTACTCCTCATCGACTGTAACACTCTCATGTCAGCGCTTGATCCAATCCTCAAAACATTTTTTATATTCAGTTTGGGCATCAGAGGCGTCTTCGATTTTTTTATTATCTCCACTTGACTTCTAAAACGCGTTCCCGGAGCAATTTTTTGACTCGACTGAACAGGAAGACGTCGCCGGTTGCTTTTGGATGGTATTCGTTCCGTTCTTGGTCAAAAAGTTGCCGATAACGATGGCATGTTCGACCACGCGTTACGTGATTCCAACAAATCCGGTCATTTTTGGCGTCTCAAAGCCAAATCATTAAACAAAATGTCTTGAGTGGATTCATGAGCGATGTTCATGTTCGCTGCCATCTCTCTAATGGTCAATTTACAGTTTTCGGCCATCATTTCTTTGATTTTATCGACGTTTTCGACCGTTTTCGAAGTCGACTGCGTTCGTCATCCTCGACAGACTCCCAAAAACTTGGGACACACATAAAAGTTTGTTTTCGATAGAGTAACACTTCAACATTTTCGAACCGTTGTTAACTCAAAATTTAATACAAACTCGTTGATTCAAAGAAGATTTCATTTTTAAAATCGTAAAAATCGAAAACGGCTCTGATAGTCCATACCGAAAACCGAGTATAAAAAATGTTTCGAGGATTGGATTAAGCGCTGTCATAAGTGCGTTGCAGTTGCTGGGGAGTACTTTGAATGGGACAATGTCGATTTTGATGATTAAATTTGTATTTTTGATTTTCTGAATAAATTCCTGAAACTTTTTGATCAAGGTAGTATTTCCCATCTTCAATACATATTTATAGATATTATTAAATGTCAATATTTCATATTTTGTCATTCAATATTATCTACTCCTGAACATGGGTCAATAATCCCAAATATAGTGAATTTCATCAAAACTTTTCTAAATATTTTATATAATGAGAAACAACACATAAACTCCCCTTAATTGTATAGAAATATTATTTTGTTTAATATTTACTGAATAGCATGAGAAACTTCTTACAAATAAACAAATATTTGTCAATTTTCCTTACTAAACTATATTAAAATGTTACTAAAAGCATATGGCAGGAAAATGTGGATATCGAAATGGACCCTTATTCATTTACTCGAGACCTCAGTCCATTTACTTGAGAAACTTGAAAAAAATTTCTGTTGAAAACTAAATAAACTGATGTAGCCATCAACATGGCTTTACCATACACCCTGACCCCTCTCTTATATTTAATATTTAATAAAATTATTTATAATTATTTAGGGTGGTAAATCCCCTCGCCTTTGAGTGGTTAGTTTTCGAATTTTTAATTTTCTCGGGGCCCACTGATTATGTATAGAAAATTTAGTTGAATTTGGTCCAAGTGCTTAGATTTTCATTTTTTGATCCCAGCCCCCCAATTTGGGTGGTTAGTTTTTGCATTTTTAGTCTCCCTTGGTCCCTCTGAATATTTATATAAAATTTGGTTGAGTTTTCGCAATTTTTTTAATCAAAATAGTTACAGTTTCGGAGATATTTCGATAAAAAGAAGCAAAAAACACTTTTTCTTGCACGATTACAATACTTGACCATACCCTGAATGGTAAAGTAAAAAAAAAGAGAAGTCTACACATTTGTACCGAATTCGACCTCTCTGGCCAAAAATTCCTTCCGATTCCGACATTTGAAGACTCGTCTTTTTTTAAATGTTTGAACTCTTACTATCTTCCAGCTCTTATTTTTAGAGTGTATGAGAATAAAAACAGATATAAAAAAATAATTAGAAATTTCAGGGCCAGCGAGTTGCCTTCCCCGTCTGCTCACCTATTATGTTGTCTAAGGTGCACAAGGTCACATAGCTATAAACATCGAACGAACTCTTTCCGGCGTGTTTTGACAATTTGTTAACAAGAATTTCTGCATTTATTCGAAAACATCAACAAATCATTCATGAATGCCGAAATGAAAGGAGGGCATGAACAATTTGCGATGTCGATGTCAATGTTCGCCTGAAAACATAATTAATATGTTTGATAACAAATACAAATAGTTACAGAATGATAGGTTTCCTGTCACTCACCTGAGCTCGTTAATAGTCCTCCCATCCATCCTTTTAATGCATGATAAGGCTCGCCATTTGTTATATTCTTCTGATTAGTCAAAATTTCTCGTATACTTAAATTATTTTCATTCGTTGTTTTACTACGTTTCAGTTAATTCAATGATTTTCAACCTTTTTCCCTCGCGGAACACTTTTAATGATTTAAATTAATTAGCTTATCAGATACAGTAGTCTTTGAAAGTTTTTCATACAACATATTTGTGACCATTTCCAATTAACATATTTTTTAAATGTGAGATATATTTTCCAGATATTTCTGTTTGCCATGTTATGTAGGATAAATAAACTAGTCTGGGCACCGCAGAACTTTCACATTAAGTTTCTCCTTTATTCGAAATCACCATATCAATTTTATTCTTTCAAATTATTTTAATTTGGGTTTCCCCCAAGTCTTGAGAAAACCGGAAATTAAAAAATATTAAATAATGCCACACATTTTAGAAAGCCACAATTTCCCCACTTGCACTTGGCAAAAAAATTTCAAATTAACTTGTAACTAACACGACAATCTAGTAACAGTAACTTATATAGTGCTTATAAAACAAAATGTACAGAAGAGGAATACCCTACAAGCAGAATCCATCTATTAGGATCGGAACAAGCATTAGTTTTGGAAGATTCATTAAAAACATTTAATATAACAAAATTACACTTCTTGGAGTCAATTTTGATTAGACACCTACCTAAATCCCAAATATGAGCTCATCAACTTGAAAAACATAGATGATCCAAAGCCTTTTGTGTTTAAAACCCCCAATTTGATATGAAATTCCGCTATCTCCTTTTTTTTTATTTGTTAAAAGACTGGTTTGACCCAACTGATAGTGTATAACTGTTTATTCCATAATAATTATTTTGCCTTTCTAAAAAGTGATCCCAAACAACATAGGAATTTCCATTTGAAAATTCATTGAAAATCTTAATTTTTATGCCCCTATATAGGTACTTTATTGTATATCGATAATATAGTAGACTAGCTGCAAGTCCCGCCTTCGGCGGCCCTCTTGTTAGCCTGGGAGCACGCCCCTTGGACCCCCAGCCCTCGAACCCACCCCTCACCCCCCGAAACCCATCCAGTACCCCCACCCCCGCACCATGCACAACCCTCTCCCCCACACCACCACCCCAAAACTCCATTCCGCACCCTAGCCCACTTACCCCCTCACCCCCAGCCCCACAACCCCTCCAGCACACCCACCCCCGCACCATGCACCCATTCACAACCCCCGACCCCACACCACCACCCGCACTCCACCCACCTCGGACCCCAACCCCACCGTGCCCTCCAACCCTGCACACCACACCCCCGCCTAGCCCCCTGGACCCCACCCCCGCTATGCCCCCTGGACTCTACCCCGCACCTTCACCCTACTCCGCCTCACTCCTCACCCAGTTTTTGCATTTCTAGCCTTATAGTGACCCACAGATTATGTATACAAAATTTGGTTGAGTTTGGCCCAAGAGAAAGAATTTTCATTTTTTGACCCCCCCCCCCCTTATTTTGGGTGGTTAGTTTTTGCATTTCTAGCACTCTAGAGGCCCAGAGATTATGTATACAAAATTTGGTTGAGTTTGCTCCAAGGGCAAGAATTTCCATTTTTTCACCCTCCCCCTTTTTGAGTGGTTTTGTGGATAAATTTTTTTAAACAAAAGTTGTCAGATATCACATCCCCTACAACTTTGTTTATTATACAATTTGCCGTAGGGTTAATAGTTTAGGAGTTATTTGATAATTTTCATTCGTGCGCCCCCCCAAACTCCCTTCTGGGGTCAAAATATCAAAACGTTATATAGCTAAAAACGTAAGTTAGAAGATATCTGATGTAAATATGAAATTTCATAACAATCCCTTAAGCCGTTTTTACGTGAATCGTGAGCAACTTTTCGGAAACCACTGAAACAGACATACAGACATACATACAGGCAGACAAACATACAGGCAGACAAACATACAGGCAGACAAACATACAGACATACAGGAATTTTTTGAGGGTGTTTTCGTTCATAACTTTGCTTGAAACGTGTGCAACCAAAATTTGGCGTGATTTGGAGCAATGTACAGACAAAACCTTAATTTTATATAGATTTGCTGCTTTGTTGGTTGAGTTGTTTGTAAAAAAGAATTCGGTCTATTTGATTTTGAGCAGTTGTTAATATTAAAGGTCAAAACATTAAAAATGGAATGTAACAAGGTTAATTCCTCCAGTATTATATGAGAATCCATGACTTTTTTTGAGTTAATTCGATTCCTTCTTGTTGAAGACACTAGCACTAGCTACCAATAATAATCGAAACGTCAAAAATGCAATTTAGAATTGTTATTCGTAAAGTATTGGATGATAATCGATGGCTAATTTTGATTTTAGATCTATTCATCCAAGACTGCAGCATTGATTAATAATAATCGAAATGTCAAAAATGCAATCTAGAATGGTTATTCCTCAGGGAGGAGATAAGAAATGGTGAAGAAAACGGGAAATGGAAGACCGAGATTGGAGTATTTTCTCTAATGAAAGATGTGGGACTTTTAAGAGAAGTGAAAGAGTTGGCATCAGAAAGAGTTGAGTGGAGTCTGGTGGTTGCTTCAAAGCAGCCTTAGGACTGTATACTTGATGATTTTAATATTTTGAAAATTTTTTAAAAATTAAAAGTGCTAGAATTTCCGGTTATATAATTACAGGCATCTGTGAATTACATATATTATATTATAGATAAACAATAAAATATATAGGCATAAAAATTAAGATTTTTCTATGCATTTTCTAATGGAAATTCGTATCTTATTTGAGAGCACTTTTTAGAAAGGGAGAAGAATTATTATGGAATAAAAAGTTGTGAGCTATCAGTTGGGTCAAACTAGTCTCTTAACAAATAACAAAAAAAGGAAATAGCGAAATTTCAAATATTGTAATCGCGCATGAAAAAAGTGTTTTTTTCCTTCTTTTTTCGAAATATCCCGAAAACGGCTGAAAATATTTTGATTAAAAAAATTGGGCGAAACCATGGTATTTCGCTCTACAAAAAAGCACAAAGAAGTGAACATCGAAAAAATTATGTTTTTCGAGATAATAATTGTTTTGTCAAAATATCTGTTAGTCTGTCTGGTTGTCTGTTAGTCTGTGCGTTACCAAATTTGAGCTAGCTCAAAAACTAGTGTAAATATCAAAACCAAATTTCACACGTTCTTTTGGTCCATTGAGATTAAGAGCTGATTAGATTTTGGTGCATATCGACCCAAAATTAAGGGGGGGTTAAAAATTAAAAATCTAGGCCGTTTGAGCAAACTCAACCAAATTTTGTATACATAATCAGTGGGACACCAAAAGTATAAAAATGCAAAAACTACGCCCCCAATTTCGATACCAAACAAACTATACCTATAAGCGAGCACCCACTAAACGTACTAAGTAAGTTCCGTCGAGTGCGATTCATAAAAGGTATGTTTGGCACCGACTTCAAAAAGTAATTTCATGTTAATATTTCGTCGTTTAATTGTAACTAAATAAGATAATAATTATTTTATACCTTTTAGTGTATTTAATTTGTTTTTTTATTTTTATGATAATGATGAGAGAAGGAGTTACACCAAAAAGGTGCAACCCCTAAAGGCCTGGGTTGGCCCCTCCATCGTGAAAAGAAGAAGAAAGAATTTTATGGGTTGGGCGGGGGTCGAAGGTATCTGTGGATACGGGTCTTAAATAGCTGAAGGTTAATAGGCTGTTGCATTTAATTCTTTGAAGTCAGTTTTATTTTTTTCTTAAAAATTATTTTTACCTTTTAAAGAGGGTAAAACGGAGTTAATAGTATTTTTAGACTAGAAATATTCTATAACCTTATGTTATTAAGAACTTAAAAACTAGTGAATGGGTAGTAGATCAGAAGGTTGAACACAAAGAAATAAGTTTATAAGCATTTTGAAAACAAAATAAATTATATTTGACTCAAGAATCTTTGATATTATACATTCAAAAAAATTCGTGTTGTTTAGATACAAGAAACTATTGAAATATAACAAATGATTGAGTTAACGATAAGATCTGAAGTATTAATTATTCCTTTTGTTAGATAAATTAAAATAAAATAAAAAAATTAATATTATTTTCAAAAATAAGTTATAATAAATCAAAAATTTTACCAAAAATGTATAAACCCCTTCACAAAAAAAAGAGTTAAATAAATAAAATAAAGGACACATATTAACTTACAGAAAGGAGAGAAATTCCACCCAAAACATTTCTATAAAAAAAAAACAGGCCAAGTTCGAAAAAGTTGTGAATTCTAGGGAGCACTCAAATAAAATTCGCATTAGTTTAATTACGCATTGTGCAGGGTAAATTAATTAAATTCGTGACAGCCAATAGTTTTAGGAATTAAAAATATATAATCCATAAATCTAGGTCGTTATTTAAAATGGAAAGAATGCGTTTTAATTGAAAGTTCTATTTTATCGACTTAATTTTACTAAGCGAATTTAACTTGACTGCACCCTTAGATTTCACTACATTAACGAACTTGGCCCCTTTTTTACAGAAGTCTTTTGGGTGGGATTAAATTTTACTAAATCTTTATTAATAAATAATTACAACAATAACCTAATTTAAATTAAAGTAGTAACTACAAAAAATGGATTGATCTGCGGTTATCTTCTTAAACAGCCAGGGCCCTGTCAAAATGGCTTAAAATCATAGCTCTTATTGAATTAGATTAGTAAATAGCGCGCTTATGCTTATTTAAATATTAGTAAAACATTGATTTGTATTTACAAATCGTCTAATCGCAATTTGATTCCCCCCCCCCCCCCCCCCATTAGCCTCGATCCGTATAGATCATTTTGGCCAGTGTAATGTAGTTATATATTTTTATATTACATTAAATATATTACATTGATTACACTTATATATTACATTAAATTTGTTTAATAGCTATAATATGTTGAATCACGAACTTTGCTATTATTAAATCTTCAGGAATATATGAGAGAAGAATATTCATGTTTGTTGGTAGAGGTATATTATCTTTAATTTTTATATAAAATTTATTTATTTTAACACTATTGATTTTAAACTGTAGGAAGATATGATTAACATCCCCTATGGATGTTTGATCACACTCACCCGATTTGATTGTTAGTTATTAATTTTCTTAAATTAATATTAGTATAAAAGCAATTTATTCTAAATTAGTATGTTAATTAACTAATCCTATATTAAAGCCGGGAATATTTACAATCATTTACAAATTTTAAGCCATTTTCAACATCGCCCATCCATGTGAGCAACTGATCAAAAAGAATTTTGCCCCTTAGCAAAATGAAAACAGTTGGGGGAGGGTGCTAACGGTTACAATATATACATTAAACATTCATATAAAGATGTAAATACATGGTTTATTATATTTAAAAGATTATTATTACTTATAAATTCAATAAATTCATCCAGATGAGTTTAATTTTCCATTTAGCAGATTTTGGGCTTTCTATAATCAACAGAGATTTCAGATACTTTTAAAAGATTAAATTTTTAATTTAAGTCACTTATTTTTTCAAGATGAAAGTATTTTGTTCTATCAACTAAATCCTCTTTTCGAGTCCGATAAGAATACCATTTTGTGATTTAAGCGTTAAGTCATTTACTAATTTCACTTCATGTCCTGCATCTTTCACAACGAAATTTCTCAAAACTGCTGAAACTGTCGATTTGATTTCAAGCATTGCAAATTTTTGACCTGAAAAATAAAACATTTCAAGATTTATTATATTTTATTCATTTTATTTTTCGATACACACATAAACAGACTTAAAAAATATTTCTTGAAATGTATTTTGCTTAATTTTTCGGGACATATATTTCTTAACAAGAATAATAAAAAAAAAAAAAAAATTAAATTGTGTAGCTATTTTTCATTAAGGTATATCTAATATTCTTCTTCAAGTGCCATACTCGATTAAGAGCTTAGGCGATTACTATGGAGGGTATCTTTTCCAATGTAATTTTCCTGGGGTGGTTTCCCATTGCCTTCCCCTGAAGGAATCAGATTATAGCCGGTCAAATATTTGCATCGATTCGGGCTTGAAGGCATGCACTTTAACCACTCGGCTTGACCTGACTTCTATGTCTAATATTACTAGACTATAATTAAGTCGCTTAGAATCCAATGTGACCAAATGAAAATTTGGAAAATTTCTTAATTTGGATAATTTTTATTTAACAAAATTATCAATCGTTTTAATACAGGGTGGGGCATAAAGATCTGCCACATTTTGAAGAGGTATAAAAAATGAAAAAAATTAACTAGAAAAAAACTGAATATATTTTTGAAAAGAACATAAAATATTTTTTTTACTTAAATGTGTTTTAAACATTATATCAGACAAAAAGGGGGAAGGGGGGGGGGGTAAAAATGAAAATTCTAGCTCTTTCAACCAAACTCAACTAAATTTTGTATACATATTCTGTGGACCCCCAGAAGGCTAGAAATACCAAAACTAACCACCCAAAATGGGAAGGAGTCAAAAATTAATCATATATAGCATTAAAATTTTTTGTCTGATAATGTTTAAAACACATTAAAAAAAAAATATTTTAAAATTTTTTAAAAATATATTTAGTTTTTTTTTTCTAGTTAAATTTTTACAATAATTATTTTTTATAGACTTGACCGGTTGGCTTTTGAGTGACTTAATTATACATTGTTTAATATTTGTTTTTATTTTTCATTTTAATGCTGTATGTGATTAATTTTTCGGTTGCTATGAATAATTTGGATTAAAATTAATTTTCTTTCCTAGACACTGCATTTTTTTTATCAACATCTCTCAAGTATGTTCATTTTGTATGTGTCATCAAAATAGAGGTAACAAAAAATCCAGAGATTTTAGTTACCAAACGCTAACTAAAATCATTAAGATAATTAATTTCAAATAATTTACTTTCTACTCTTCTTATCGCGGACTCGCTACGACTCTCAACGCTTCTCAGCACCCAGTCTGAGATCTTTCTCGATCCTTACTATTTTCTTCGCTTAGGTTTCTGGAGCGCATAGCCTCGTTAACGTCGTCCATCCAACATCGTCTGGTCCGGTGATGTCCATTGTAGAACCCTATTTGGGATTCTTTCCTCATCCATTCTACACGTGTGCCCATACCAAACCAGTTGTTTCCTTTGCACTTAGTCCACAACAACTCTTTCCATCCCCATCATATTCTTAATTGTCTCGTTTCTCAATTGATCCTCTCTTCTTAATCGGCAACTTCTACGAAGATAGTCCATTTCGGTCGAAAGCAACTTATTTAATAGAAGAAAATAATCAATTAAAAAAATCTACTAAAGGTAAGCGTTATATATTAATCGTGGGTGTATGTGTAAAATCCCCGTGAATCCCTAATTGATTTCATAACTAATTCCTATAATTTATTTATTTATTTAATTAATTGAATTTTATTATTTATTTATTCTATTTAAGGAAATAAAAATTAAAGAAGAAGAAAAATTCCTTGGAATTTGATTTCCAACGAGGATTTGATGAATTATTATTAAAATATCTAAGATTATTTATTTATTTATTATTAGAGTATCTATTAGTTAGATATTTATATAATATACTGAGTAAAACATTGTATAAATTCAATCTGTTTTTTCAAATTCAAAAATATTTCCAAACAAGTTTGTTCAGTACCCACCTCTCCATCCCCTCCTCGATTAGCACTCATGGATTTAATTTTAACATTTTTTTATTTTATTTTCTTTGAAGGAAAGAAATACGAAAAAAGTTGAGTACCAAAAAAGGTATCGGGAGCGTGAAAAAAACAAGGTACGGTATATAATTTATATACCGTATATTATATATATTATAAATATTTTGCAGTGTAATTTTAAATACGACTGTAAAGTTAGTAGACATCAGACGAGAAATTAATGATTTTATAATCAATTTCAGTATCGGAGAAAAATATAAAAAAAAAAAAACAAGTAGGCAATATCAACAAGAGTATCGACAAAGAATAAAAGAAAAAAATACAAAAGATCCAAGGTGCATGGTATGAAAATTATATACATTTTTAATAAATTTATTATTACCATTAATAACTGTAATTAATTTTAGTACTTACTACTCATCGATGCTGTTTTCTCGAGATATTTGGCAAAAATCGAATCACAAATATATATATCTTATTTTAGTTACCATATAAGCTATAGTTTCTATGATAGAACATAATTAGGCTTAATTATTATTATTCATATAAATACCTGTTTCTTTTTGTATATTATTATTATTATATATTATATATTTTTATTTTTTGCACTCACATCCCATACCTCTGCTCCATATGTGAGTACACTCTGTACTATGCTTCTATATATTGTTGTTTTCATTTTTTTTATCCCATAGTACTGAGTTCAGTGATTGTATTAACTTCCTTCCTTTAATTATTCTTCCCGCAATCTCTTTCTGACTACCCCCCTTTTTTTTGTCAAATATCACCCCCAGGTATTTGCATTCTTCGACTCCGCAGATCATTTTTCCATTTTCCAAGGGCAGGTCAGAAACTTCCTCGACTCCGACGGCTAGATATTCGGATTTTTTCATGTTAATTTTCAGGCCGGATTTCTCAACTTTCTACTACGTTGATTAATATTTAGCTGTAGATTCGCCTGAGAAAGCACTTGAAAGGATAGTACATGAATAAAGTTCTTTCTTCTCTTTTGATAACCTGCACGTTTGTGCAGAGTTTTAGCATTCTAGATTCAAGCCGTTGAGTGATGAAAAATTGGCGAATCATTAAAATTTGTGGAGAGATCATCGCATCTTGAAAAAACTTTCACTTTATCTTCCAATTTTCAAAACTCATCAATTCATTTGAAAAACTAAATAAATAATATCTACCTAATAGTATCTTTGAGCTAGTTTTATTTCATTTCACTTCAACCAAAATACATCTTCGATATGTTCGCCTTCAGATCATCTGTTCATTACCCCTCATTAAAAGGTGACCAAAACCTCATAATCATGCCTGCATCCGGACTGAGTAATTCAGTAGAACTTTTGCTGTCACTTCGGCCAGGTTTTGGAACTCGATACCACCCCATTTTTGGTCATATTTATCTCAATCATCATTTAACAGCACACTAATGGTGCATCTTCTTGAGGGGGGTGGATGCTCTGCCAGGTGATGATCTCGTCTAAAGGTGAACGCAAGTTTTGGAGCTTTACCACTATAGATATAATATATTTGTATTTTTACTTTTATAACTTTTTTTCTTGTTTTGTAAATTTAGTCTTGTCAATTTGGGATAATTTTGCTAACTGGTCCATACTTTATTATTTTAATTCCTATATCTATAAGGCGGATAGCCTCAGAGCATCAAATGTTAAAATAAATAATAAAAAATGAAAAAATATAAAAAGCATTACCGATACAGTTCCGTGGTCCAGCGCTAAACATTGAAAAAGCAAACGGATGCCGTGATCTAGAGACTTCCAAGTCAAAACGATCTGGATCAAATCTATCTGGATCTGGCCAAACTTTCGGATTCCTACCAAGAACAGTAAAAAACAAAGCTATCTCTGTTCCTTTGGGAATCATGAGATTGTCTAAAATATATTTAATTAAATGTATTAGTTCCAGAAAGATAGACCACATGAACTCATTAAGAATGAATATACCTTTTAAATAAATATCTGTAGAAGCCATTCTAGTTATAGTAGGAACACTAGGATGGGTCCTCAATGATTCTTTGACTACTTTTTCTAAATAAACCATGTTTTGTAGATCTCGGTACGTTGCTTTTGTCGTCTTGTCCTCAAAAATCGTATCAAGTTCAGCAATAATTTTTTCCTATAGATCGGAGCAAAAAATAAAATATTAATATTATAGATTCATATTTATTTGCACGAAATTTTCTCCGTAGAGAGACGGACTAGTAGAAATTTTCACTGAAAATAATGTAAGGCAGCTCAGGGGTAGTGAATAAAAGAAAGAAAAAACTATCATATATTTTTTTTTTAATGAAAATGATGAGAAGAGTTACACCAAAAAGGTGCATCCCCTAAAGGCCTGAGTTGGCCCCTCCTTCGAGAAAAGAAGAAGAAGATTGGATTTTATGGGTTGGGCAGGGGTCGAAAGTATCTGTGGAACGGGTCTTGAACAGCTGAAGATTATAAGTTGCGGGGAAGACGGTGCCTGGGAGCGAGTTCCAGTCTCTGGTTGTCATAGGGATAAAAGAGTTGGCGAAAACACTTGTTAGATTTTTATCCAATTTGACAGCGACATATCCAAATAAGGTTGGGCTCATCGAAGAAATGTCTCTGCCCTTTCTCTTTTCTATAGATACTACGGCAGGTGCTCTGATGAGATAAAATCAATAATTCCCCCCAAAGCATGCTTTGCACGTAGCACGCGTTTTGCCGACTCCCAACACTCTTTCGCGGTCAAATTGGAAAAGTGCCGGACCACTTCATTCACCAATTCATTTATCCCCATAACTTCAAGGAACTGGACTCTCTCCCAGCCTCCATCTTTCCCAGCACTTATAATCTTCAAACCTTCAAAACCAGAGTGCATAGACACTTACGTCTACACCCTCTCACTTAATCAACTTTCCCTTCTCTTCGTGTAATGCAAGGGTCTTTCGAGATCCATAGGAGCTGCATCTTTACTGGTGCACCTCTTCTTGCATTCGATTGCATTAAAAAAAAAGGTGTAATTTTACTTGAAAGGAAAGGAGAAAAGAAAGAAAGGAATGAAAATCCAATAAAATTATACCTTATTTGGATATGTGATAGTTTTTCTTTCTTTTCTTCACTACCCTTGGGCACCCTTTCATTAATTTCAGTATAGATTCATATTGCTAGTATAAATCAATGTTGTTGGAATTTGGAATACAAGTTACATTTATTTTATTTTGGCTATTGCACATACAATGGTTACTTTACAATTACAATTCTAGCTCCATTTGTTACTGACATCTATATTAATCCAGCTTACGGCATGCTGTTTGAGATCAAAGTTATCTTGTAATTATTGTAAGTATAGGACATTCAAGAAAATTAAAATGTATTTAAAATATCCTTGAAATAATGAATCGTTGATTTTCATACACAACAATAACAATCCGATTATATATTGGAGCAAAATATAAATCTTAGAAAAGCAACCAAGCCCAATATGTTACATGAGTATAAAATGATCAATATACACCACCATTAGTAGAGACCGGATTTTTATGCAGTAAAAACTATCAAAATATGCTATAAAATATGCAGTTAAAAATCCTGTAAATTGCAGAATAAGTTGAAATATGCAAATATATCAGTAAAAGATGGCTAAATAAATTTTTTTATTCACTAAAAAACTAAAATTTAAAACAAAAAGACTATATATTTGAAGGAGTGCTATGAAAAAAATTAAATTATAAAGGAAGCTATAGACACAAAGTCTCAAATATCTACTTTTATTGAGTAAAAAATTGCAAAAAATTCTCTTATATTTAATATATTAAAAAATCTTTGAAGGAGACAATAAAAGAGTGTGTCTTCTACTGGAATTATAAATTTTATTTATCTATAACTTGAGACTATAGTTTCGAGGGCCTCTTCATCAGTCTATTACAATGGATTCACAGGAATTAATTTATGAATGAAAGGTTAAAATCTTTCATGTGGTTAGGTTAAGAAATTGTTCAGGGTGGGCAAGTTAAGAATTGAAATTTATACTTGTTTTATTTTGGCTGTAGGTGGCGTTCATGAAGTTTTTATTTTAGCGGCTATTTTTAAAATAAAGCTTTCAGGAATTTCTATTTTCCGATTTAAGAATTTTTTTGGTGAATTATTGTATGATTTTAAAATTTCTAACGATTCGAAAATACTAATTTTTAAGGGATCTAATTCTGATCTAATTAATTTAATATTTAATTTATCTGGAAAACAATGTTTCTCGGAGATTAAATGGTCTGCAAATGCACTATGCCCCGAACCCCCTTTAAAAACTCTTTTGTGTTCCGAAATGCGTGTGTTTAAATTTCGTTCTGTTTTTCCTATATAGGTCGAATCACATTCTCCACATGTTATGGAATAGACACCTTTTTTGTCCATTTTTTGAATTTTGTCTTTCTTATTATTGCTAATATCTGATCCCAATGTTCTAGAGGATTTGAAAATAGTTTCATATCCTAAAGTTTTGAATTTGAATTTTAAAGTTTCCGAAATTTTTCCATAGTATGGGATTATTAATTTTGGTTTTGATTCTGGCTCGGACAGTTGGGAATAAATCAGATTCAGAGTTGACTTTTCAATTTTCTTTTTTGATAGTTTGTCAATAAGGGTTTTCTCGTAACCGTTTTAAGCGGCTATTTGTTTTATTATTTCTAATTCTTTATTGAAATTTGTTTTATCTAAAGGGATGTTGGTTAATGTATGAATCATTGAGTGGAATCCTGCTCATTTGTGTGTGATAGGTCTGCAGGAATTATTATTTATAGCTGTGTCTGTGGTCGTGGGTTTCCTAAATATTCCAAAAGTATGTTTTTTATTTGAAATTTTTATTTCTACATCTAAATAATTTAGTGTTTTATCTTTTTCGATTTCGCTGGTAAATTTAATTTTGTCATGGATAGAATTTATATTGTTGATAAAATCACCCAGAACGCGCTTTGTACCTGTCCAGAGTAAAATAATATCATCTACATATCGGTAGTAATAGTGTATGTATTTGAAATATTTGTATTCTACGTTAAGAAATTTTGTTTCGAAATTGTCTAAAAATATTTCCACGAGTAGGGGTGATAGGGGGCTACCTATTGCTAATCCATTCTTTTGTTTATATATTTTATTGTTAAATTGAAAGAAATTGTGATTTATACAGAGGTTCATCAATTCGCTTAAATTTTGTTTTTCTCTGGCTTGTAAATTAGGGGATTTAAAAATGATTTTGTTAACTAATTCTTGAGTTTCTTCTGGTGGAATATTTGTAAAAAGGCTAGTGATGTCTAAAGAGATTAATTTACCATTATCGGGAATTTCAACATCTTTGATTTTATTTATTAACTCAAGTGAGTTTTTAATTGAGTTTTTGGGAATGAATTTAGTTTTTTCTTTAAATATTTTGTTTAAATGTTTAGCTAGTTTTGTAATTGATGAATTTGTATAACTAACTACAGGTCTAATTGGAATATCTTCCAATTTTTCAGACTTGTGAATTTTTGGAAGAGAATATAATCTTGGACATTGTGTCCAAACACATTTATTTTTTTATAAAAATTATTTTATTTCTACATTTTTTTCATTCTTTCTCCGAAATTTACTTTGCAAAAATATGTATTTGGCAATATTTGAGAAAAAAATCCTTCAAATATGCAATTTTATGCAATATTCTTCAAATATACAATTTTATGCAATATTCTTCAAATATGCAATTTTATGCAATATGATTCAAATATGCAAAAATATGCATTATAAAATTTAACCCACAGTATCTTAGATGCATGTTTCGGATAGATAATTGATCCCCGTATGTGCAATTGCCTAGGAATCGAGTCTCTAACCATTAGGTTTGTACTGACTGTATATTCATATTTAAATGTTTGATTTAATTAACTTACTTGAACATCAGGGTTCCTAGAGATATTGTAGAGACAAAATGATATTGCTGAGGCTGTGGTGTCGTGTCCTTCGAAGACGAAAGTGTCAGTTTCCTCACGAACGTCAACATCTGTAAACGATGGGTCTTTCTCTTGGATATCCAGCAGAAGATCCAGCAATGCTAAACGTTTTTTACTAAATTCATCAACTTTTTCATTATCCCCCTTGTTTTTTGACTCACGTTTTAAACTCTTCCTTTTCTGAATAATCTGAAAAAGTATTTTCTTGAATTATACCATAAATTCATTTGACCAATATTGATTTTTCGCTTCAAGAATAATCGGTTGAACTAAAGGCGAGTTAAGAAGTACTTATAATTTTCTTGAAATTGTTAATCTATATATATATAAAATTAAGGCTTTGTCTGTACATTGCTCCAAATCACGACAAATTTTGGTTGCACACCTTTCAAGCAAAGTTATGAACGAAAACATCCTCAACAGAATTCCTATGTGTCTGTATCTATGTTTGCGTGGTTTCTGCGAAAAGTTGCTCACGATTCACGTCAAAACGGCTGAAGGGATTATTATGAAATTTCATATTTGTATCAGATATCTTCTAACTTACGTTTTTAGCTATATAACGTTTTGATATTTTGACCCCAAAAGGGGGTTTGGGAGGGAGAGGTCGCACGAACGAAAATTATCAAATAACTCCTAAACTATTAACTCTACGGCAAATTTTATAATCAGCAAAGTTGTAGGGGATGGGATTGCTGGCAACTTGTGTTTAAAAAAATTCACCCAAAAAGAGGGGAGGGTGAAAAATATGTAAATTCTTGCCCATGGAGCAAACTCAACCAAATTTTGTATACATAATCTGTGGGCCACTAGAAGGCTAGAAATGCAAAAACTGGGTGCGGAGGGTGGGTTCGGGGGTGGAGTAATGTTGCGGGGGTGGAATGGGGGTGGGTTAGGGCATGGGGTGCGCGGGGTGGGATGGGGGTGCAGGGGGAGGAACGGCGAGTCCAGGGGGCGTAGTTGGGGGGGTCCAGGGGGCTAGGCGGGGATGGAGGACACGGGGGTGCAGGGTTGGTGGAGTGGGGGGTTCAGGTGAGGGTCCAGTGGCGTAGTCCAAATTTCTTCAATGTTTGTATAAATAAAATGGAATCCTGAATTTATCATTTGCCAAAATTAATCTGAATTTAAATTTAAGTATTAATCTGAATTTTAACTTTTAATTCTTGTAAATTTAATTGTTATAAAGGGAGTCGGGTTAGCCGAGCTGGCTAACGCGCTAGCCCCGCTTCAGCATCGATGATGACGATGTTGGAGCGGAAGGCCGGGGTTCGATCCTGGCTAGCATATAAAATTTCTACCGACTAAAATCTCGGCTCCCTCACTATCCCTACTAACACCTTACTGATGTGCTGTCTAAGGGCCAGTTGTATGTCGGTTGCTAAGCTCTTTTTAAACGTTGACAAAGAGTTTACCAACCGACATACAACTGGCCTTAAATGGGCTATGTTCCCGAGGGTAATAAAAAAAAAAAAATATTATAATAAAAATTTAACTGTACTCACATCCTCGGTGAAGCTGTGTAAGATTTTCACATATTCATCATGAAGCTTTCCATTAGGGGTAAGATCAAATATTATATCACTATGAAGCCAAGGTTGAAACATTCTCATAAATATAATTCTTGAAAGCCTATAAAAAAGAATTTAAATTATATTGTAATTATTTTTACTTGTTCTACATCTTAAGTGAAATAAATTCGATACTAATTTTTTATCATTATCTTTAAATTATATTAAGTTTTGATAATTTGATCTATCTGGGTCCCTTTCGCCCCGTTTAAAAATTTATTTTCTATTTATTTGTCAAATTGTTATCGTTTTAAATATGTCTTTCTTATTTTACCACTTGTCAATTTAAATGGTTAAATGTGAATGCATCTATAGCCTGTCACATATCTTCAGGATACTTGAACGAAAGAATATGCCAGGGAAATTTTTATTTACCGTAGATATTTATTTTGTCTGAAATCGAAAATTGTATCGAATTTTAATCAAATGACTATTTTGGAGGAGGGTTACATATTATCATCATTAGGTCTCTGCTCTTCGATACCAAAAGATAGATGACTTAAGTGATTCTAGTCATATTAAGCAATACTAGCCCAGAAATATAATGGCTCAGTCATATTACTTGAAATGTTTAATTGATTTTGTAATTCGACCACGAGAGTCTAGGCAAAAAAAGTAGTAAATTATTAATTCGATCATTTTAAAAATAATAATATTTTTAGGGTTCCGTACAAAAGTAAAACGGAATCCTAATAGTATCCCCACGATGTCTGACTGTCAGAGAACATAGTAGATCTTAAACTAAGAAGATAGAAAGATGAAATTTATAATTTATTTTTATTTTTTTTTGAAATCGAAAACCGTATCGAATTTTATTCGAATTATTATTTTGGAGGAGGATCATATATTCGTGAAGTTGAAACTAAAAAAGACAAAAAAAATAATAATAAAACCGACTTCAAAAAAATTAAATGCAACAAATAAAATAATAATAACTTAAAAATAAAATAAAATACACTAAAAGGTGTAAAATAATTATCTTATTTAGTTACAACCAAACGACAAAATATTATCATGAAATTACTTTTTGATGTCGGTGCCACACAAACTATATAAGCGAGTGTACCCGTAAGATCCGTCGAGTGCGATTCATAAAATGTATATGCTTGCCACCGACTTCAAAAAGTAATTTCATGACAATATTTTGTCGTTTGGTTGTAACTAAATAAGATAATTATTTTATACCTTTTAGTGTATTTTATTTGATTTTTAAGTTATTATTATTTTATTTGTTGCATTTATTTTTTTTGAAGTCGGTTTTATTTTTTTATAAAGATTATTTTTTATTTTTTTTGCAACGAAATTTTCTCTGGAGAGAGACGGACTGGTAGAAACTTTAGTTGAATGTAAAGGAAGGCAGCCCAGAGAGTCATTGACCCTTTGAAACCCTGAAGAAGGAGGGAAAAATCCTCCGAAACGTCGGTTTGAAAGGAAAGGAGGAAGGATTCCAATAAATTACACCTTATTTGATATGTGTGAAATCTTTAAATCGATTAGGTTATAAATGATTCATTAGCTAGAACTATAGGTGGTTTTATTAACCAAACATACAATACAATTTATACAATAAATAATTAGAAGATAATCTTACCTATAAGTGAAAAAGATTACCAGACCTTTATCACGTATTTAAAGATGTACAATTTATTCTTATTATCTTCTATTTATATTAAATTACAAGTTCATTTTATATCTTAACCGAGACTGACATGTGCATAGCAAGCCAGAGCTACTACCAACCTAACATTTAATACAATCCCTAGAGGTTATAATAAGAGCGCTAAATTAGGAGTAAGATATTATTATTATCTAATTTACCACCTCCCTCTGCTAGAGGACTCTTTTCTCATAAGGGGAAAAAGAGCAAGGTCTCAGCTTCCTACTGTTCACCACACTTTCCTTGTTTTTCTTATTTCACTTTAGTTTGCACATAGAGTTTGAAACTTCTCTTGCTGATGATGAATGGTCCGCTTCTTATTTCTTCTAACTTGCCCCTGTTTGGTTTGTTTCATTCATAACATATACCCATTCTCCTTTCTTTGAATTGATGTTCTTTTATTCATTCATCAAATTTCTTTTTATTTTTGAGAAAATTTTTTTCTGAGTTTCTGAATGCTTCTTCTCTATCTTTCTCTATATCTTCTTTTTTGTGTAACTCTTCGGGGGATAATATCAGAACTTTGTTCGTACAACAGGTAAGAGGGTGAGTATTTTGTTACGCTATGATTTGTAATATTATATTCTCTTACGCATTACTTCTGCTAATTTCGGCCATGCTCGAATTTTATCTTTTTCATTTATTTTACATCTTAATCTATTTACTAAAGTCTGGTTTAATCTCTCATTTAAACCATTAGGATTGTGGGGTATCTATAGATGTAAATATTAGTTGAATTTTCTTTCTCTTTTAGACACTTTTTAAATTTAATTGAATTTTAAAGCACTATATTGGTCAACTAAAATCATTTTTATTTCGTTTTTATTTATAATCGGGTTTAGTAATTTAATGAAATCATCTACTGCAGACTGGGTAGTTGATGTCGAAATCCAAGTCATTATCGAGAGAAATGGTCCACCAGCAAATGCATATATTTCTTTGTTGATCTATTACCACCAAAGCCACCTATTGTGTCCATTGACATTATTTCAAATGGACATTTTGCTGGTCCTAGTTTTGATAATAGACCTATTTCTCTTGGACCCCTTGATTTATTCTTTATGCATGTTTCACATGTGTTACAATAATCTTTTATTAATTCGTCCATATTCTTGGAAGTACAAACAAAATGGTCTTATTTTCCTCTGCCATCAGATTATTACCAATATGACCGTCGAATTTATGTATTTTATCTATCAGTTTTTTTCCAAATTCTTTAGATACATATATTCTTTTATTATTTTTAATATTTTGAAATTTATATCACCGTTTTTTAAAAGTCTTTTTTTTGAATTTTCAATTTCATCTTTAATAGATTCCTGATCATTAATTATTTCTTCTATCTTGATCATATTCACTATTTCTAAGCAATCTTCTTTATTTTCGAAATCTTCCAAAAACTGGATTTCTCGATAAGGTATCAGCTTCTCATATTTTCTTTTCCTTCTTTGTAGAGCCACTCTTTAAAATTATATTGTGTTAAGTATAACATCATATCTCCTAGTGCTTCTATCAGTTCTCGCTTTTCGATTTTAAATTTACAAGTGGTTTATGGTCTGATGTGACTATGAATTCTTTACCTATTAGATAATGTTTGCCAGTATACAATCGCTTCCTTAATTGCTAAACATTCCAAAAACATTACTTCTTTCTTCATTTGTCCCGGTGTCAATTTCTTTGAGAAGCCATGCTACCGGATGTAGAAATCCATCTTCCTGTTTTTGCTTTAGAACAGCTCCCAGCCCCAATCGGCTTGCGTCCACTTCTACAACTGTGTCCTTATTTCTATCGTAGATTGCTAAAATTGAGTGTTGTGCATAATATATGACTTTTATGTCTATATAAAACAATTTTCGCATTCTTTCCGACCATTTAAATTTTTGGTTCTTCTTTAATAAGTTGTGTAGTGGTGCCAAACTTATGTGTACAGTGGTCGATGAATTTTCTGTAGAAATTTATTTTTCCCAATATTTGACGAACCATTTCTTTGATTTTGGACGTTTAAATTCCTTAATACAGAAATTAAATTATCACTCAGTTGGGTATACTTTCCCATCACTTCAATTTCGTGACCTAAATATTTGACGGTAGTGTCTGGCAAACATACATTTTTCTAATTTTAATTTAAAACTACTTCTTTTTTATTGCCTCAAAAAATAACCGAATGTGTTCTAAATGTTCATTAAATGATTTTGAAAAAATCAGTATATCGTCTATATAATTTACACAAAATTCGTTTAAATTGTGTCGTCTGATTATACTTGCCAGGAACTCTTTGGAAGATAGCGGGCGAATTCTTGTAACCGAATGGTAGTACCTTCCATTGCCAGTGCCCTCTTCTTGTTATAAAGGCTGTTTTTTCCCTGTCTTTTGCTCTAATTGGGATAGCCCAAAAAGCTGAATTTATATCTAATGCCGTATACCAATCACAGCCGTTAACGTCCACTACTAAAATCTTCTATTCTAGGGAATGGCTGTGGTTCACGCACCACCAATTTATTCAATTCTCTCAGAATCTATACACAATCGAGTTCTTTTTCCCTCTACTTTTTTGAAAAGCTAACGTCACCGGTGATGCAAAAGGTGAACTCGATTCTTCTATCAGGTCATTTCCATTAATTTTGAAATTTGAGAATCTATTTCTTCCTGGTCTAGGAATGAGCATCGATATGGTTTCTTTGAGATATATCTGTCTTCTTTTAACTTTATTTTTACTTCTCCAGTTTTAACTGAACCGACATCATATTTATCTTTTGCGAAACATGATTGGTATTCTTGAATTAATTTAACGGTTTTCAATTTCTCTTTTCTTCATCTAAGTGGATCACATTTTCCTCAAAATTTTTAATATTTCTGTATTCATAAGCTGTAGGATGGTTACCTTTTATGGCTCTTTTCTTCATGTGTATGTTATTTGTAGCTTCTTCTGTTGTTTCTTCTTTTATTTCTGTTCTTGTTCCTAAATATATCATCATCATTGATATTATCTATGTCTATTATTTTATCATTTATTCTTTGTTTAATTTTTAAGTTTTCATCTTGTATTAAATTGAACCTTTTTATTGTATCCAATCCAATCAATCAAATCGTAGTTAAAATTATCATTTTTTACAACTATTAAATTTAATTTGTCTTCTATTTCTCCAATTTTCATATGTAGGTTAGCCCGGTTTTCAGTAAATTTCACACCATTTATGGTTTTCAATATACTTTTATTCTTTATTAATTTTGTTTTTAATAATTTTATAAATTCTTCATTAATTAGTGAACATGTAGAGCCATTGATCGTATACTGCTTGAATTGTTTTCTCTTTATTTACAATTACCCTAATCTTTATTAATGAAAGTGGTGTGGGATTCCCTTGGCCAATTAGTTTTTTTTAACATCATTATCTTGTAGTCATGTTTCATCTTCATCGTCTTCGTCTTCTTCAGTTATATTTATTTCATTTTTATTGATTCTTTTATTCCAACATGCCTGTATTGGGTGATAACGGTTTTTAAGACCCAACGATTCACATCTTGTGCATGGGGTCTTCTTAGTTTTTGAAATTTTCAATAATTTATCTTTAACATAATCAAATTTTTTTCTTCACTTTTTCTTCGTTTCCCAATTCGTCGTTATATGGTGATAATCATTAATTTTCTTTAGTTCGTTTATTAAATCATCCATAGTCTTAATTTTCTCCCTTTCCAATTTATTTTGTATTTCAGCCGGTAAATTAAACACAATTTGATAAATCCTAAATAATTCTGGTATATTTTTATCCGCTTCCAGTAATAATCGTTCTTTCTTAATTACGTATTCGATTAATGATCCAGAAATATATTTAAATCCAAATGCTGCGCAGATGGGAGCCCAATTTCTTTTTTCATAAGTCAGCAAAAATTTTTTTCCAACCATCCCAATCAGAAGCTGATAATTTCATTAAATTGGCACTCATACCACTCTTTTATATTGCCCTCAACGAAGATTTTTAATATTTCTATTTTTGTTATTATTACTAATTTCACACCTAAGGCACTCCTTTTCGAATGACTCCATCCAAACTGTTGCCTCTTGCCTTCCATTAAATTTTACAATTAAAAATTTTTTTCTATCTCGTTTAAATTTACTTGAGTATGCAGATTTTAATTTAGTTTTTAGGTCATTGATTTGCTCTAATAGAAAATGTTCATTGGATGTTAACTCACACCTTTTTTCCTGTTGTACAATCAGTTTCCTGATATTCCTCCAAAACATAATCCTTCACGCAAAAATTTTCTTCTTCATCCAGATAAATTTTTTTAATTCTGGTTTAAATGTTACTCCTATTTTCCTGTATCCTCCGTTCTTTGTAATAGATTGCAGAGTATTACTAACCGTCCTCAAAGATAGCAGTTCGGGATGGTTTTCAACCTTCTTCAATTCTTCTGGAATTCGATACCATACCCTCTTGTCCAAAGATATTCCGATCAAGATGTTCTCCCTTTCATTCATCTTCATCAGATGTAAATGCAGTTTTGGTTGAGTCATTATTGTATCTTCTTATAATCTTTTTGTAATCTTTAAATCGATTAGGTTATAAATGATTCATTAGCTAGAACTATAAGTGGTTTTATTAACAAATATACAATACAATTTATACAATAAATAATTAGAAGATAATCTTACCTATAAGTGAAAAGATTATAAGACCTTTATCACGTATTTAAAGATGTACAATTTATTCTTATTATCTTCTATTTATATTAAATTACAAGTTCATTTTATATCTTAACCGAACTGACATGTGCATAGCAAGCCAGAGCTACTACCAACCTAATATTTAATAAATCCCTAGAGGTTATAATAAGAGCGCTAAATTAGGAATAAGATATTATTATCTAATTTACATGTGTTAATTTTTTCTTCCCTCACTACCTATGGGCTGCCTTCCATTAAATTCAATTATTATTTTTATTTTTCTCTTTTTAGTGATGTTATTAATAGTGACTTGATATAATACCTTGCATGCATCTCGTGAGAGAAAGCATCGGGCGAATGAATCAGAAAATGATAATAAAATTCAATTCATAAATATAGAAATTCTCTCGAAATGTTTGCGGGTTTTAAATGAATGTTTTAAGAATTTTTTTATAAAAGATTTTATTTATTAAAATTTTGATTATTTGGTCATAAGAATTGGAGATTTTCGTTATTTAGTCATTGATCATATCTTCAGAACTTGACCAAATTAATATGGTACCACCCCTAAGCTACCCTCTTTCCAATAAAAAAGAATCATTAAAATCGGTTCATAAACAAAGAAGTTATACCTGAACAAACATATCAAAAAAGGTCTAATACCAATAAAAAAAAACGGGATCAATCGGACACTAGACTGAACCAAATGCAAAAAAATCATCAAAATCGGTTCACAATTGGCGAAGATATGAGGTAACATAGACAAAAAAAAAAAAAAAAAAAAATCAGTCGAATTGAGAACCTCCTCCTTTTGAATATATATATATATATATATATTATTTTTATTTTAAAAGAAAAATTAATTATTGATTGTTTAATATAATAAAAATATAAAAATCTTTATAAAACAATTCGGAACGTTTATTTTGAAACTAGATTTTCGGGAGAAATTCCTCTTTATCGATAGAAATTTAAAAAAAAACTTGTTTTCTCCCGAAACGTCTAATTTCAAAATAAACGTTCCAAGATTGTTTTATAAAGATTTGTATTTTTTTATCATATTATTTTATCATGGGATGTGAGATGTGATGTATTCCTGAAAAGATCTCCATAAGTTTTGATAGCTGAATTATCTCATGCGGTTCGCCTTACTCTTAGGCAATCCTTGGCGCATCATGTAATTTTTAAGAATGATAATATGATCTTATAAGACACGTTGTTTGAATGATCACATAATGTATAAATAAATAAATAAATAAATAAAAAAAATGTAAAAAGGAATCATACTCTCGAACCGTACGAAGATATTTACTTTCTTCATTATTCTGAACATTGAGCGAAACTCCCATCGTGGCATCTGGAAAATAAATATTTGTAATTATTTTCGAGATAAAAAAAAATAAAGTAGAAAGTTTAAAAAATTTATTTTAGCAGAAATTTAATTTTGGATTCTGCATCCGATAATACTATATATAAGAGCTCCTAGATTAATTTGTAACAACGCTGAGAGAATTTTCTTTAAAAAAATTACCCTCTTGCCTAGAATCGAACTGATGAACTCTTGAACTAAGGGCATCAGCTATAGCCATTACACCAATGCAACATTAATATTTATATCTTGATTTCTGTTACTAAAACTATATATTTTTGATTTAGACTTTGTGTCGAGATAATATTGTATTCATTTGAACTCGAATGAAAATGAAAAACACCAATAGATTTTAAATTAAGAAACATTAAATATATATTAATTAACGAGGCAAATTTGAAATATAATTGTCAGCTCGGATTTTAAACTGATGGAAATCGATTTTTATTAACCAGGCAAATTTGAAATATAATTGTAATTTGGACTCGAATTTTGAAATGAAAGACTCCAATTCATTTTAAATTAAGAAACATTAAATATATTGATAATTATTCCTCCCCCCCCCCTCGCCACTCAAAAATTAAAGAGGCGAAACTTTTAAGAGACGATGTATTTTCGGTAGTTTACGGGTATACATTTGGAGTGTGGTTTTTTAAGAGGAATAAAATGTTTGGACCGAGACACTGCCCGCCAGGGCACCAGCCCGGAGGGCCGAGTTGAGGGCGTGCCGAAGGCACGCACGAAAAGCTCCTTTATAATAATTACTTAAATAAAATATTATTAGAAGAAATTTTCTCTTCTGAGAGAGACGGACTGGTAGAAATTTTAATTGTGAAGTGATGGGAATTAGGTAGTTGTTTCTCCATATGGGTTTTCTTAGGATTTTTTTGAAAATTAGATAGAATATTATTTAAATACTTCTACATCGATTGGTGGAAACGAAATATAACAATATAGTTCCGGAGATATTAAATTCCAAAGATAGAGTTTTTCAGACTTTTATACTTGCACTATACGGAATATCTGAAAGTTTACATACATATTTAATTATAAATAATTAGTAGAGATTGTGGTCTTGGTCCAAGGTGAAACATCTTTAATAAAGACAAGAGTAAATAAATATTATATTTAATATTCATTTACTATGAGTTAAGGATTCTTGGTCACTTGTTTCACATTAAATATTAATATGAAACAAGTGACCAAGAATCCTTAACTCATAGTAAATGAATATTAAATATAATATTTATTTATTCTTATCTTCATTTAATTATAATTAAGAAACTCTTCTTACCCTTGTTAAAAACAATATACCAACATTAAACAATACTAGTATATTTTTTAAGAAAATTTTACTTCATAGTTTCAACACAGTTTCTGAGATAATAATTAATAAATAATGAAAAATTTACATTAAAAACAAGCTGGCAACAAAGCATTTATTTAACCTAAAAAGTGGGTTAACTTTAGTACTTTTTTGAAGTTTTTTCGTTTCAGCCATTGTCGCAACAGTTTTCAATCGCTTATTAAGAACTTTTTGTTTTATAAATCTCCCTTTATAATGTACTTTATCTGAAATTTTTATGATAAAATATAAGCAAGCTCGAACAGTGTTGCCATATTTGTCCAACGAGCACGGGATTGACTAGAAGTCGTACATAAACAGCAAAAACTTTTGGGCTTATGAATTATGAATACTTATTGTCTGTTCTATATAAAAAAATAAATAAATCTCTGGCTCGACAACCCTTCATGGGTCTTGGCCTACTGAATTGGTTGCTGTCCTAATTGGAAACAGTACCGAGGGGTCAAGTGGTTAGCTCAACGCACATCTACAACCTTCGCTTCAGTGTTCTTAACCGAGATTCGCTACTTCTCAATCAAGCAGCTACTCATTTCTCCTCACGAGGCTGAGTGAACCCCGTTCCAGACCCTATACTTACAGAAAAATTTCTGAGCATAGCCGGGAATCGAACCCGGGACCTCCTTGTTGGCAGCTAGCCATGCTAACCACAACACCACTGAGGCGGCTCTGTTCTATATACTCTAGTATTAACTTTTTGCTAGTATTGTCGCGAAACAACTACCTTAAGGGGAAAAATACATTCTTTAAAAATTCTATTGATGCCTCTGTTGAGAAAGGACAAATTTCGAGCAATGGTGAAGGAGAGGGGGCGGAAATAGGTATCTTGTATTTTTCCCTCAATGGCCCCTTTTAAACCCAAATTAGAGAAAATCCTTCGAAACGTTGGTTTTTGAGCGAGAGAAAAAGATGACTGTCCATAGGAACGCGGCAGGGATAGAATTTGAAGCGTTCAAGAAACTTGAAAGAGGGAAGGTAATCAGGAAAGGATCTTTTTAGGGAATGGAAAAAAGGTCAAGTTAGACCCCTTCAAGAGAATTTTTTCACTATCCTTAGGCTGCCTTCTATCCATCACTTTTCAATTAAATTAAATTATTCAAACAATTGTTTTAACGAAAACATGTTTAATTAATACAAACTATTTATCTAATTTTTTATGCACAAACTCGTTTATTTTATCCTGTTAATCCTCTAACCTTGGCTACTTTCTCAAAGTCCGATTTACAAAATAAGACACGAGTTTACTTTTTTTTTTTTAATGATATTGATGTGAGAAGGAAATACACCAGAAGGTGCATCCCCTAAAGGCCTGTAACTTGATACAACATCGCAAATGTTCGATCAATCTTGGATGTGATTCACCCAATAGAAGCGTGTAATTATCGTAAAAATTTAGCATACGGGCAAGAAATTTTCATATGTACTTTATCCTGTTTAAACCTAGTCAATATTTTAGATCGTACTCTTTTTGTTTAAAAAATAAAAAATAATATATTAAAATGTGAGGTTTCACAGGAATAAAATAAAACAGTTTTTATAAAAACTCAATATATTTGAGATCGAATAAGGGGTGGTGGGGGTGGGGGATTTGGTAATAGAGGAGTGTGGAGTATTCAGGAGAGCGACCTTCCACCCCAACCACCCCTTATTGGATATAAAATAAATTTTGTATCTACTTCTAAACCAGTTAGTTTGATGTAACTCCTGAAGATGGGCGAATAGCCCGAAATATATTGAATTTGTATAAAAACTGTTTTATTTTATTCCTGTGAAGCCTCATATTTATATATAATTTTTTTATTCATAATGTTTCACTTAAAACCCACCCGCTTTCCTTAGAGCTCTTTTTGTTTCTTCATATTTTTAGATTATTTATTCTTGTGTCGTCCAATCCTTCAACTCAGGCCCTTTAAAATTATTTTCAAAAATATCTGTTGGTTTAATATGTACTGAATAGCATGAGAAACTTCTTACAAATATACCGCCCTTTGTCAATTTTCCAAACTATAAACTATTAAAAATTTTCTGAAAGGCATATTTTTTTATTAAAGGGCATCCACATCTCCCCTTATAGCCCTCCGATCCTCCCACTCATGATCCGGTTGAGTGGCTCAGGGTGTGGCCACAGCAGAACGGTGTGAAATGGCAGGTAAATTTGGAAAAAAAATAAACTTTTATTCAATTACCCGAGACCTCAGTTCTTTTACTTAAAACTCTTCATACTATGAAACAGCAGCAGTGTACCAATTTCCAATATTAAACTAGAAAACAAAAAGAGAGAAACGCCTGAATGGGAGTCTACACATTTGTACCGACTCCGAATCCCCTGGCCAGAAATTCCTTCAGACTCCGACTCCACAGCCATGAGAAATATTGCCCATAAACCGATATTGCCTAAAGGTGTATTGTCTGCCATTGATTAGTTTATTTGATTCCAAATGCCATAGAACTTGCTCGATAATGACGGTTTCCATGATTTTATAATAGAAAGAACCGAGTGCTAATGATGGTAGGGGAGACCAGGGCACATTTTCCATAGGGCCACGTTTTCCAACTCGATTTAGTTTTTAAATAAGCTGCTAAATGACGCAGGTGGGCTAACTGGCTGAAGTAGCCACACAGCTCCCATCATCTATAAAAGTTTTAGTTTAGTATTTGCTGTCATATCGTCGGTAGAGCTGTTTTATTAATTTTTTCAATAATGAGTAAATTCTCAGTTATTTATTAAAACTTAAAATAAATGTACTAGCATTAAACTTATTGTTTTGACATTGTATGTACTAAAAAAGTATTTCTTTCTTCACATAGATATGCGTTTGTTTTGCAAATAATTTACACTGCTACTCGTTTGAGAAGTGTCAAAGTTTCAAAATGGCAACGGGGCAAGTTTTCCAAAAGCATACGGCCCATGTTCTATTGTTATGCCTTTTTAGCTTACAATAAAAAATATATATTAAGTAACAAGCAAGATTTATTACCTGTGTTTTACCATTTAAAGTATAGCTGGAAAATTTGCCCACGTACATTTTTAGTAGACTGGAAAACATGTCCTGCATACGGGGCACATTTTCCAACTTCACATAATCAGACTTAACCATTTGCTGTCAAAAGCTATATTTACTTTTTTGAAAAATAATTTTGCTAGTTTGTAGAAGAAGGTATAAGGAATGCAATGACATCCTGTTTACTTCAAAACAAAAAAATCCAAAAATAAAATTATAAAAAGTTGGAAATCTTGCCTCGGTCTCCCTCTACCGTAATTAGCTACATTTGAACTCTCCCATTTTTTTAAATGTTTGAACTCTTGCTATTTTCCACCTCTCCAGAATAATAAATTATATTTAGTTTTAGAGTGTTTTCGAATAAAAAGATATTTTTTAAATATTTTATAATAAATAAAAATTTTTAATTGAAATAGAAATAGAATAAGTAATTGGCCATTTCAGAGCCAGCGAGTTGCCATAGCCCGTTTCCTCACCTAGCATGTTGTCTAAGGCGCACAAGGTAACATAACTATAAACATCGAACGAACTCTTGCCGGCGTGTTTTGACAATTTGTTAACAAAAACTTCTCCATTTTTTTCGAAAACTTCAACAAATCTTTCAAGAATTCCAAAATGAAAGGAGGGCGTCAGCAATTTGCGATGTCGATGCCAATGTTCGCCTGAAAATATAATTAATATGTTAGATAACAAATACAAATAGTGACAGAATGTTAAGGTCCCCGTCACTCACCTGTGCTCGTCAATAATCCTTGTCCCAACCATTTTTCTAATCCATAATATCCCTCGCCTTTTGTTATATTCTTCTGATTAGTCAAAATTACCTGAAAATTTATCGTATTAATTATCGTTGTTTTTATTACGTTTCGGTTAATTCAATGATTTTCAACCTCGCGGAACACTTTTAATATTTTTTTCTTTTTATAAACCTAACCCTAGTAGCACAATGTTTCAAACTAAATAGGTAGTAACTATATAGTGCCTCGAAATCTAAATAGGAACTATATAGTTATTATATAGTTTGAAACATGGTGCTACTAGGGAACCTTGGGTCCTATGATTACATATTAGTAGATATTAACTGTGAAGAAAAGCTTCACCTCTTTTCCTGTCGCCCCAACCAAATAGCTTTACCATATAACCTACATGGAATCACTTCCCCTCCAAGGAACTTAAATTTGCTATAAAAATTTCGGATTAGGAGAAAATAATTTTGAAAAAATTGCCATGTTATATAGTATAAATCGGGGAGTCGGCTAACGCACTGGCCCCGCTTCGGCATCGATTATGACGATGTTGGAGCGGAAGGCCGGGGTTCGATCCTGACTGGCGTATAAAAATTTCTACCGGCTAAAACTCGGATCCCTCACTAATCCCACTAACACTTTACTGATGTGCTGTCTAAATGGACTTTGTTCCCGGTGACAATAAATATAAAAAAAATAGTATAAATCAATTGGTATGGGCACCACACGACTTTCACATCAGTTTCTCCCACATTTGAAATCACCATTTTCTTTAAAATTATTTCAATTTGGGTTTCTCCCAACCCTAACCGGAAAAAAGACAAAAGACGAAATAGATACTCCTGGTTCTATAATTTCAACCAAAGCATGCAGTGTACTTATTCCTACCAAGTATATCTTAAGCTTCAAAGCCCAAAGCTCTGCGACTTGCTATACCTGAGATATAGGCGTTTAAATATTTTTTGAGATAGGACTAATTTATTTCCGTCCCTTGATTTTAATCGGAATTTTTAATAGTTCAAAAAGTTAAGATTGTTGATAGGCGTACCGATTTTTATAAGAGACACATCCGACTGTTCGATTTCAATCAAAATCTTGGGATACATCTTCTAGTCTCTAGATAGCTTAAATTTCGAATTACGAAGTTTGCAACTTACCATATACGTACATACGTATGCACCAACCAATGAATTTTTGATCGCTTTTCGGTCTCTGGGGAATACTATACAATATCCCATTTTATCTTCTAAATCCAGTTTTAAATAATAACATGATATAGAATATACATATATGTGTAAGTAGAAATTAAATAATGTCACACATTTTAGAAAGCCACACTTTCCCCACTCTCCACTTAGCAAAATAAATTTTAAAGTAACTCGTAACTAACATCACAATCTAGTTAGAGTAACTTGTACCTCTTTCTAGTCTCTAAAAGTGTCGAAACTTCCCAGCCCTAATTATAACTTTTTATAATCCAATATTTCTGTAAAAACAAAAAAACAAAAAAAATATTCTCGAGTAATAGTAAAACTTTTAGATTTTTAACCGACTTCAAAAAAGGAGGAGTTCTCTGATTTTTTTTTTTTTTTTGTGTCTATGTTACCTGATATCTTCGCCAATTGTGAACCGATATTGATGATTTTTTTTGCATTGGGTTCAGTCTAATTTCCGATTGGTCCCGTTTTTTTTTCATTGGTATTGGACCTTTTCTGTTATGTTTGTTCAGGCATAACTTCTTTGTTTATGAACCGATTTTAACGATTCTTTCTGCATTTGGATCAGTATAGCTCCAGGATAGTCAAGATACCTAACTATTTATTTATTTTATGTATGTTCAGCGAGAATTTTTTGCCACGTGGACCAATTTCGATGATTTTTTTATTGGAAAGGGGGTACCTTAGGGGTGGTCCCATATTAATTTGGTCAAGTTCTGATGATATGATCAATGACGAAATAACGTAAATCTCCAATTCTTATGAGCAAATAATCAAAATTATAATAAATAAAATCTTTTATAAAAAATAATCTTAAAACATTAATTTAAAACTCGCAAACATTTCGAGAGAATTTCTATATTTATGAATTGAATTTTATTATCAATTTCTGGTTACTTCGCCCGAATCTTTCTCTTACGAGAGGTATTATATTAAGTCACTATTAATAACATCACTAAAAGAGAAAATAAAAATAATTTTTATAAAAAACCGACTTCAAAAAATTAAATGCAACAAATAAAATAATAATAACTCGAAAAATCAAATAAAATGCACTAAAAGGTATAAAAATAATTATCTTATTTTGTTACAATTAAACGACGAAATTGTTACATGAAATCAATTTTTGAAGTCGGTGCTAAACAAACTATATAAGCGACTGTACCCGCCGAGTTCGATTCATAGAATGTGTATTTTTGGTACCGACTTCAAAAAGTGATTTCATGTAACAATTTCTGTTGTTTAGTTGTAACGAAATAAGATAATTATTTTATACCTTTTAGTGCATTTTATTTGTTTTTTGAGTTATTATTATTTTATTTGTTGCATTTAATTTTTTGAATCATTTTATTTTTAATGCAATTGGATATTGATGAAAGCGGTTCAGATGTTGTTGTAAAAAGTAAGTATTATAGAGGTTTTATTATTTTACATTTATTTGTTAAACCGTATTTTCGAGATTTATTCTCTCCTTCTTCAGGGTAAAATAAAGTCAAAATGAAAGTAGTTCAAATCATACATTTTCTGTCTCCTTTGACAATGCCAAAAAAACATTATAAAAATTTTCATCTCGAATAGAAATAAAGTAAAAAGCAATTCAATTGTCAAAGGAGATCTAGAAGTAATTATGTTTTGAACTACTTTCATTGACTTTTTGTTACCCTGAAGAAGGAGGAATAAATCTCCAGAAACGTTCGTTCAACAAATAAATGTAAAATAATGGAACCTTTACAGTCTTATTTTTTACAACCACGTGACTGCTTTTATCAGATATCCAATTGCATATTTATACCAGTCCGTCTCCTAAAGAAAAACTCTATCAATTTTTATTTTTAATTTTTATGCACATATCCTTATTAGATTCTAAGTTAAAAATTGATTTTCCATACCTCAATGTCATCCGGGTCATATAATACAACCCAAGTCGTCCTGGGCCCCACAAATAATCGAAAAAGTCGATCATATTTGTTTGCAAACTTATGTAATATTTGAAAAATATCTGAAATAGGTAATATTAATTTGTTGATGGATTTTTGTTTTTAAAATAACACATACAAAGCTTACGTTGTTATTATACAATAAAACAATAATTGGAAAAAAAATTAAAAAATTCTCTATACTCGGTATAGTACGAAATGATGATTTTTTTATTTAACCAATAGATCAAGAGCCCACGACTGCCAGACCTTCGTTATTTTATAAAAGCTGAAAGTTTTTCTGTGCATGTCCCCTATACAGCAGGTAAGAACGACCAGCGACTATAGAGTTTGGGTTGTGGTTACTTTGGCAGGTAACAAGTAATAAAGGTGTATAAAATAGTACTTTAAATTCGTTAAAGTATAAAGCTCAATTTTTTTATATTTTCTTCGGGATAACTTTAGAAATCTCGTCATCCATTGCCAGACACTTATGACAGTTGCTACCCCCGCCAGACACCCCTAAACTTTAATAAATTATAATTATACTTTCGTTATAATATAAAAGATAAATTTTATATATGTTACTTGGCGACCTATAAAAAAATGTTACCTCAATAGGCGGACAGTTTTAATGGTTTTTACATAGATTTTTGACATTTCGGTTATTATTGATAACCATTGGTGAAGACATGGAGGAATCGACTTAAAATCAAAAATAACCATCGATTCTTATCTAATACTAGAGGAATAACCTTATTGCATTCCATTTTTGTTGTTTTGACTATTAATGACAACTTCTACTGAAAACGTGGAAGAATCGACTTAAAATCAAAAAGACTAAATTCTTTATGGCAAAACCACTCAAGCTTGAGTTTCTTAAAGTTTAGGGGTGTCTGGCAGGGGTAGCAACTGTCATAAGTGTCCGGCAATGGATGACGAGATTTCTAAAGTTATCCCGAAGAAAATATAAAAAAATTGAGCTTTATACTTTAACGAATTTAAAGTACTATTTTATACACCTTTATTACCTGTTACCCGCCAAAACAACCACAACCCAAACTCTACAGTCGCTGGTCGTTCTTACCTGTATAGGGGACATGCACAGAAAAACTTTCAGCTTTTATAAAATAACGAAGGTCTGGCCGTCGTGGGCTCTTGGGCTACACCTTAAGATTCAATTTCTTGAATAATTTTAAAATATATGTAACTATTTGTAATTAATGGAAATGATAATCGAAATTTGGACCTCATTTTTAACAAACCCCTAGGGATTTGATCAAATAACCAATTTAATCATAACTCTGCGACATATACCTACTGTTCTAGCCTAAGAGCGTACCGAGTCCTTAAAAAGTTTTCACTTTTTCTTCCAATCACTCCCCATGTTTCAAACTATATAATAACTACATTGTCCCTATATAGATTTTGAGAATCTATATGGGCACTATATAGTTTGAAACATTGTGCTACTAGGGTCCCTTTCAATTTGATAAAATTATTAATTTAACATATAAATATACACTGTAAATAATAGTTACCGTAAGAATTGAATCCGAATTGAAGGGCGTTGCCAAAAAGCGGTATCGGAGTTTCTCCTTGAAATTTCCTATATTTATATTTATTCCATTCTAACTTCAATGCCAACCAAACGATCACAAACAATACCGGAAAAACAATCCAATACCACATGGTTACTCCTGGAGAGCCTAGGTTAGACTAAATCAAACCAAGACAAGCAAGGCCAAGTTTATGATTTCTCCCTCTCCTAAAATTCCTTCTGTTCATCCGAAAATTAAATAATAAATATATTATTGATTATATAAGATAATCAAGTTCCAAATAACAAGATTATCAATGATATGGTTTTACCCTTAGTCATTTATCTAAACTTATGAAGATGTAAATATATATATTATTATATGTCTTTCGTTCAAATAATCAAGCAAATCAAATATTCACTAAAGAAATGCTTAATCATCATCCGTTCAAAATTCCAACAACTTATCTATAAATGAATTGCTGTTTTCTGAAAGGGTACAAGTGATTGAACTCTTTTTTGGAACTTAATATGATATAAGGTAATCAAGTTCCAAATACCAAGATTATCAATGATATGATTTTACTCTTAGTCATTTGTCTAAACTTTGGAATAATTATAATAAGTGAAAAACTTATAAACAAATCGAAAATATATTGAAACTCACTATCTTTTTCATAGTATTTCAAAGTATTTTCTTTAATGGCTTAGATTCTAGTTCATGTAGGTGCTCGTACTAAAATTTATAATAAATGCTAGTACTTTATTCTCATCAGTGGCGTAGCTAGGGTGGAGCAAGGAGGGACATCTGTCCCAGGGCAAAAATTCTTTGGGGCTCGAAATTTGTTTCAGACAAAGCGTTATTTTCGTTTTCCTTAACATTTATTTTACTGGTCTAAATTTCACTTCAACTCCTTTTTCCGTTTTCAAACCTAGCACGTGTCAGTTGTTATATTTTTTCCTCTCTTATTTCCATATATTTCATTAATTAATAAAGTAAAGGATGTGTAGTTTCACAGTGAATGAAATAAAACTCAAAGAGTTTTATACAAACTCAATATATTTCGGATTATTAGTCCATCATCAGGAGTTTACAGGTTATAACCACTGTGAAACTACACACCCTTTACTTTATTAATTAATATCATGTTTCACCTAAAATCTACACCACTTTCCCTAAGTAAAATATATTTCATTGATTTATATTCAATTAAAGAAGTAGTTCATTCTTAAATTTTTATTTTATAAAATTAATTGTTTGATTGTTTCTTAATATCTGAATTGTATTTTTATTATAGGTTTGTTCCTTCTAAAAAGAGATAGATGATTTTCTATAAATTTCTATGAAATGCTTTCTAACTCTTTATAAAACCTTCTAAAATAATTCCTATATATATAAGCGCAAGACCAAGTTCGAGCCTTAGCCGCACCCAACACGTGGGGTATTTACACGAACAGTTTCGAGCCACTTTTGACTCCTCTGCTGCTGCTTTAGTATAAAATAATAATATTTAAATAGAACCGTGTTTGGTGGCCCTATTTTATTTTAATGAATTGGCTAAGGGGCCAGTAATGAAAAAAGTTGAAATAAAAGTTATCTCTTATTTAATAATTTATTTTAAGCAGACGTAATCGATATTTTACATTAATTGCAATTGTTCTGTTGTAATAGCTTGTTTACCAGTGAAATTATTCTAAATGTAAAACGTCTGCTGGTGATCAACTGTGCGTGTTTTTGTGACTTGGGTGAGTACTATAAAAACCTCAAATCCACCCTTTAAAAATTTATTATAAAAGTTTATAACAAAAATTTAAAACATGCACTGATGTTGTCCAGCTTACGTGCACTGATGAAGAGCAGCAGTGTAGCGCTCGAAACGTGTAAAATATCGATTACGTCTGCTTAAAATAAAGTATTAAATAAAAGATTACTTTTATTTCCCATAACTGGCCCCTTAGCCAATTCATTAAAATAAAATAAAAAATCTGCATTAATTTTTTATATGCATTCTTGTTTCTTGATTCTGTCCTTGTGTTATTCAATTATATATTCAAAAGACTATTGTTGCCTTAATTATTTTATTTTTTTTTCATCCTCTTCATACCTTAAAATTGCATGTTTTCATGTTCTAAAACACTACAATTTCCGAGAAAGCATTACAGAGGGGGTAGGGGCAAAACTGACCTTGTCCTTGAAAGCCCTAGCTAAGCCTCTGATTCTGATTACATAGTTATAAAAGAAATACAGGACATAAGTAAAAATACGAGCCCCGTCCCATCTCAATTGGCCCACCAATATTTTTTCTTTTTAAATAAAATTATGCTAATTCACGGTAAATTTAATTTAAATATTTATTTTTATTATCATTTGGAACAACATTTTAAACACTTTAAAACATTTTATTGTAACATTTAACTTAAAAATTATTTTTTAATTGTTAAAAACATATTTTTATTTAAAAAATAGTTCTTTGCTTTTCACGATTTTTTTTTAAGAATCTTTGAATATGAGAAATAATCAAGTAGGCTTTACCTGTTTCCAACAAAAGAAAGTTTGATTTGTTTATTATTAGGAAAAATGACTCGTGGAAAGGTTGTTGATGAAAAAATTCGCTCAATTATTATCAATTTATTTAAAAAGGGAAAATCAAACGCGGAAATTGGCGATCTAGTTAATTTATCAAAGTTTACTGTCAGAAATATTATTCGAGTTTATAAAATAACGGGTACAATAGCTACAAAACCACGGCATGCGTCGAAATCCAAAATATCAGATGCTGATAGACGGGCATTGAAGAAGATTATTAGAAAAAACAGGCGTTCGACCTATGGTGAATTATCTGTTCTTTGGAGCGATGCTGTGGGGCGAAGTGTTTCAAGATCCAGGTGACATAGAGAAGCCCTTAAGTTAGGTTTTAAAACTTACAAGGTAATTTTATTGCAACTTATTCCAAATTTTTTTTTTTGTAATTTTACTAATTTTTTTTAGGCGAAAGAAAAGCCACTCTTGACATTAAAACAAAAGAAAAACCGGCTTAAATATGCTAAAAGTCACATTAATTGGACGAGTGATGAATGGAATAGTGTCCATTGGAGTGATGAGTCTAGTTTTGAAGTTTGTTTTGGGGACAATCGAAGCAGAGTTATTCGTCAGAAAAATGAAGCTTTCAATTCAGATTGTTTAAAAAAGAAAGTAAAATTTCCTGCTTCAGTTATGGTATGGGGTTCAATGTCTGCTAGAGGTGTTGGAAAACTTCACTTCTTTGATGGAATTGTAAACACCAATAAATATTTAGAGATTTTAAAAAAATTGTTACTTCCAACAATGGCAGATGCATTGCAGAATAATAATAATTTTGTGTTCCTACAAGACGGGGCGGCCGGCCATACATCAATAAAATCTTTAAAATGGCTTTCTGATCATAATGTTCCACTTTTGGAGTGGGTGGCAAACAGTCCCGACTTGTCACCAATAGAAACTCTTTGGCACACAATGAAAAAGCTATTACGAATACAACCAGCTAGAAACGTAGTCGAATTAAAATACAAACTTCCAAATATTTGGGATAATTTCACTCAAGATGAGTGTCAAAACTTAATAAGTACGTAGCCCAAAAGAATTCAAGCCGTAATTAAAAATAAAGGCGACGTCACACAGTAGGTAAAGGTTTTGGATTTTGTATGTTTTCCTTGTTTTTAACAATTAAAAAATAATTTTAAGTTAAATGTTACAATAAAATGTTTTAAATTGTTTAAAATGTTGTTCCAAATGATAATAAAAATAAATATTTAAATTAAATTTACCGTGAATTAGCATAATTTTATTTAAAAAGAAAAAATATTGGTGGGCCAATTGAGATGGGACGGGGCTCGTATTGTCCAAATGCAAGTTAACAAATCTAATAATAAGCAGCAAGTAGTTTTAATTTATTTAATATTGCCCCGCAGGCTACCACAAAAAGAGTGCAGATATATGGAAGAAGAAACATTCTAATTTGGACAATCTAATAATATACCAGACAAAAATAGGATCCCTGATCGCGAGTGTACAAATAAAAAACATGGAAACCTAAACACTCTTCCATCGTGCAATTTCTTCTAATTTAGCACCTGCCAAACTTTATTTTCTTTGTCCCTTGTTGTAGAGAGAGAAAATGTGGTTCCATAACCAGAAAGGGATGCTTGGCGATACTTACCCGAGATTGATTAGTAAAAAAAAATACAAGTATTAATTTTAAATTCATAGGAAATAAAAATAAAATTTACAAAAGTTAATTTTAGCATTTAATCTTTTATTTATTAAATTATTTCTAATAGTAACAATCTTAATTCGAAAATCAGTCTATGAAACATAAATAAAAGATATATCTGTTAATACTTATTTATTTTTATATCTACTAGATATGAATTTTATAATTTATAGGTACATATAATACTATATAATTATTAGGATCTATTATATTAATTTATATTAATTTACCGATTTATACTTTTACTAGGTGAACAAAATAAACATATATAATAAAATAAAATATATCTCATAGTGATTAGCAATAATTGATTAAATCGAATTTTATACTGTGATAAAAAATTAGGTGATTAGAATTGAATACAGGGTGCCCTGAAAAAATAGACACACACTTTAACTCTTTAACAGAATATATAATATAATTTTCTATTTTTATCAGGCTTGAAATAATGAGCTAAGTCAGACTAATTTGAACAAATCGCAGCTGAAGTACATAGACAGGAGAGTGTTATAATATACTTAAGGGTTGTGAATAATATAACAAGATGTATTATAAAATACGAGGTTTATTCAGAATAAATACAAAAGAAGAGTAGCCAGATATGTGTCAAACTTTTCGATCATATGTCATCCGCCTCGATATTCTGAACTACTTAGCTTATGTATAAACATATCGAGGTCATGCTTCGGCAATTCAGCAATTACTCCGCTTTGACTTGTACAAATCGCTAAATAGACATAATTATTACAACAAGAGGGTTTTAAACAGATCACTTACGCGACTTTATTGAATCAGAGATAAATGTGAAACAGATGAAAGTTTTTAGGAATACAAGAAACGTTATAAAAGTCTATCTACAAATATACAAGCTCTGAACAGCAAAATAAATTGATGAAAACAAAATAGGCAAACAGTGATTGGAATTTTAAAATTAAGTTTTATTTAAATTTTGAAGCACTCGCATTGGAAGACATACATTCCAAGAAGTGTACAAGCTCCAATAAAGATGATTCGGACTGAAGAATGCAGTTTTGCAAGTGATTTGCAAATGATGCACAGTAATCAAGAAAAAAAATGTGAAGCAATAAGTTTCTATTTAAATTAAATGGTTCATCATAAGCAAATTCGCAACTCTCCAGTTGGGGCAATGGTGGTGGCTAATTGAGTCATTAAATTTAATTCGAGTGATGGTAAGTCGTTTAGTTGAATGATCGTAATTCTCTTCTAAGCTATCTTTGAACTTCAGTGTATTCGTAAACATTTTGAGTCAAGTAAAATCAAAATCAATCATCTATGCAATAGGTAAGTTTGGTTTCTTTATTTATAATTTCTTCAAGTTCTTGAATTGATTGGTTCTTGTTTGTCATCTTAAACCTAAACATTCTTTTAATTATTTCAGACGCTGAAGAAGTGATGAATAAAGTGACGAAACGTCGGGAATTTCAAATGAGAAAGCTCTGGAATTTCATCATTGTCAAGCGAACGGCAATCAACAGATGGATTTTATGTATCAATTTTTATGAATGAATTTTGTGGATTTTGAACAAAGAAATAAACAAAAAACTATCAATATCTTTTAAGTAGATAGGTGTTGGTTCTAGGTGAAGCATTTTAATATAATAGTAAAAATTTCAAAATTGTCAAGAAAACGGCAATCAACCGATGTATTTTATGTATCAATTTTTATGAATGAATTTTGTGGATTTTGAACGAAGAAATAAACAAGAACTATCAATATCCTTTAAGGAGATAGGTGTTGATTCTAGGTGAAGCATTTTAATATAATAATAAAATTTCAAAATTGTCAAACAGAACCACAATCAACTGATGTATTTTATGTATCAATATTTATGAATGAATTTTGTGGATTTTGAACAAAGAAATAAACAAGAAACTATCAATATCCTTTAAGGAGATAGGTGTTGATTCTAGGTGAAGCATTTTAATATAATAATAAAAATTTCAAAATTGTCAAGCAAACCGCAATCAACCGATGTATTTTATGTTTCAATATTTATGAATGAATTTTGTGGATTTTGAACAAAGAAATAAACAAGAAACTATCAATATCCTTTAAGGAGATAGGTGTTGATTCTAGGTGAAGCATTTTAATATAATAATAAAAATTTCAAAATTGTTAAGCAAACCGCAATCAACCGATGTATTTTATGTATCAATTTTTATGAATGAATTTTGTGGATTTTAGTGTAGTATCTGTTCTTATCAGCTTAAAATCTGATACGTTCTCCAGAACCAGAATTTTAAGCTGATTTTTGGAACTTGATGAAGTGCTTGGTCCACCTTCTTCGTTTTCTTAAATTTAATATAATAATAAAAACTCATTTTTGTTTTATTTCTTTTTTTGTGAAACCTACCTCGCAATTTTACGAAATTTTTATTATTATAAGAAACTATCATTTTGAAAAGTTTAAAATGATCAAACAAAGAATCAATTTGTTGCGATTAAATTAATTTCATTTTGATTTTAACTGAAATTTCAACTTCTACAAGACTATAGTTTGAATTTCTCAAAATTTTCTTGCTGATCCACTATGAACAAATTTTTACTTTATCATACAAGGTATGGTCGAGTATTGTAATCGTGCATGAAAAAATTGTTTTTTTCGTTCTTTTTTTCGAAATATCTCAAAAACGCCTAAAACTATTTTGATTAAAAAAATTGACCGAAACCATCGCATTCGGTCTACAAAAAAATCCATAATAAGTGAACATCGAAAAAATTATATTTTTTGAGATAATAATTGTTTTGTCAAAATGTCAGTTAGTCTGTCTGGTTGTCTGGTTGTCTGTCTGTTAGTCTGTGCGTTACCAAATTTTTGTGGACGAGCTAGCTCAAAAACTAGTGGGAATATCAAAACCAAATTTCACACGTAGTTTTGGTGCATTGAGATTAAGAGCTGATTAGATTATGGTGCATATCGACCCAAAATTAAAGGGGGTAGAGGGGGGGAGTTAAAAAATTAAGCAAACCCAACCATATTTTGTATACATAATTAGTGGACCCACAGATGTCTAAAAATGCAAAAACTACCCCCCCCTTCATGATTATAAATAATTTTATTAAATATAAGTCAGGGGCCAGGTTGTATGGTAAAGTCATGTGGATGGTCACATCAGAACGTGACAGCTTATTTGATTTACCTATAGGTGGTCTAAGCCGAAAGGACCTTCTAGTTCATCAACTCGAACACCACAGACTTCTAAATAAATTGAATGAATTTCTTGCGATAAAAAAAAATCTGAATTTAGATTTCATTATTATCTGAACAGGTGTATACAAGACTCAATAAAATATCCATTTAAAATATTTATAATAGCAAAATCTTCAAAACTATAATCTCGATTAAATATTTATTCATGTGTATATTTTCTAAACAAGCAGAGGACTCTCATAGTATACATTACAAAATATAATTTATTCAATCTTTTCATATATTTCAGTTCACTTGAATTCTTTCGTCAAGAGAAATATTAATTCCATTGATGGATCTCAGGGTGATATCGTTGGTTAATTGCACTTCATGATTAGCATCCTTTAAAATGAAATTCCTTAAAATTGTCGAAATAGTCGATTTCATTTCTAGGATAGCAAATTTTTGACCTAAAAAAGTAACATTAGTTATTAAATTCTTGTCAATTTTTTATCTATATCTACATTTTTTTTCAATTTCACTTTTCAAGTTTTTAAATAGTTTATTTAAACAAATCATAATGAAGTTTACTGAAAAAAAGTGGTGTAGGTTTTAGGTGAAACATGATATTAATTAATAAGGTAAAGGGTGTGTAGTTTCACAATGAATGAAATAAAACTCAAAGAGGTTTATACAAACTCAATATATTTCGGATTATTAGTCCATCATCAAGAGTTTACAGGTTAATATTATTAGTTTATTATATTATTAGTTTTAACTTGTAAACTCCGGATGATGGACTAATAATCCAAAATATATTGAGTTTTTATAAACCCCTTTGAGTTTTATTTCATTCATTGTGAAACTACACACCATTTACCTTATTAATTAAATCATAATGATTTTTTATAAAAAATAAATTAATAGATTACCTATATCTTGTGTTTAATATAAAATGTATATGTAAAGAAATGAGTATCTATTTGAGAAAGAAAGATTGAATTTTTTCTCAAAATCAACTTGTGATATATAATCAATTAATTTTATGAACATGAATTTAGGTAATTTATCAAAGATTTTAATAGATATGTTTATATTGCATGTACGAGGGTCTTGTCCCTCGGGAGTCGAACCCATGCACTAGTACGCTTTCCGGCGGTAAATATTTTTATTGAACAGAAACTAAAGGTAAGACCTTAGAAATTAGGTCTGAAAAAATAAATATTTCAGCATTATATCATCATCATCATCAACGAGTACACAGTCCTAAGACTGGTTTGACGAAAGAACCCGGAAACAAGCCGGAAAGCGTACTAGTGCTTGGGTTCGACTCCCGAGGGGACAAGACCCTCCTACATGCAATATAAACATATCTATTAAAATCTTTGATAAATGACCTAAATTCATGTTCATAAAATATATATATTTAATTCAAATTCGAAGGCATCTTTAATCCAATACTAATGTGAAATATTTTTATTGAACAGAAACTAAAAGCAAGACCTTAGAAATTAGGCCTGAAAAAATAAATATTTCAGCATTATATCATCATCATCATCAACGAGTACACAGTCCTAAGACTGGTTTGACGAAACAACCCGCCTTTACTCAACTTTATTCCATGGCAACCTTCTCACATCTCTAAATGTTCTCATTTCTTTTATTACATGAAGAAAATATCCCATTCTAGATCTTCCCATCCCTCTTTTCTTTCCCACTTCATCCTCTAAAATAATATTTATCAATCATCCGTGTCTTATGATGAGCCCTAACATGTAAGCTCTTCTCTTCGTCACACAAGGTTTACAGAGTTTACTTTTTCTCAATTTTTTTCCAGAACTTCGACGTTTATGATTCTATGCGCCATTAAATATGTTTTATTTTGTTAAAGGCGTGTATAATTAGTTTAATGTTGTTATGAGGTATATTGAGCCCTTTTGAACCTGGTGTAATGTTCTCGTGCTTTGAAAATAAAACATCTACACAAGGCAATCCATCTACATTTATTCAAACAGAATTAAATTTCTTCTTGTCTGCATACACATTACACCAGGTTCAAAAGGGCTCAACACACCTCATAGCAACATTAAATTAATAATGTTTTATTTTATTTCGATTAATCTTAGCAATTAAATATTCTTGATTTTTGTAAAGCTTATTTTTGATATATCATAAATAAGAAACATGACCAAACGAGCAGAGTACTTATGGGATTCCAAATTTTAGGAAACATAAAATTTTTCTTAAAGAATATTTTTAAAATAAATTAAATTACTATTCATCATCATCATCAGCCTGTCGCTAGCGACAATCCACTGCTGAATATAGGCCTCTTCCATCAAATGGAAGGGGGTTGGCATTAAGTCACCACGCTTGCCAGACGGATTGGTGACTAGGAATCAGATTATAGCCGGTCAAATATCAATGCAGGGACTCGGACTCGAACCCGGGACTCCTGCTTAGAAGGCTAGTGTCTTTAAGCTCTCGGCTAATCCGATTCCCAAATTACTATTACTTTTATGAAACCAAGGAATATTAGATTTCTCAGAGTTTTCTTAAACATTTTCGTAAAAAAGCACATGTTACGATAAGCTTCCAAAGACATCAGTGAAATGACCTTTCCGATAAAAAACTGACTTGAAAATTGGCTCATGGAATTTTTATAAACGTAGAGAGCTTTTCAAAAACTCTCCTAGATCTGCTAACTTTATATTATATAGATATAGCAGCAATTTAAGAAATAAGATGGTTTGGCGAATGTTGAAATGGCTAAGACACCTTATTAGTATGAATGACCCACGGTTCCAAAAAAGATCTTTGAGTAGGATTGAGACACTAGGAAAATGATGTAGAGGAAGACCATATAGTAGATATAACAGCAATTTAAAAAATAGAAGGTTTAGCGAAGGCTGAAATGGCTAAGACACCTTATAAGTATGAATGACCCACAGTTCCCAAAACAGATCTTTGAGTAGAATAATTGAGTCACTAGGAAAATGATGTAGAAGAAGACCAAGGCTGAGATGGAGGGATAATCTAAAATGAGATCTTTCATCTAGGGTCAGGAATAGGAGAGAAAATGCACGGGACCGAACTGTGATGACGAGGAAATCGTCCTAAACATTTGAAAGATTGATTATTTAACCCAGGGTAGAAATGGAGGAAATTATATTTTATTTATACAATTCCGAGGTCAAGCACTAGTGTGTTCAATAAATAGTTATAATTAATTATTTGTGATTTAAACAAAATTTTTCAAGCTTTAATAATGAAATAATGAATTTGATATATTAATTAATGGGTGTATTTTTTTATTTGTTTTAGCTCTACAAATGTGATTGGAAATGAAACGTCGACTGGATGATTCTACAGGGAAGCAGTAGAATAGTGTTAGTGCACGTGGGTCTTATGCTGGGTTCAATACTTCAGCACACACGCTCGAATCATCTCAGCAGCACACGCAGTAAATAAATTGGGTAAGCTTGCTTTGCTATCCATCTATTATCCCTTAGCTCTATTACTTTTCATTTTATTCCAAAATGTAGCAGTCTTTGTGTAATTAGTAATAAATTAAATTAGTATTACTTTTATAAAAGCAAGGAATATGAGATTTCTCAGATTTTTCTTAAACATTTTCATAAAAAACACATGTTATGAGCTTCCAAAGACATCAGTAAAATGAAGTTTCTGATAATAAACTTACTTGAAAATTGGCTCATGGAATTTTCCTAAACGCAGAGAGCAAAAGCTTTTCAAAAACTCCTAGATCTGCTTACTTTTTAACCGACTTCAAAAAAGGAGGAGGTTCTCAATTCGACTGATTTTTTTTTGTGTCTATGCTACCTCATATCTTCGTCAATTGTGAGCCGATTTTGATGATTTTTTTTGCATTCGGTTCAGTCTAGTTTCCGATTGGTCCCGTTTTTTTTTCATTGGTATTGGACCTTTTTTGATATGTTTGTTCAGGCATAACTTCTTTATTTATGAACCGATTTTAATGATTCTTTTTTTATTGGAAAGAGGGTACCTTAGGGGTGGTACCATATTAATTTGGTCAAGTTCTGAAGATATGATCAATGACGAAATAACGTAAATCTCCAAATCTTATGACCAAATAATCGAAATTATAATAAATAAAATCTTTTATAAAAAAATCTTAAAAACATTCATTTAAAACCCGCAAACGTTTCGAGAGAATTTATATATTTATGAATTGAATTTTGTTATTATTTTCTGATTCATTCGCCCGACGCTTTTTCTTACGAGATGCATGCAAGGATATATTAAGTCACTATTAATAACATCACTAAAAAGAGAAAAATAAAAATAATTTTTAAAAACCGACTTCAAAAAATTAAATGCAACAAATAAAATAATAATAACTTAAAAATCAAATAAAATACACTAAAAGGTATAAAATAATTATCTTATTTAGTTACAACTAAACGACGCAATATTAACATAAAATCACTTTTTGAAGTCGGTGTCAAACATTACATTTTATGAATCGACGGATCTTACTTAGTACGTTTGGCGGGTACGCTCGCTTATATAGTTTGTTTGGCACCGACTTCAAAAAGTAATTTCATGTGAATATTTCGGCGTTTAGTTGTAACTATATAAGATAAATATTTTATACCTTTTAGTGTATTTTATTTGATTTTTAAGTTATAATTATTTTATTTGTTGCTTTTAATTTTTATAAAAATTATTTTTATACGATATAGATATAAGAGCAATTCAAAAAATAAGATGGTTTAGCGAAGGTTGAAATGACCAGGACCCCTTATAAGTATGAATGACTCCACTGTTCCCAAAATAGATCTTTGAGTAGAATTATTGAGACACTAGGAAAATGATGTAGAGGAAGACCAAGCCTGAGATGGAGGGATAATCTAAAATGAGATCTTTCATCTAGTGTCAGGAATTGGAGAGAAAATGCACTGGACCGAAGTGAGATGATGATGATTTATACTATACATTTGAAAGATTGATTAAATAAGTCAGAGTGGAAATGGAGGAAATTATATTTTACCTATACAATTCCGAGGTCCAGCACTAAAAGCTGCAAATGCAAATGGATGTCTCGATTGGCTGTTCTCTAATTCAAATCGATCTGGATCGAATTTCTCAGGCTCTGACCAAACTTTAGGATTCATTCCAAGTGCTTTGAGGAATATCCCAAGTTCTGTCCCTTTGGGGATCAAAATTTTGTCTAAAAAATAAAAATAATATTTTAAATTTTATCTAAAATATGAAGTAATTTAGAAGAGGTAGAGTGTAAAATCAATAAACACCTTTTAAATAAATATCTGATTCAGTATTTCGATTAATTATAGGTACACTAGGATACATTCTTAGTGATTCTTTAATCACTTTTTCTAAATAGTTCATTGCTTGAAGGTCTCGATAAGTTGCTTTTCTCGATGAATCGCCGAAAATGGTTCCAAGCTCTGTAATAATTTTGTCCTGAAAAAATCGAAAAACATAATAGGTCGAATTAATTATACAAAACAGATTTAAAGTTTTTTCAAATTAAAATACTTCATTTTTCTCTTTCTCTAAACAAAATGATGTTCCTAAATATAAATTAAAAAAAATATAATTTCATTAAAAACTAATATTATATATCGTCGCCAAAGAGTGTAAACCTGCTAAATCCATTTTTTTTATCATATATGACATATTAATACCGTTCGAAAGAAAAAGAGATGCAGCATCGTCCAACTAAAACTGCTACTTAAAATTAGGATCGTAAGTTGTAGAAAAAAATGTGAAAAATAGTTTCTTTCCATAACAACAATATTAAATTTTGTTTGTTTTTTCTCTGTCCTGTAAAATTTCCTTGTTTTGAGTTAGCAGGTTTAAAGTCTAAGGCGACGGTATATATATATTAGATGAAAGCGAAAGTTAAAACTTTTATCAGGTCACTGCCCTATTTTGGTGAAATTGGGACTAGACTCGTTTTGATAGTGAACCAAGAGTTGAAAAAAGATACAGGACCCAGCCGGGTATGATCCGACATCTTCCGCGTTAAGCCCGCAGATGCCTTCTCCATTTAGGCGATGGATCCCCTGACTAGATCCTATAATCAAATTTTTATATATATATTCAACTCTTTAGCTCAGGCGTAATTTCTCCTATTTTCCTAATAGTATGATTCTTATAAATTTGCTACAATTCCCATCTGTCTGATTCTTTGGGGAATCGAAACAGATGAATTTTGTTCAGATATTCAATAATAAATTTTATTTAGAATGTTTATATGTTAACATTAGATGAAAGCGAAAGTTAAAACTTTTACCAGGTCACTGCCCTATTTTGGTGCAATTGGGACCAGACTCGTTTTGATAGTGAACCAAGAGTTGAAAAAAGATACAGGACCTAGCCGGGTATGATCCGACATCTTAAGCCTGCAGATGCCTTCTCCATTTAGGCTATGGATCCCCTGACTAGATCCTATAATCAAATTTTTTATATATATTAAAAAGTTTTAACTTTCGCTTTCATCTAATGTTAACATATAAACATTCTAAATACAATTTTCAATCTTTATAATATTTTTGAATTGAAACCAGCGAATATGCGATAATGTGTCTTGTGAGGAAATTAACCATGTTCTTCTCGGCTGTGGCTACGAAAGCAAAATTGACCGTTTTTACTTAAAAATTAGAAAATAAATTGAGTTCCCCACTTATTCAGGGACCCTTCTGGCCTAGCTCTCTGATTGAGGGCCTAAGAGAAAATGTCATTAAACACATAATATCTATCGGGTTCGAATTATAATCTAATTTATTATTATTTATATCATGCATTTATTATCATTAAAATCATTAATTTATTATAATTTTTATCATTAGTTTATTATTATTCATATCATATAATTTATTATTATTCATATCATATAATTTAATAATCAGTAGAGATTGTGGTGTTGGTGCAAGGTGAAGACATCTTTAATAAAGATAAGAGTAAATAGATATTTTATTTAATATGGATTTACTATGAGTTAAAGGTCAGTATCCTTAACTCATAGTAAATCCATATTAAAAATAAAATATCTATTTACTCTTGTCTTTATCATATAATTTATTTTTATTTTACATAATTATTTATTTATTCACACCGTTGTTTTATCATTCAAAATATATTGTTTTTTGTTTTTTGTTATTCTTGTTTATAGTTGATTTTTCGATATTTCTTATATATTCTAATGTTGTTATCTCTTATATTTTCTAACTGTCTTAGTTATTTAAATGTCTTCTTTCTTTAACCCCTTATTAGATATATATAAATATGTTTATTGAGGTTTCCGAGGATGGGTTATATGTCATTAGAGATTTTTCGGGTTTCTCCGCGTGTGTTTGAGAGTTTTTCTCGACGTTTCGGCTCTCCTTTTGTAGCTATTTTCAAGAGACGTCTACGTGATCTTAGCTTCGTTGTCCAGGGTTCGTTTTTGGGGAGTACCTATCTTCCGAGTGAATTTCTTCATTCGGAAGACTGGGTGGATTGGGAGATTTAGGAGGTTTTGGGTGTTTTCTGGTTGAATGTGGATTACTTACGGTATGGCGGGTGACGCTCGGCTGTCACTGTTTCGAGAACACTGGACACTGTCGATAACGTTCCACTGTCACTGTTCACAAGCAAAAATGGCCACTAAGGCCACGAAGACCACCCGCTCCCTCTCTTGAAAATGGCTCCAAAAGGAGAGCGAAACGTCGAGAAAAACTCTCAAACCCACGAAGAGAAACCCGAAAAATCTCTAATGACATAAATATATATTTAAAGACAAGTTGTTGACTTGTACCCGCCGCCGTTCACTGTGCCCTTTGTCTAATGCTGATCCTTGGATAGGTCTGGGGTGTCTTGCTTGCTCTACTGTGCCACCGAGGGGCGGCTTTGGTGATCACTATTGGGGGTCCGGCGGGTGTAAGATAACATGTACGAATCTGTAATAGCTGGCTAAATGGGCATGTAGTTCCCGAAGTTAATCAATAAATTAAATAATAATAAAAATATTCCCAGAGAAGCGTAACAATAAATTTGATTAAGTTTTTAATTTTATGGGCATCTTTTGTATATACCTACACTTGTACTAAAATTAATGGGGGAAATTCTATTGCCAAATGAAAATTTCACCATTATATTTCCTTGAAAAGTTTTTGTTTTGCCGAGAGTAGCAGACTTGTTGATTCACAAAGAGAAACAAAGAGGTTGTCCTCTGCTTGATGCAAATAAACATACACACATATATATCGAGATGATATATCTGTATATATATTATTTATATATACATTATATATACATTTATATATACAAATAAATAATATATATACAGATATATCATCTCGATATATATGTGTGTATGTTTATTTGCATCAAGCAGAGGACAACCTCTTGTTTCTCTTTGTGATTATATTTCCTATTTACAGAAAAACAAAATAGATATTTTTTTTTTTTAATTTTTTGGCTTCGAATACATAGTCCATTTATGCAGTGGATATGTAGTAATGTAGTATGATTCTTTTATCATGGGGTTGTTAGTGAGGGAGGCGGGTTTTCGCAGGTCAAATTTTTCCTCTGCTTGATGATAACAAACATACGTAAGTACAGTATATATACGAAATATAAATTTATGTATAATTTATTTGTTTGAAACTATAGTTGCGAAGGTTTCACCGACATCATCAGACTTTTAATTATTAATTATTTAATTTTTTTAATCGGAGATCTTTTGTTATGTGGCTAAATTGCTATAACAACAAAACGAATTTTTCTATAACCAAACGGGTAAGTTGAACCCATGGGTAAAAAAAAGATAAAATGTTTCTAACTAAAAAGACTGATGATGAAGATTAAACCTTCGAAAGTATAGTCTCAAACTAATAAATTATATACTATATATTTGGTATGAAAGATATATATTTATTTGTATTAAGCAGAGGACAACCATGCATATATATTTGGTATGAAGATATATATTTATTTGTATTAAGCAGAGGACAACCTCATTGCTTTCTCTTTATGAATCAACAACTTTGCTACTCTAGGCAAAACAAAATCTGTTCAATAACTTCGTTTCATTGGACAGAAAGTCAACAAACAACTTCCAAATTATACAAAGAAATTACTAACTTGAACATGAGGATTTCTAGAGATGTTATAAAGGCAGAAGGATATCCCGGAGGTGGTTGTATCGTGGCCTTCAAAGATGAAAGTGTCCATCTCCTCCAAAACATCCGCATCAGTGAAAGATGGATCCTTTTCTTGTATATCCAAAAGGAGATCTAAAAATACCAATCGATGTTTCTTCATTTCATTTTCTTCTTCGTCTTTTCTTTCTATCTTGATCTTTTTCTCTTGATTTTCTTTTTTTCTCTTTTTAACCAGCTAAATATTTAAAAAATTATTATTAGATTATATTTAACCCATGTACAACTTTTACATTCTTTACCTCTCTGGTAAAATTATGTAGAGTATTCAAATATTTCGCTTGAAGCTTGCCATTTGTCGAGAAACTGAAAATTGTATTGTTGTAATACCATGGTTGAAGACATCTCACTATCATTATCTTGGTTACTCTGGAAATTAAGAAATTAATCATTATGTATTTTTAAAGATATGAAATAAATAGGAATGATTTCAGACTCTTTGACTGCATGAAGATATTCACATTCTTCATTATTTTGAACATTGAGTGAAATTCCGGTAGATGTGTCTGCAAAATCAAAATGATATTAAATATAATTTTTTGAACTTGAATATTTTTTCACTTATGTTATTAGATTTCAAATTTTACACCATTCTAAAGGCTATGTTTATAGTGGATGCCTCTTCCGAGGCCAAAAAAATAAAATATAATAAAATAAGAAGGATTTATTTGAAAGTAAAACTTAGACACAATTTGGGTTGTGAGATCATACAATCATCATTTAGAATCCGTAATAAAAATATTTTAATCAAATTCGACAGATGGCTAAAAAACTAAATATGGAAATCTCTTTAAAGAAGACAAAATGACCTATCTATCTCTAAAACAAACCAAAAGTATGAAATAAAACTAGGAGATACCATATTAGATCAAATCTCCAAATTCAACTATTTAGGAGTAGAAATATCGAGCAATAGGAATTTGAGAGAAGAAGTCAAAAGCTAAGTGACTAAAGGGCCAAAATATCCGGTTGTTTGAACAATTTAATATAACGAAACAGATATATGTCAGCTGAGTTCGAATTTATAAGACCAGCGTGCGCCCAGTGTTGACATATGCTGCAGAGACAAGGGTAGATACAATTTCCACCCAACAACTTCTAAGAACAACCGAGATGAGGATAATTATGAAACCATACAGCCTGTAAACACATTTGGCAAGCCGGAGTTGTATGTCGCACAAGTAAATGCTTTTTACCACTTACCTACAGGAGCAGATGGTAAATGGAGGGCCCGGATGGCCAAATCTGATGCCAGCCACTGACAGTGCTCTGTGGCATCCTGATTGCGCTATCCGAATCCCTCCATTTACCATCTACCCTGTGTTAGTGGTAAAAAGCAGCTGAAACTTTGCGACATGCAACCGAGGCCTAAAAGATAGGCTCACAGTGAACATTTAAGGAAATAAGCGGCATACCAGATATAGTCGACTGGGTCGGTATTAAGAAAAGAGAGAATGGGCAGCCCATGTGCAGATCGTATGGGGAGACGGCACGGGATTGGCAAAAGTAGCAGAAGGAATGTCGTCCCCAGGTGGGCAGGAAGCCGAGTGAAGGCCAAAAAAAGATGGAAAGCGGGCCCAAATGTATACCCTGACTAAAAATCGAATGGAACAACACGTCTTTCATTTGGAAAAACAGGCGCAGGCCTATTGAGAAGATTAAGAAGAAGAATAAATAATAAATGAGTGCAAGGAGAGTAAAGAAACTAAAACCAGAGAGCCTAATAAAACAAATTCGCGTAGGCCCCCCCTATTTTTTGGTATTTTATGTTATTTTTGAGCTTAAAGTGGTTGTTAATGATGTAATGATATAGGTACATATATATTGTAAAGGAAAAAGTGAATACATTTATTGAATTATATCAAATTATTTCGAAGAAAAATTAAAGATGTCTACAAAATAAAAATAAACTTTTTTTAAACGGATTTCTAAACATTTTTTATTACATAACCAGCTTAAAGATATTTTTCTCTTATGTGCTTAAATAGAGAAATCACAAAAAATTAATTTTAAGAGATGGAGGAAAAAGTTCAAAGTTTAGAATATTTAATAAGCTTTTAGTTTTTAATAAATTCAGTATACTTTTGGCAAATTCTAGTAGATCTGTAAATGCGAACGCTTTGTGTTAGAAAGCTGAAACTTGGCAGAAAAGTGTAGTTAAATTAATATGGTAACTGTGTGTTCCAAAATTCACTTAATTAGCTACAGCCTAAAACTCTTCGATAATTCGTCAAATAACAATTCGTTTATTTTTTCAGATATTTTTGCATTTTTAAATAAAAATCTAAAATAAAAAATTTAATTAGTTGTTCATTTCGTAAATTCAAAATTTTGACATCATAATGAACTTTCTATGGGCTGCCGAACTGGGGTTTTTATGGGTATCGTTGAAAACACGACAAACACACAAACACAAAGATGCAGAAAAAATAATTCTTGAAAAAGATTTTTGCCAATGTTTTAGATATTTCTAAATATGATAATTAGAAAATATTAGACACTCTTTTGTTCATATGTTGTAGTTTGGCATAGCCTTAAGAAGAAAAAAATTTCGGGGAATCAGTTAATTTTGAGCGGGGGGGGTATGCCGAAGGTTTAGAGGAGTATGGATAGTATACTTCTATTGGTAGAAGGCATGATCTCCCTGATGTCCAGATTGTTTTTTTTTATCAGAGTATTATTTTTATTAAATTTTTGTCTACATTGTTTTTTTATCAGGGTATATTTTTATTAAATTTTTATTGAACGTTTTTAATTATATCCTGTAAAAATTTCTATGTTTACTTTAAAATTTCGGGGGTTACACCCCCGCAGTGGCTGTTTTGAAGAGATAAAGATGATAGGTACATGGTTATAACTAGAGACCGGATTTTTATGCAGTAAAAACTTCCAAAATATGTCATAAAATATGCAGTTAAAAAGGCTGAAATATGCAAGTAATATGCAGAATACGTTGAAATATGAAAATATATGCAGTATATTGGTTAAATAAATTTTTTATGCACTAAAAAATTAAAATTGAAGACAAAAAGTTTATATATTTGAAGGAGTGCTATGCAAGAAATAAAATGATAAAGTAAGCTACACTTGAATAAAATTAACATAATAAATATATTAAAAATGTTTCAAAAATGTGATCGAAAAAATACTGGGCTGGAGTGTAGTTTTATTTAACAGACACGATTGTATCATATTGCTTTTATTTTTTTATATTAACAAGATTTTCTTATTGACGTACAAATAATAAACTAATAAAATAATGCAAATATTTGTCTGGCCAAATAGGCATAAATATGGAGTATAAAATGTAACCCACAGTATCTTAGATGCATGATTCGGATAGATAATTGATCCCCTGGGTAGTATATGGCTGCAAACAAAATATGCAATTGCATAGGAATCCGGTCTCTAGTTATACAAATAAATTTTAAGACAATTTTCCCAAGTTTTAGCTATTTGTTCATCCATTAAGGTCTTCACTTATTTTTTAATGTAATAGATATATAAATATAATGAGAAAGAATTTAATTTTTAGGACATATTCTAAGATTTTAATAGAAATATTATTAAATTGCGATATCAGAGGGGATTCATCCCCCAGGAGTCGAACCTGAGAACTAACATGCTTTTCGGGCAGTCAGCTCACACTCTCGAGAGAAAAACCTCTCTCTGAATCGCAATATTTGATATAAGCATAGAAATTCTTCACTCCATTAATATATAATGGAAATTAAAAAATTTAGCTTAAAATGAAAAAAAGTTTTTCATAAAAGTCCTTCTATTTTAATATAAAAGTAAAGATTTGAGCATCTTATTTTAGAAAATAGTTGGAATGTTTTTCAAAAATGAGCTCGGGTTCAGATTAACAAATCATTTTTAAACGAGAAAGAATTTAATTTTTAGGACAGATTCTAAGATTTTAATAGAAATATTATTAAATTGCGATATCAGAGGAGATTCATCACCCAGGAGTCGAACCTGAGAACTAACATGCTTTCTGGGCAGCTCACACCCTCGAGAGAAAAAACTTCTCTCTGAATCGCAATATTTGATATAAGCATAGAAATTCTTCACTCCATTAATATATAACGGAAATTAAAATCCTGGGGGGATGAATCCCCTCTGATATAGCAATTTAATAATATTTCTATTAAAATCTTAGAATCTGTCCTAAAAATTAAATTCTTTCTCGTTTAAAATTGATTTGTTAATCTGAACCCGAGCTCATTTTTGAAAAACATTCCAACTATTTCCAAAAATAAGATGCTCAAATCTTTACTTTTATAAATATAATATTACAATTTTTTCAAAAATTATTATTATTACAACGTAAAAAAAAATTGTGATTCAAAAAGAAATAATGAATCATTCATCAAATTCGTTTTATCGAACGACCCCCTCCTCCCCCCAGGTGTTCTACCTGATCTGTTGAACATAGACATTTAGACATAAGCACGGCGGAACGATCTTAGGCCAGGGGGGTCAAAACTTGGAAAGTGATGTAGGCCTACCGGAGAATCTGGGGGTATGGAATAATTTTGAAGCAAATTGGTACAATTTAACCCATTTTTAAGCAGTTTGTAGCTGTGGTTTTATTGAAAAGTGAAAGAAAAAAAAGAGTTCAAATTTTTTTTGTAGTTATAATGCTTGAGTTTAGGTTCAAAAGGTAATAAAATATGAGTAATAATTAGGCTAACGTTACGGCGCAAGGTTTTTTGCTAACGCAAACAGATAATAGTATAACATTAATTTTAGAACCAACAATTTGGCAACAAAGTTGTTTTTGGGTAAAGTAACGGTAAAATTTATTTCTTTAGGAGGTCCACTGACCCCCTTGTAGACAAATTCCCAGGGGGTCAGCTGACGTCCCTGTTTAGACATGCACTATAACCACTCTTAATAAGATTTCTAATGTTTGAATGTTGTGACGAATTTGTCAAAACACTCATCCGCTAAAACACATTTTCAATCAAATGTTAAAAAAATGTTTATTTATTAATTGTTTTTATTTCTCTCGTACCTAACATGTTGTCCAAAGCACACAAAGAGATATAAGGATAAACATCAAATGAAGCATCTCCTGCATTTTTTCTCAGTTTTTCCACCAAGATTTCAGCATTTGACTCAAAAATATCCACGAATTTCTCAAGAATGTTGAAATGAAAAGCGGGAGTGATCAATTTCCGATGGTGGCGCCAATGATTTCCTGCAATTAGAAAATATATCAGAGAATTTATTTTCATCATATAATATCAGATTAGTGATAAATACTATTAGATATTGAAGTACCGACCTGTGCCAGTCAAAAGTCCCTGTCCTATCCATTGTTTCACGATAAAATAAAGATCGCCTTTTTTTAAATTATGCTGATTTATCAAAATCACCTAGAAATTAAAAATTAAATTAATAATAATAACAAAAAATGATTGGTCATTAAATATCACATGTTTATTTTATTTTTTCGATACGCTCTGCATGCTACGAGTTAAATTTACTAGACACTTTTCAATTTGTTTGAATTCCTATCCCTAGATAAGACATGAATTCACGATCGAAGAGACCCAGACAGAAAGGAATATTGCAGCAATATTACATTGCAATATTAAACCTTGCAGGGGATTGCAGAAACATTGCAGCAATATTCCTATGTCCACCCTCTCTCTGTACATTGCAACAACATTGCGGCAATATTGCAGCAACATTGCTAATGTTGCCACTGCAATGTTGAGGCAATATTCCAGTCTGGGGAGTTGGTGGTTTCAATTTTTTTTATATTTTCAAAACGTTAGATTTTAGGTTTTTTAGCTTTAGAATTTCTCCTTTTTTAAATAAAATAGCACCTTGAACCAGCCTTTGAAAGGTATATGTATCGATTATGAAAAAACGTAAAAGGATTAATTTAACATAAAGAGAAACAAAGAGGTTGTTCTCTGCTTGATGCAAATAAACATACACACATATATTTCAAATATATATATATTATTTATTTGTTTGAGACTATAGTTTCGAAAGCTTGGCCTTCGTCATCAGTCTGTTTTAATTTTAAATATTATTTTTTCATAGAGTCAGTATCGCGTGGATATTGAAAATGTTTTGTTCTTCCTTAGCCGAAAGCCAGTTAGAGAAAAAAAACTTTCAATTAATTTATCAGTTCCTTTCAATGTGAGCAACTGCGGACTAGTGCTCTAACATCAAATTTTCCTCTTTTATACTTTCTCTATCGACGAAGGGAAGCCGACCATAATCTCAACATTCCTATCATATCCTCTTAGCCCTTCTGGTATAGATCTTTCCAAACACATCTTTTCTTCCTTTTCCAGAATACTTATCGCCAGATGGAAATAGTCTCTCGACAGAAATCGTTAAGGTCTGTTCTCGCTAGCCTCAATCTCTGAACCCAACTCTTATAACATTCTAATTGTGTCTATAGGTTTGTTTGTCACTCCAATAGAATCTTGATTAGATTTTAGTAATTATAATATCTCTTGAATAATTAATATGACATTTTTCTCAAAATTTTTAATACTTTTCCCTCGAAATATTTAACCCTTTCGCACCTGAGGTTTTATCATCGAATGAGCCATGGCGGTGTTCAAACAAATATTGGGACTTGAAATTGATAAAGTGGTCGTATTTTTTGATAGATTTTCTTCTGATTAGTGAATGAATGTGTTTTTTGGTTTATGTGAAACTCCAAGAGAATCTTGATTGGATTTTAGTAATTATAATATATCCCTTGAATAATTTTAGAATCCATTCAACTTTTCTCTTAATTCAGAGCAACCATTACCTAATCCTTTTATACAGTGACGTTTTAACGCATCTCCATGCATCGGGCTGCAAGTGCGCCTCAAAATGATAACAATTTAATCAAACAAGATATGTTGTGCCAAATTAAATATTATTTTTGAAACTAATTCAGCTAACTATAATAATATTCTAATGACTCCTGTTGCCACTTACTGTTAATTGAATCAAAAAGATAACGAAATAATTATTAAACAAAAATTAAGAATAAAATATATTAGAGAGGACGTTTTAAGCCTGCCTATAAGGCTTAAGCCCATTATTAACGTTTATTGTCGCTGTTGTTTTTTTATAATGATACTGATAGAAGAAGAAGTTGCACCGAAAAGGTTCAATCTCTGTAGTCCGAGATGGATCCTTGTATCTTGGAAATAAGAAGAGATTTAGAGATTCGGTCGGAGTTGAAGGTGTTCGTGGATCTTGTTGTTTTATTTTGAATAAAACTCATGATCCTTAAATATATAAAGATCCTTTAATTTAAAAGAAAAAAGATAGAGGCCTTTGAATGAACCCTCATCGTAGCACCCTTGAGGGTCTGAATATACGAGCTAAATATATTGATAATCCAATTATATAATTGAAGAGCCAATAAAAAAGTATAAAAATGTAATTTAATATAATAATATTAAAAAAAAATATTTTTCGAGATTCATTTCATAAAGAGAATACAATACAGGTATCTTCTGCTTGATGCAAATAAACATATTTATAACGATATACAAATATACAGGGTGTTTTAGGAGGAATAGTAAATATTTTAGGAGGTGGTAGTATAGACGAATTGGAATAAAAAATGCCATATAACATGTGTCCAACTTTTATTGATTATAGAGATATAGCTGAGTTTTCAATGCATTTTCGTTCGTGGCTTGGTACACCGGTTGCTATGGGTTGCTAATATGGGCGTATTTATCTAATGTCAGTAGTAGAGTGTTGATGTTAAAGTTGTGAAGTTGTGTTTAGTTTACATTGAAGTTTTCATTGTGATTTGTTGGCCAAGTCTATTGTATTGTAGCGTGTAAACATGCCGCACATATTTACACATCCTGAGTAGTATGCAGATATTGGGTTACATACTAACAGCTTTATCTCTGTACTGAATAAAAATTGGACACATGTTATGTGACATTTTTTATTGCAATTCGTCTTTACTACCACCTCCTAAAATATTTACTATTCCACCTGAATCACCCTGTATATGTTTATTCGCATCAAGCAAAGGACATCCTCATTTATTTCTCTTTTTTTCGGGTTGGCCTATTCCTTGTGAAAATATGTCTACAAGTATCATATCTTTTCAGTCCCCACCTCAATAGCTCCTTTGATAATATGTAGATAATAGAGTTATCAGTCAAGCTGTCTATCTAGTGACAGATTAAATAATCGAAATCTGATTTCGAGGACCCACACCTCTTCGCAAAAAAATTACACAACACGATTTAAAAATAAAATTTTCGATAAAAAAATTCAATTCAATAACAAATGTAGGAAATTTGGAATAGAAAAATATCTTGGAAATTTACCACAAAACACAATAATAGATATTTTTTGTTAACAGTGAATGGTGTGGGTTCTTGGTGAAACATTTTATATAAAGTAAAGAAAATTTTGTAAAGTGTCCTTTGTGAACTCCTGAAGATGGGCTTATACCCCGAAATATATATAGAGTCGTGCTAAACAAGTATCTGATCTTTTATTTATTTGAAACCCACATAGTATGTTATATTTTAATTTTAAAAAGTTTCTCAAAAAATTTTCTTTACTTTATTTAAAATGTTTTCCAAAAACCCACATCATTTTCCCTTAACTTAGTGTTCTTTGTGAACTCCTGAAGATGGGCTTATACCCCGAAATATATATAGTCGTGTTAAACAAGCATCTTATCTTTTATTTATGTGAAACCTACCTATATGTTATATTTTAAATTTTAAAAAGTTTCTCAAAAAAAATTTGTCAAAATTTTCTTTACTTCATAATAATAAATAGTCTGACAATGAAGGTTTTTAGTAGATTGTTTTGTATTCTAGCTGTTTTTTTTTTTTTTTTTGAGGAGACAATATTGTTTCGATTATTCGTGAACGAGGGCTTGCCGTGCAGAGTGCTATCGTCGGCGTAACAGTGAGTGGGGTTTGACGTTTGGAGAAATACACCCAAGAAAACTTTCCATTTCATATTAATATCATTTAAAAATAGAAAAATAAATTAAATCTATACGTAATTTTCAAAAATATTCAGGTTCTTTTTGTGTGGTGATGTCAACTGGTAAAAATAAAATTCCCCCAAAATGAAAAAAATATTTTTGGGGATTTTTATTTTTACAGTAAAAAAATACGGAATATGTTCGAAAAATACCACGAACGTAGCTAATAATATTCATATTCTACAATTAAATATTCTATTATATATGCAGTACCGGTCTTTCTATTATATATGCAGTACCGGTCTTTAGGGGGGAGAGGGGCTCCGAATGTGTAGGGGCACCAAAGCCCAATTTTTTATTTATTACATTAATTATCCAATCTACAGTTGATCGAAATACTTAATCTTTACAAGGGGCGTCAAGTAAAATTCGCCCAAGGACGTTAGAGGGTCAAAGACCGGCGCTGTCTATATAGAGATTGGGCCATCTAACGTTTGGAATTTGAATCGGCTATAAAAAAACTAATGGATATTTTTCAAAATTATAAGTTTATTAGAAAGATTGGACATTTTCATTTAAGAATGAAACACAACATCATTCAAATGACTGCCACGGCTGGCTTGGGGATCCGATCAATCCAATTTTTCAGTACATTTTCAATTGGGTTGATCGGATGGGGCACTGTCAAGCCAGCCGTGGTAGTCATTTGAATGATGTTGTGTTTCATTCTTAAATGACAATGTCCAATCTTTCTAATAAACTTATAATTTTGAAAAAATATCCATTAGTTTTTTTTTATAGCCGATTCAAATTCCAAAAGCTAAATGGCCCACTATATATATGTATCATCTGAGAAAAATAATTGCTTCTTACCTCGATATCATCTGGGTCCATTAACATAAGCATTGATTGCAAAGGGCCCAAAAAGACGATGAAAAATCGATTATATATTTTAGAATTTTTCATCAATTCCTGAAATAATCCTGAGAATATAACATTTGATTATTAATTTTATATAGGTATTTACAATTTTTGTCATCGTTGGGGGTGTGGGGTCAAAAGGCAAATGATACATCGCAACATAATATTACGAATATCAGTCAATAAAACAATAGTACTAATTTTATAGTATATTCTAATTACAGTTTAACTTTAAAAAGTTTAAAAAATAAATAGATTTTGAAAGTTTTGAATATCATAATTTGAGACAAATATAAAACGTGTAATATAAATATATATCGTCAGCCTTAGGGCCAGTTGTATGTCGGTTGGTAAAGACTTTATAAAAGTTGAAAAAGGGTAAAACTTTAGAATTCACCTTGTCTCCGGCGGGATGGCCAATCAGATGAAAGTGCGTGTCATCTGATTGCCCATCTGGCCGGGCACAAGGTAAATTCTAAGGTTTTACCCTTTGTCGACTTTACAAACCGACATACAACTGGCCCTTAAAATGTAAACCTGCTAACTCACAACAAGTAAATTTTAAAGGACAAAGAAAAAACAAACAAAATTTATTATTGTTGTTATGGAAAGAAACAATTTTTCACATTTTTTCTACAATTTACGATCGTAATTTTAAGTAGCAGTTTTACTTGGACAATGCTGCATTTATTTTTCTTTCGAACGGTTATTAATATGTCATATATGATAAAAATGGATTTAGCAGGTTTACACTCTAAGGCGACGATGTATACTTCAAATTAGGACAGAGGGAATATAATTTAGTGACTTTAAATGTCCCATTAATCTACATTCTAAAGGTGCATTTTCTCTCTTGTTGAGATAGTAACTTAACGACTTTTCGGCTCTGCTTATAGTAAAACATGAAGGGTTTCGTCCCGTCCCCCTGTCTAAAAAAACTATGAGGGTATTAACTCAATCAATATTTATCTACATATAAGAAAACACCTAGCTATTAATCTGCGTAAAAAAATAATTTTATTTACCAATAAAGCTAAATAGTATCGAAAGATTTGCTTTTGTCTAAATATAATTTAAATTTAAATTCGACTAGTCACTGATCTTATATTATTTGTTTCTGATAGAAGTATAAAGTAAGCAAGTTATAAAAAAGTCAATTAAATAATAATATCAGATAATGTGATTATGTAATATCAAGAATGAATAACACTATTCACTACATGTTTTAAAATTATTCTACAACATAAAAAAAATACTATTAAGAGAAAGTTCTAATTATTGTCGTTAGTTGGACTTTTTCAAAACTTCAACCTCATTGCGGCACGGATTACCATTTATCCAATTAAGAAGAAACTATGTTTTAATTGTAGCAAATTTAATCTAGTTTAAAAATTTATAGTCATCTTTGTCAAAAACGTCCCCCTTCATGGTCAAAATAGGAAAAAATCGAAAAAATTGCGAGTTATAGGGATATTCAAAAGTGATCCCGGGGCCTGTTTTTTGAATCCCATAAAAAATCGAACTACTGGATCAATTTTCCATTTTTTTAATTGGCGAGAAATTTTGTCCTCTTTAATTTATTATAGGACGGTTATTTACAAAATATGAACAGTTTTTGAGTTATAAGCGAAAAATTGGAAAAAGTCCGAAAATTTCGATGTTTTTCGGCCACCAAAAGTTGTCCCCCACACTTTCGAGGTCGCAAACTTAAATTTGGCATTCCTACACCATACCAAGCGATCCTAGAAAAAAAATATTTTCCTGCAATTAATGTAATCTGAAACCCCCTATATACTGGTCTTCTAAGCAAGTAGTATTTGTTTCGTTCAAAATATGTTTTTACTGTTAACTACGATGGCTGCTGGGCTATCATGATTTGTTTTTCAATTCAAATGTTTTCATTTACAATATATTATACAATTTTTATAAGTACATTATAGACATTTAATAGGTAACCCCCTTCTTTATGAGCTCTTTTTGTCTGTTTTTAATTTTACAAAGGGTCAAAATCGCCTCTAAAATCTACTTTTGAAGTCCAAAATTTCAAAATTTTCCCGGGGATGGGGTGCCGGTACATGACCCAAATGAAAGTCTGGTACTCTGTCCAGCTGGTATAAGTGTAATATTTCTTTAGAATCTAAGCGTATTTCTTGTAAATAAACATTAATTAATTGAATTTCCTACTAAAATAAAAATATTGTTATATTCTTGTATTTTTTTAACCCCCCCCCCTCATAAAAAGTTCCTAGATCCGCCCTTGTTTGTATAGGTATATAAAATTTGGTTGTGTTTATCAGAACATTAATATTATTTCTCTTAATATAACTTAAAAATTTAATTTTTTTGAAACTAACATAATGTAATATTTGTCTAGATTAATTTGTAACAACGCTTAGAGAAATTTCTCTAAAAAATTACCGTCTTGCCTAGAATCGAACCGACGAACTCTTGAACTAAGGGCATTAGCTCTAGCCATTACACCATTGAAACATTAATAATTATATCTTGATTTCTGTTACTAAAACTATATATTTTTGATTTAGACTGTGTCGAGATAATATTGTATTCATTTGAACTCGAATGAAAATGAAAAAACACCAATAGATTTTAAATTAAGAAACATTAAATATATATTAATTAACGAGGCAAATTTGAAATATAATTGTCAGCTCGGATTTTAAACTGATGGCTCCAATCGATTTTTCATTAACCAGGCAAATTTGAAATATAATTGTAATTTTGAAATGAAAGACTCCAATTCATTTTAAATTAAGAAACATTAAATATATTCATAATTATTCCTCCCCCCCCCCGCCACTCAAAAATTAAAGAGGCGAAGAAACTTTTAAGAGACGATGTATTTTCGGTAGTTTACGGGTATACATTTGGAGTGTGGTTTTTTAAGAGGAATAAAATTTTTTGACCGAGACGCTGCCCGCCAGGGCACCAGCCCGGAGGGCCGAGCTTCGAGGGCGTGCCGAAGGCACGCACGAAAAGCTCGTTTCATAAGATTTGCCTAATTCAACTATGTCACGTTGTCTAGAGCCGTGAACTTGCATTCTTTCATTCCGAGAGAAGGGAGACAAAATTACATGAATTTAATTAATTAATAATAAATATTTATTCAAATCTTAAGATAATGACTTGAGCTTAATAATTATAGTCTCAAATAAATAAAAATATTTATAGTGAAGATGGAGTTTTTTTCAAGGTGTTGCGGAAAATTTTAATTATTTGTTGACCAATAATAAAATAACCGTTGATAAAATTTGATGGCTGTATATGTATATAATTAAGTAATGGAGAGGGATTCAGCCAATGGGTAGCCTCTGCTGAATAAAAACTCCCAATTATAGAAAACGTTTCGGCTTTAATTAATGGCATTATTTAATTAAAGCCGAAACGTTTTCTATAATTGGGAGTTTTTTATTTAGCAGAAGCTACTATTGGCTGAATCCCTCTCATTACTTAATTATAAAATAACCGTTTGATGTGTGAGAAATTATGTACATTCTAGGTGCTGAAGAAAGGCGTCTAGCCAGAAATTCTGTACACTCTAGGTGCTGAAGAAAGACGTCTAGCCAGAAACAATAAATATATTAACAAGTTGATGTAGTGAAATAAGGACAATAGCTTATGGAAATTATTTTTATTTTTTGCCAACGTTTCGTCAACTTTGTTGTCTTCCTCAGGACTCAAACAAATTAACTTCTTTGCATATTTGTCATTTTTTTCAATATTCATTCAAAGCAAACACATAAGACCATTCATCATACAGATGGAAAATGTTTTCCTATTTAAATCTTCTGAGGAAGTCAACAAAGTTGACGAAACGTTAGCAAAAAATAAAAATCATTTGCATAAGCTATTGTCCTTATTTCCCTATAACAACTTATTAATTTAATCGATGGACATCAAAATAATCAAAATAATAAATATATTTTTGTACACCAACACCACTATACATTAAAGTTTGGTTTCTCACACATCAAACTTTTATTTTATTACTGGTCAACAAGTAATTACAATTTTCCTCAACACCTAGAAAAAACTACATCGAGTCCCAAACACATTATTAAAAATATTTATATTAAAAAGCAGACACAATATTTGGTAATTAATTTTTTGTAATTTAAAAACTCTGTACTTTGTGATAAACAAATTTGATTTTAAATAAATAAATTTATATAGCTACCATAAGAAGAAAGTTCCACATCGGGGAGATTTCCTAGTAAAGGATAAGGACGTGGTCCAATGAATTTCCGATACACATATTTGTTCCATTCTAAATACAAAGCTAGAAAGAGAAGAGGCCCGGGGAATAGGGCGAGAATCCAGAGCCACATCTTTGCCCCGTGAGGTCTCGAATCGGTTTCGGATCCAACTTGGAGGAAAGTTGTTCAACTCTACTAGCGCATGCGCAGCACCGGTCTATTCACCCTGACCTCGAATAACACATGCATATCAACATATCATTATATTTCTCTTAAATAAAAATGTTGGGATAGTCTTTTATTCTATAAATAGAGGCGCAACACCCGGGCCCGAAGTGTGGGGGGCCTACAAACCTAGGGGGACCGGGAGGCTACCGTGGGCCAAGGAAAATTTGCCTAAACTCAAGGAAATCTATCAAAACAAGTCAGATAAAGCACTTGTTCAGAAAGCAACCGAGCTTAATCAACGATACTGTGAAGATATATATTCATAATTTATCACTGAACTCTCAAGTTTCAGGAGAACTTTGAAAGATTAAATTAAGATAATGACGACCATCAAAGAAATTGCACAGCTTTCGTTAAAAGATAACTACAACAACGAGGTCGTTATCTAAACTAAAATTTGAAAGATTTCAATTTGCCGATTGTAATAGATTCAGTATTTTATAAAAAAATTTGTTATATACCTATATAAAAATGCTTTTTAATAAAACTAAATGGTAATAATAGATTCAAATTTTCTTAGAAAATCATAAGATAGTGTCATCTATTAAATCCGATGGAATGGAATATTTTTAATTATATTTCAGAGTGGTTGTTTTTCACCACCTCGGGAATTGAACCCGAGTGCTAGTAACAGCAATCCGGGCGATCTGGGGCACCAGCGGGATGAGAACCTCTCTGAGATATGTTAAATATTTTACTCAAAGATTGTTATCTTAATTTATAAAATTTCGCGATCTAGTGATTCTAAATTTAAACATATAGCCATGGCATATAGTCTAAATAAAGATCTTGAGTGTTTCGAATTTTGAAGAGATTCAAAATTGGCAATGGAATGACTTTTCCTAATTGAATATAAAAAATTTCAATTTTCCGTTGGTAATAGGTTCAAATTTTCTTAGAAAATCATAAGATGGTGTCATCTATTAGATCCGATGGAATGGAATATTTTTAATTATATTTTAGAGGGGTTGTTTTTCACCCCCTTGGAAATCGAACCCGAGTGCCAGTAACAGCAATCCGGGGCATCTGACATATAATTCAAAATATTACATTTCATCAGATTTAATAGATCCTTTGATTTTCTAAGTAAACTAAAATTAATAAAAAACTATCTGAGAAGTTCTATTTCTCAAGAAAGACTGTCTGGGCTAAGTATGTTAAGTGTAAAAAAATGAAATCACCAGAAACATTAACATTAGTAAAGTTATTGAGAATTTCGCTTCAAAAAATTCGGTAAAATCTGAAAGGTTGAAATAATGTATCACCATAATAATGTTATGTTTTTTGTAATTAACTATTTTATTTTGTAAACTCCTTAAAAATATGTAAGGCAGGAAATGATCCATATAATACTCCTATAATATAAATAGCTTTGACAGTAATTGAATTGAAATGAGTAAATTATAATAAATAAATGGAACGAGATTGAAAAAAGTTTTCCATTAAATGCTGGATTTTAGGCGGATTTATCATCTAATATTTTTCATTTCATATAAAAATTAAGGCAAAATGATTTATCACATAAAATTAAATTAAATTTTTAAAAGTTAAAAAACAAAAGAGTTTCGTGATGAGGTTGTCTGGATTATATATAAATTTCCCTGACTAGATCGTTGGTCAAATTTTTGAGCAATATTTTAAATTAAGTGATGACGCATTCCAAAATTCAAAAAAAGAAAGATAATTTAAACTATCTTTTTTATTCAAAAACCTAGATTTCGGTGGCATATTTCCTCCTTCTTCAAAACCGTGAATTCCTCATTAATATCCAGTCGATTCACTTATCAGCCCGTCTCCAAAATCTACTTCAATCTTATTTTAAATTAATATTATGTCACCTGATTTTTAAATTTGTACTTTTTAAATACTAGGTAATAAATTTTTAAGTTTAATCAAAATTAAATGAAACAATTTTAATTAGTACATTTTTAAAATGAATATAAGGTTTATTTTATTTAATACTTATAATGCTTAAAAGCGACAAATAACAGGATATAACAAAAAAAAGCTTTCTTTGCAATTAATTTTCAAATTTGTGGATTAAAATTAAAAAAAAATTCGAACTTTCCTTGTTCCTTTCAGCTGATATGTATATCCCAAAATCTTTTTCAGTAATTTTAAGTAGGCATATCTTCACTTGTCCCTAATAAAGGAAAAATTACAGTGAATACATGCTTAAATTTTTAAAATGGCGGCCCTGTCAATTTTTAATTCTTTATTTATCAATAATTGTTACTTTTTTAAATTATCTTATATTTAATAAAATTTTAATAATTTATTTATAAACAAAATGACACCTTATTTTTGCAAGTTGGTTAATTATTAACCGAGTTATGGTGGTTTTAGTTATGGTTAGTTATACTTAAGTAAATGAAAAAAAGATGGTGCTGGATTCCAATTACCGATTGTTTGAATTTTCATAATTAATTAGACAAGCGAGTTCAAGATGGCAGCATTGGGAAATGAATAAAGTTTAAATTCAAATATTCAAAATTCGATGATGGCCGATTTCATCTGATCCAATTAACTATGACTAACCTATAATAATGACAATAAAAAAACATCATAACTCGATTAATTGTAAACCGATTTTCAAAATTAAGAAGTCATTTTATTCATAATAAAATGCTTAATATTTTATTAAATAAAAGATAATTTGATAAAACTAACTATTGAGATATAAAGGATTGAATAATTGAGATGTAGCCAACACTCAATTTTGATCTTCTACATTCACTATAATTTTTGACTATTTTATCTATAGCGAAGCATGGATTTTAAAACGACTATAGATAAAGTCTATCAGATATCCGTTGCAGTTTACTGCGTTTTAAATTATATTCTCACGAAAAATTTATAATGGCGTAGGGAGTTCCTGCAATCCTATAAATAAATTTTTAAATGTTCAAAGAAAAAAATGTATTTTTTCTAATTCTTCAAATATTTATTTATTTTCATTTTTTTCTCCCCCTCTCTCGTTTGTAGAAGCATAATAATTTTTCTTTAGCTTGTTTTGAATTTCTCTAAATTAATTATTTTCTTCAGTGAATGAAAATTTTATATTTATAGAATTTTAAAATATTTTCGAAATGTAAAAGTGGCTAAAAAATTATATGGAACAAATACTTTTTTATGGTACTAAAATTTTTTAATTTTTTTAGTAGATGAGAGGTTGTGCATGCTTTAATATCAAAATAAATATCGTATTTTTTGTCTCTAACTATAATCTTATATAGTCCAGTCAACGAATGGGTTATAGAAAACATTTTAGAGGAGAGAATGAATACCAAATCTAAGTTTGCGACCTCGAAAGTGTGGGGGACAACTTTCGGTGGCCGAAAAACCTCGAAATTTTCGAAAAACTCGCACTTTTTTCGATTTTTTCCCATATGATGCACGTTTTTGACAAATATCATTCTATACATTTTTAAACTAGATTAAATTTGCTACAATTTAAATAAAGTTTCATCTTAATTGGATAATGGTAAGTCAATAAAATCTCCTAGATAATGAGACAGAAATCAAGTTTCTATGATAAGTGGTTTTCATTTTATAAAGGAAAAACAGATTTTTTGAAAAAATGGATCATTTCCTGTCCGGGAAATTCTGGATATCTATAAATCTAAAAGTTTTAGCAAAAAAGTTATCTAAATAAACGTTCAAGTCAATAAAATTTCCTAGAGAATGAGATAGAAATCAAGTTTCTACGATCAGTGCTTTTCATTTTATCAAGGGAAAACTGAGATTTTTTTTGCAAAAAATTGCAGTTTTTCAAACTTCAACCTAATTGCGGCACGGGTTACCATTATCCAATTAAGATGCAATTTTGTTTTAATTGGAGCAAATTAAATCTAGTTTAAAAATATATAGAATGGCCTTTGTCGAAAACGTGCTCCATCATGGTCGAAATGGGAAAAAATCGAAAAAAGTGCGAGCTTTTGGGTTAAAGTCCGAAAATTTCGAGGTTTTTCGGCCACCAAAAGTTGTCCCCCTCACTTTCGAGATCGCAAACTTAGATTTGGCATACCGAACCCATACCAAACGATGTTAGAAAAACATATTTTCTCGCAATTAATGTAAGCTGAAACACCCCTATATACTATTGCGGGGTTTTCTAACAAAATGTATAAATCGACCTGACATTTTTAAATTGCTCTAACTCCAGATGATTTAAAAATAAAATCATAAATGTATATATCATTTTAAAGGAAATTGAATGCTCTACAACTTCTTTTTTGAGGAAAATTTCTTACGTTCTTTGATATTGAATTTATAACTTGGCAAGTTATATATACAACTAAATTGTTTGTAGTTTATAGTATAAAATAGAACAACTAGCAAAACTAAATTTTATGCTTTTATTAAACGTAATTTATTGACTATTATAACTTTCCAAGTTATAAATTCAATATCAAAGAACGTAACAAATTTTCTTTTAAATCAATTGAAGAACGTTGTACATCCTTATAACTATGATTTAAGCAACTGCTATGGAACTTGGTACCCGTTTAGATCTCAACTTTTTTGTAGCCGAAGCCGTTTGTACCGAACTTGGCCCCTTTTTCACATTTATGTTTTTGGTCAGATTAGTTTTTTCTTGTGTATCTCAATATTCGATTATTAGTTGCAATAATTTCTTACACAAAAATAAATATACCTTAAGTATATCTTAAAAAATAAACCAATAAATATCACGTAATACATATTTTAGGCATAGTTTTATTTTATACTAGCTGACGCCCGGGCCTTCGGCCCGGTGTCACTAGCCCCTAGCGAGGAGCGTCGCGTTTTATGATTAAATATATATCTTACATGTCAAAATTGATTTGATCAAAAATTTAAATATATTTAAAAAATAATAATAGTTTTGAAAATAAATTGAAAATACAAATAATTATAGAATAGGTATTAAAACAGTAAATGAATTATACGTATATTACTTGTCAAAATTGTTCCCTTAACCAAAAATAATATTGACAGTTGAAAGATTTCCAAAAAGCTATTATCGGTATTCTTGTTTGTTTGCTTTTACCCCCCAGAGAGGCGCTGGCGTTGTTTCTTCGAAAAAATATTTGTTTCATGCCACAGGTGTGATATCTATAAAAAGACTATATATAAAAACACTCATGTATTTGAATGGAATGTTGTGTGATAATTTCAAAGAAATCGGTGAAGAACTTTCGGAGATCCTTCAACGTATCACATAAGCGTAACAGTACATTTTTATTAATATAGATATCAACAATTATGAATATTTCGTTAGTGGATCGATTAATTTAAATAATAAAAGACTAAAATAAAGTCAATGGAAATATTGATTCATTTTATGGATTTTTGTTGCGAGCAGAGAAGACTCATTTGAACCAAATAAAACTAATAATTCCAAAGGTTTTAAAAATTAGTAGATTATACTTTTTAATGAAGCTTTGGAAATAATTAAAAAATTGAAGGTGAACTTTTCAAATAATAAACAAGTAAAATTGTAATAAAGAAAATTTACATTTGAATATTCAAGAGACAAAAACAAGATCCAAACTTTTCATACCATATTGATTAGACATTAGATTTACTGCAAACCTTGAGCTCGTTTTTAACATAATAGACTGGTTAACTTACCAGATCAATGCCATCTTTCGCGAACGGATGTATCAATTGAATATTATAATAAGTGAATACTGACTGCTGATAAAGTGTCTGATACATGACTTAATCTTTCCTTCATTTTGGAATTACAATCATTTTGGCAACTTGAATTTTTATTGAAAAAATTAATGATTGAATTCTCTAAATTACTAGTTCCCAGTCTCTCTAAATTCGCCAAGCGATAACTCATGTCTACGAAATTTAATTTTTGATAAGTTCAGTGAGTAATATTCTGTTTTCCAACACCCAATTATATATTAGACGAGCTGCAAGGCACCGCATTCGGCGGCCCTCTTGCTAGCCATGGGGCACCCCCTGGACCCCTCCCTCGAACCCCACACAGCACCCCCACCCCCGCACCATGTACCCTCGCCCCACACCACCAGCTCGACACTGCACCCCGCCCGCTACGCCCCCTGGACCCTCGCCCTGTACCACCCCCGCACACACACCACGCCACGCTCCTGAACCCCCAAGGGCAAGAATTTATATTTTTCATCCTCCCCCCCTTTTTGGGTGGTTTTTGGGGTGAATTCTTTTAAACAAAATTTGTCAGAAATCACATTCCCTACAACTTTGCTCATAAGAAAATTTGCTGTAGAGTTAATATTTTAGGAGTCTTTTTCCATTCATGCACCCCCCAACCCCCTTTTGGGGTCAAAATATCAAAATGTTATAAACGTAAGTTAGAAGACATCTGATGCAAATATGAAATTTCATAATAATTCCTTCAGCCGTGAATCGTGAGCAACTTTTCGCGGAAACCACGGAAACATACAGACATACAAACAGACAGGAATTTTGTTGAGGGTGTTTTCATTCATAACTGCTTGAAACGTGTGCAACCAAAATTTGGCGTGATTTGGACCAATGATCAGACAAAACCTTAATTTTTTATAAATAGAAATTGCTAAAAATCTTTCACAACACAATTCTTTTGTTACATTTTGAAATTTTCAATTTTTATTCGCTCTTCGAAGTCTCACTCAAAAATCAAGACTAATATATAATTTTTATAATGTGTTCATACCCGGGTCCAAAATTTTATTCCGGGACCATGTTGACAATGGGGAAAAATGGGAAACAGGTGTGGGTTGGATTCAGAAACCATGGAGTTTTGATCCAAACAGAGTTATTTAGAGTGAACATCGAAAAAATTATATTTTACGAGATATTAATTATTTTGTCAAATATCAGTTTGTATGTTGGAACATTACCAAATTTTCTGTTCGCTCTAGCTCTAAAACTAGAAAAGTATAAAATTTTCAAACTAAAAAAAACAAAAAATGGGACAAAAAATATTTATAAATGGGAAAAGGATTCATATTTCAGGATTGAACGAGATGAGAATATAAATAAGAAATAAATATACATTTTGTAAAAATTCTAATACAGCCTAAACTTAAAAATTTCATTAATGGATTAAGATATAGGTATATATTTTTTTAATTTATATAATAATAACACTTCTAAAAGCCTAAATTAGTTGTCTCAAGATAAAAATAGAAATAATTTTAAACATGATAGAATTATTTATCCACTTGGCGTAATGAACAATATTATTTTCAATTATTAACAATTATTCAAAGTAAAGACTAAGGTAAGACTCGATTTGAGCTAATCTTTTAATTTCTTTTATATCCAATAAAAGAATCTGTGTAGAACTTTCATGCTTATGGATTGATGTACAATCGCGTACTTTCTGAAACAAGACAAATTAATTTATTAAAAAAAAGTATTCTTTAGATCGAATATTAAGATTTTTTCATCTCACAATTTGCGTGTACATTGCCCATATACCTACTAAATCAAATATTTCTACCAAAATATTATAATTAGATAAGCTATTTTATTTTTATTTTACAAAAAAAAAACTAGTTCCTAATTTATTTAGTTTACAAAACAGATATGTTAATTTTTTTAATTTCTGAAAATTTCGTCCTCAAAGATCTATCTCATTTTGCAGCTGAGCTTCTCACATAAGAACATGAACTAAATCAAATATAGGTATTGATTAATATGAGGCTTTTTATACTACATGCACTACATGCACATACACTGCATTTGTAGACGTTTTCCAACTTTCAGCCAAATTTACAGTTTCTTTTATTAAAATATTTAAGGTAGAATTGTGTAATTTTAAAGACATAAATGTTTGAATTTGTGTATCAACCATAAAACTTATTTATTTATTTATTTAGCTGGTTTAGCTAGTTTTACTGACAAGATGTCCAGTACAGAAAAAGAAACATATACAAGGATACAATATTTAAACAATGTAGATATAATACAATAACAGGTAGGTATAAAAAAAACTTATTACGCTGAAGTAGTTTTTAGAATGTGGCAAATGATTTTAAGATGATTTTTTAAGTTGGTGAGGAGTTGTGGTGGAAAAGTCAAGATTGGTCGTGTTTATTTGCTAGTGTTTGAATTCTGTCAATGGCGTTGGTTTTACCGAAGTTGGTCGAGTGATGTGGAACTACAAACATATTTTGGATCTCGTGCTATGTGATGGGATTCTAAAATTTAGCCTAGATAGAATTTTTGGACATACGATTTTCCCAGAAATAAGTTTAAGCAGGAAGGAAATGTCATGGTAATCAAGTCGTTGTTCCAGTGTGTTGAGTTTCAGCTGTGAAATGTTGATGATGTTGAGGAAGTATCAGGTTTTCGGTTAAAAATAACATCTTAATTGTTTATTTCCGAGCATTCAAGATTAAAATTGAATTGATCATCTTCAGGCATATAGTTCAGAAATAAACAATTAAGGTGTTATTTTTGACCGAAAACCTGGTAGATACTTCCTCAATATCATCAAAAAATATAAGAAAGTGCGCATTGTCTGATGTTTGAAACCCAATAGAAACCAACTTTATACATTTTTCTACATTTGCATTAAAATTCTTAACAACAAACTCACTTGTAAATGTTCCATATGTTGTACTTGGGAATTTGATTGGCTTTGATGGCACGCATGGCAGATGAATTGTTTTTTCCACTTATCAAACCAATAATCCCCTATCGGCTTTAGTCCACAAATTGCACATCTAAATTTGTAAAAATAAAATATGTTTAACATAAATAGAATATGTTGGTGAAAAACATTCACCGAATTACTTGTCAGTTTGCTCTGGCCGGCAGCGAATCTGAACACATCCTAAAAGATGACTTCGTCCTCCAAAATTATGGCTTCGTTTCAAAAATCGTTTTGTCGATTTTTCAGGGAAATAAACTCCTGGTCTAAAAGCAGAAAGTATTTTTATAATCAATCAGTCAATCGGAAAGTCATTTCGTTTTTTTTGTTTGGTTAAAATGAAAGACGATTTTCTTATCGTGTATAAATATTTTATTAAATTATATATACCCTATTTTGGTTCAATACCTTTTACCATCTTTCTGACAGTAGGATTATTCCACGTTCAAAAAATTTGATCTTTGCTGATAAATAACTGAATTTCCGAACTACCTTATAATTTTTACTTTATTTTAAAACTGATAGGTTCATAAGAACATAAAATACATCTTATATTTATAATTAATAGAAATTGTGGTGTTGGAGCAAGGTGAAACAGCTTTCTTATATTTATTACAAGAACCTGATGTACTACATATTATTATATTCATTTTTAAAACAACGTACAAAGAAACTACATTGACCAAATGATTAATTAATACAATATTTATTTTTTACTTTACCATACAGAGTTTCAGGGTATATGATCAACAATTGTAATCATGCATGAAAAAAATGTTGTTTTTTTGCTTCATTTTTTCGAAATATGTATCTCAGAAACGCCTGTAGCTATTTTGATTAATAAAATTGAGCAAAACCATGGCGTTTTTGTCTACAAATATCTATTAAGAGTGAATATCGAAAAAATTATTTTTACGAGGAATTAATTAATTTGTCAAATTGTCTGTTATACGTTACAAAATTTCACATGCATGTAGTTTTTTACATATTGAGATTTGGAGGTGATTTTGGATGAACCCATCCATGGGGGGTGTTCTTAAAAAATTAAAATTAATTTTTAATCTTGATTATTAAAATAAAAAATAAATTCTAATAGTTTTATATATTTAATAGACTAGTTGGCAAGCTTCTAGGAAGCAATAAAAAAGAATTAGAGGACGCCCTGAATGGAATTAACCAAATCCTAATAGAAGAAATCAAAATGAAAATAAACAAGAATAAAACCAAGGTCCTAGTATGTACAAAAAAAGAACAAACGAGACAGGAATGCATCAAAATTAACCAAGAAAACCTAGAAGGAGTTAAGGAATTCCGCTACCTAGGAAGTAAAATAACATGGGATGGGAGGAGCGAAAACGAAATTAAATCAAGAATTGCCCAAGCAAAAATAGGGTTTAATTCAAAACAAAAACTACTATGCTCCTCCTTAATCAACTTAGAAAACAGGAAGTTGCTATTGAAGACATATGTATGGAGCATATCCATGTACGGGTGTGAAACCTGGACAATTAGAAAAGCGGAGAGAAAGAGATTAGAGGCTTTCGAAATGTGGTGCTACAGAAGAATGATGAATATCAAATGGATGGATAAAATTACAAATGAAGAAGTTCTTGGAAGAATCGGAGAAAAAAGAACCTTGTGGAAGAGTCTGAAGAAGAGAAGAGGTCAGATGATGGGGCACACACTGAGACATGGGGGACTGCTTAGGGATATCTTGGAGGGGAGGGGGAAAGAAAAGGGAAGGGGAAGACCCAGATTAGAATATTTCAACCAAATAATTGGGGATATGGGATGCCAGACATTTAGAGAGGTCAAACAGCTGGCGGGGGACAGAGTCGAGTGGAGACGGATTGTTGCATCAAACCAGTCTTAGGACTGTATACTCGATGATGATGAGTTGGCAAGCTCACCGAATCTTGAAAAATTTTGAACTTTTTCTGAAATTTCTTCATTTTTTTTTTAAGACGATTTCAATCTAGAAATTTCACAATTTAGGTTTGAAAGCCCATTTATTTTGATACCAGACCAAGCTTTTTAAAACTTTTCATTCTCGATTTGTCATCGAGTTTGTAAACAAATTGAATTTTTTGGATAAATTTAAAAGCAACCTAGCGAGTAAACAGTGAATTGAAAGTTTTTGCCGAGAGTAGCAGAATTTTTATATATTGAAGGAGACAATAAAAGAGTGTGTCTTCTGCTGGAATTATAAATTTTATTTATTTATAACGAGACTATAGTTTCGAGGGCTTTGCCCTCTTCATCAGTCTATTACAATGGATTCACAGGAATTAATTTATATATAGGAATTAATTTATGAATATTTCATAAATTCATAAATTAATTCCTGTGAATCCATTGTAATAGACTGATGAAGAGGCAAAGCCTCGAAACTATAGTCTCGTTATAAATAAATAAAATTTATAATTCCAGCAGAAGACACACTCTTTTATTGTCTCCTTCAAGAGTAAACAGTGCTTAGCCTACCAAGTCAAAATTATAAAAAATAAAATAAAAAAATATTGAAATCAGCTTTACTTTGGAAAAAAATAAAATAATGCTATATTTATAAAATAATTGAATAAATAAAAAATTTAGTACCTATGGAATTATTAGTTTATTTCACGTGTCAATAAATAATTAAAAATAATGTTGATAATTTTTTTCAGAAAAAGAATTCAAAGAAATAGATAATTCGGCCGAGCGGCTTATCACTAACGGGAGATTTCGCGAGCAGCGCCCAACCAGTCGGCCGCGTTCTTTCTAATGGTAAACATCACAGCGCTAAACAAGTAAGTAATTTATCTATCACTAATTAATATTGTTAATTATTTATATATTTATATTGCATGATAAAATATTAAATTTTATCATTTCAGAATTATTCGCGTTCGTTTGGAGTATTCCCTAATTACTTGAACAAACCAAAGGGTTAAACTTCGCTTTCTCTATCTACTCATCCGCCAACTCTGGACCAAAAGGTAAGGTTTTCAACTTTTTTGTTTTTTAATATATAGGCCTTATCTCTTTTTTCAAAGAATATTTTTTTAATTTACCATACAGGGTATTGTCAAGTATTGTAATCAAGCATGTTTTTGCTTCGTTTTTTCGAAATATCTAAAAAACGACTTAAACTAATTTGATAAAAAAAATAATCGAAAGCATGGTGTTTCGGTCTACAAGAATGCCTTAAAAAGTGAATATAGAAAATTACGAGATATTAGTTAAATGTTGTTAGTAGGACTAATAAAGTAGATGTAGGGAAATAAGGACAATATCTTATGGAAATAATTTTTATTTTTTTGCCAACGTTTCGTCAACTTTGTTGACTTCCTCAGGGCTCTAAAAAATTAAAGGCCTCAATTAATACATATTATAACAATTTCAAATCAAAAACAAACTTTGATCTCAAAACCACTTCAATACATACAAAAAACAAATCAACACACACAAAGAACTCATTTTACATAGCAAATAAATTAACTTTCTTGCATATTTGTCATTTTATCACTATTCCTTCTTAGCAAACATATCAGGCCAGTCATCAAACAGATTGAAAATATTTTCTTTTTTAAATCTTATAAAATAATATATATATATATATATATATATATATGAGTAATTAAGGCCACTTGCACTACAACCCTATATTTTATCAAATTAAATTGATATTTATTTAAATGAGTATTTTATATAGAGATATAAAAAAAAAATCGTTAAAATATCTTGGAAAGATTACATTTTTTCACCATTCGACAAAGAATAAAATTTTAGAAAGAGTCCATCTTATGAATAATTTTTCGATTTAGAAATGAAAATAAAATTTAATTATACATTTATTTAAATGAATATTTTATATAGAGATTAAAAAATATAGCAGTTTCTCTTATTTTATTTGAATGTAAACTACTACTATATAGTCGAATTAAGTAAGTACTTACCCAGGAACAGAGACTTTCTTAGGATTATCAAATCGAGATGTTCCAATATTAAAAGGACGAGCACTTTGTTTTCCAAATGATTTCGCCTCTTGCCAATATTGACCCGGACCTGGATTTCCAGAATCTTTAAAAGGATCTCGAGGAGACTTTAATGCGAGACCTCCATAACCTTGAATACTGCATTTCTGAACAACAATAATTTCCGATTTTTTAAACAATACACTATGACAATAACTCACTTAAATATTTATTGGTAAGGAAAGAATTTTAATGTATAACGAAACTGAAAAATTAATTTATATAATTGTTAATATATCTATCTATTTATAATGTATTATCCTAATAGACTTTAGAAAATTACATTTATTTATAAACAGGAATCTTAAAACCTAAAGAACTATAACACTCCTGAAAAATTCTGAACTTTGTTTGTCAGACTAATGTTGTGTATTCTAATGACAACGTCTAATTCGGAGTTTCCCAAACTATGGTCCGCGGATCAGTAGTGATCTTCGAAGTCTGCAATTATGGTCCTTCAAGGAAATAGACTTAATTAATTAAGCTAAAAAATGATAAATTTGCTTTCGAAAGGAACAAAAGTAACATGATCTCTAGAAATGTTCTGAGTTACAAAAGTGGTCCCCACTTAAAAAAAGTTTGGGAAACTCTGGTCCAATCAATTTTAACCAAATTTCTTCAAAACAACGAAACTACAGGATCTTAGCTATAAATTGTTATTTTTTCAATAAAACAAAAATAGATATATATTCTAAAATAAAAAAATTTGATTTGTAAACTGGAGTCATTGGAGGACTGAATTTGACTTGCTCTGTCCTCCAATGCCTCCAATATCCACAACAAAATTTAGTTATTATTTTATGAATATAAAGAGGACACCAGCACTTTTGAATTCAATTTTTTAAAAGAACTTTATTTCAAATATCTATTCTAAAATCAGTTTGAAAACATCTCTAAGATCAGACAATAATCCTTGGTTAAGTTGCCAGATTTCTTTCATTGTCAGCTAAATCAACTACCGGCATGTTTGCAACCTTCTAAAGTTTGAGACAAAAATGGTCGCAAAATTGAAATACCTGTAAGATATTTTAAAGGTATTTCGATTTCAAGCTTAAATCGACCTCCAGCCAAGAATAACCGGAGGTTGACAAATTGATATTTAGAAAATATAAAGAAAAGTGAAATTTACACTTAGAAAAAAATATTTTTAAAAAATGTGAATTTCATAAATAATCGAAATTTCACATATTTGCATTTGTCCAGTTTTTCAAAAACAACTTAAGACCATCTTATCCAGAAGATGAATAAACAATTACACAAAACTTACTACAGTGGAATAGTATACGACCTTAATCCGTCCCTGATGTTTGGACTTATACCGAATAGGAAGTATAAGAAACCACCCTTTTCCATAAGAAGTAATGTAAAAATGATTAATCCGTTCTCTTATAAAAAAAAAAAAAAAAAAAAACGCCTATTGATTGATACATACATATTTTACCAAACGATGCTATTGCGAATAAAACTTAGGAAACGAGGTGTGGGTTTATAGAAAAACATTTTTAAACTAGCTGCGAAGCCCGCCTTCAGCGGGCATCTTGCTGTCAGGAGGCTTCTTGAATTTTTGAACCTGAACATTCTTGGGTTTTAAAATAATAATTTAAATTTTCTAATTTAAATAAATTTGACATAAGCTATTTGTGGGTTTTAAATGAGTGACTCGCGACGGACAGCATAAGCGCTTTATAATAGAAGTTATAATAGGTTTGAGTTGGTGGTGTTTTACAATTGCTATTGCGATTTGCTTTAAATTTGTTGGGGTGGAGTTTTTGGAAAAAAAATTCACGTACATCCATTTTGCAACGATTTCTTTGACTAATAAAAATGAGCTTTCTCTATCTCTTCCTCCTCTGAGTCTGAATGCAATATATCCATTCTACTAGTCCTATGGTCATTATTTTCCAGTTCACATAACTCCTCAGAGGTCAGTTCTTAATTGTGTCCCTCCACTAATCATTACATAGATCCAGTTCCATGGATCTGGTCAGAGAAACAATATCCTCCACTATAGATAGCACAGATTCGACGTATTTTTCAGTTACTTCTTGTAACCAAAAATTTCTCCAAGCGGAGTTCATTGTTCCGTGGGAAGATTCTAAATTAACAAACCAAGTGGAATAAACTTTATTGTCCTCTGCTGTGCGGTTATATTTTCTCATATGATATCCTTGCTTGTATCATCAGTCAGTTAATAATACATACAACTCCGAATATAATTGATTATTTATTTAATTTTTCTTCTCAGATAATTATTCAAAAACGACGCAAAATTCACACACAAAATTGATGTTGAACGTATATCGAAAAGAAGTCGTATAGCTAGGAAAATTTATCACGTCCAAACAGGGCGTATTCTGAATTGGCCGTAGGGTAAGATGGGGGAATGGCGGAATCAGCGGACAATGCTGGTCACATCGAAATTTGAAACTTCCAAAAACGCTATTAGTGCCCACCCCATCTAGTATAAGCCTGAGTATACTTATTTAACAAGCACCACCATTTTGTATCGCGTGCAGTGAGTTTGACAGCTGTGTAATAGTTAGGACCTGTTTTGTTATAAAAAAATTAAAAATTCGATGAAAGGTAAGCTTAAAGTGATTTATACCAATCAATATCTTTCTAAAAATCATTATTACATGTATATTAGTGTATCCTATGAGCTTGTTGGATCTGATGGAATGCAATAAAGTATTAAGGATTGAGTAATTTCGAATGATTGGTAATACCCCAATAGCTGACCACCATTACCCGCAAAAAATTATTGAAAGATAATAAACGCTTAATAGATTGATAATGTGTATTGTATTTATCTTAGGGTAAATAAGCTATGTAAAAAGTCAGTTAGTTTTACCCTAAGTCCTCAAAATAAGAAAATATTTAGATTACTGCTTAAGTGACCGCCATTCCCCCATCTTACCCTATTCCAAAACAGACGTATACCGAGGTACCACTGTATTTCTATTAAATAATTAAGTTCCATGAAGAGATTATTATACTTACTTTAAGTAGGAGAGGGAAAGCTCCCTGAAAAGGATCATAAGAATTTGGAGCTGGAGACCCGAAATGAGCCAAGGAAAGTGAAGGTCTCTGCAGAGTTGAACCAAAGCAAAGACGGGCTAATTTTCTCTCGGGGACCACGTATTCAAAATCACCACTTTCTAGAAAAAAATTTTAAATTAAAAATTTGACTCTTATTTAATCATTAAATTTTTTATTTTACTTTTAAATTTTTCTTTTACAACTTATAATTTTGCATTTAGTATTTAAACAATAGCATTTTTAAAAATTTTCTATGTTTAAAGAATAGTAAATTTTAGCGGAGAAGATAAGTAATAATAAGTAGGTAAGCAGAGAAAAATTTAAAAATTCTAGAGCTAATGTGTCAAAAATTGTGAGGGAGAGGAAATGTTTAATTTTTGAACATTTTTACATATTTTATTTTACTATATTTTTTAAAAGAAAAAATACCTATTCGATATTTATTTCGCGCCTCGGAGGAGACTTCGAGACCAACTCATTTACCAAGTAAAAGTAGGTATAGTTGAGAATTTAAATTTAGAGACAGCTTTTAAATACGCATTATATGTATGACTGAATAAATATTCTAGTATAAAGCCGTATTTTATATAAACCCTTTGGTGTTTTTCCCCCATCGGTGAAGGGTTGAAAAAGTAATTTTTTTCCTTTTTTCAAGTCGATATTGAATTATTATTAATCTATATGAAATACCCTATTAGAAAAATGTATTTTATCTTGGCAAAATCACTTTTATTTTTCTAATAAATTCTAATCATTGATGATAAGCGAAGACCCTTTGTTGTTTTTCCCCCATCGGTGAAATGTTGAAAAATTAATTTTTCATTTTTTTTAAGTCGATATTTAATTATTATTAATCTATATGAAATACTCTATTAGAAATATGTATTTTATCTTGGCAAAATCACTTTTATTTTTCTAATAAATTCTAATCTTTGATGATAAGGTGGGACCCTTTGGTGTTTCTCCCCATCGGTTAAGGGTTGAAAAACTAATTTTTTCCCGTTTTCAAGTCGATGTTGAAATATTCTTAATCTATATGAAATAGTGTATTAGAAAAATTTATTTTATCTTGGCAAAATCACTTTAATTTTTCTAATAAATTCTAATCATTGGTGATAAGGGGGGACCCTTTGGTGTTTTTACCCATTGGTGAAGGGTTGAAAAATTATTTTTTTCCTGTTTTTCAAGTCGATATTGAATTATTATTATTATTATTATTAATCTATATGAAATACTGTATTAGAAAAATGTTATTTATCTTGGCAAAATCACTTCTATTTTTTTAATAAATTCTAATCATTGATGATAAGGGGAGACCTTTTGGTGTTTAACCCCATAGGTGTGGAGAGTTGAAAAACTAATTTTTTTCCCGTTTTTCAAGTCGATATTTAATTTGCCAATATCAGACGAAGTTTTTGTTAAAATATCTCTCATTCTTATAGTTTTACTGAAGATGATCAACCCGTGATTACCGAAAATATTAAATCGTAAATTGAAAGATTTTTGTGCCGAGGGTAGCAGAATTTTCATATATTGAAGGAGACAATAAAAGAGTGTGTCTTCTGCTGGAATTATAAATTTTATTTATAACGAGACTATAGTTTCGAGGGCTTTGCCCTCTTCATCAGTCTATTACAACAGGAACTAATGTATGGATGGAAAGCGAAAATTTCCACGTGGCTGAGTTAAGAATTGTCACTTACTTTAGTCTCGTTATAAATAAAAATTTTAATTCCAGCAGAAGACACACTCTTTTGAATTTGGATCTAATTTAAAGTATAACTATTTATATTATTACTAATTACCTGGCTAATTTAAATAATAAACATTTAAAGACTAATCATATTTTAAATTCATTTTTCATATTATTAATTCTAAATCTGAATAAAGAGACGACTGTGGGTCAGTGGCTAGAGTGTCGGGTCGCTGACTCGAAATACGCTGGTTCGAGACCGAGTCTGGGCAGAAATTTTCAGTCGCCTCCTCTTGGAAAGCAATGACAACCTACCAAGAGTATAATTGTCTAGTAAACCTCTCCAAACTAGCCGTTCGGAACCGGCGTTAAAAAGTAGGTCCCGTATATCTGTGCAAAAAAACTAAACACACTCAGCACAGGTATATGTGGAGAGGCGCCGACGCCCATTTCGGGTATGGCACTCTAAGAAGAGACAAATTACGAATAAATTAAAAAACAGTAGATTATCTCAAATTTTAATAAAAAAAAAAACTCATCTATTAGATGTCCCTAAGTGCTTTTATTAATTTACTGAGTATAATTCATATTCTCTATTTGCTGAATATCGATAAAAAAAAATCTAAAGTGAATAATCAAACAATGAGTATTTACCGAATTCGATCATCGTCTTCTTGGCTGCTTTCTGCTACTTGTTGTCCTATTTGCTGTTCGATTCCAACTGAGTATAGGATTAAAAGAAACTTTTAGATTGGCGTTTTGCGTGACGAACTTGCCTCATCTCAAGCGAACCTCCCCAATACCGGGGTATTTACATATATATATATATATTTTCTGAGCGAATCATATAATAAATTTACTGGATTATATCATTATATAAACTAATTTAATAAGGCTTTATTTTTATAGATATCTAATTTTTATTCAGATTCTTATATTTCAAATATAAAATTTTATTTATTGTAATTAAATGTGTATGGTTTGTTGTTATAGCAAGCTAGCCACATTAACGGTTAATTAATTGCTTATAATAATATTTATTTATTTTTGAATAGACTGTCAATACAAATACAGTATACAAAAAGTTTTTAGAATCACAAAATATATCTCAAGCTTATAAATTATAAATTACTTCAAAAATTCTTCCAGTATATAAAGATTAAAAATTAAAAATTAACATTTCATTTTTTTTCTTTTCTTAAATATTAAAAAGAAAAAAACAAAACAAAAGAACAGCACACAAATAAAAAAATATATCTTAATTCACAAATTATAAATTATAAATTATGCCTACATCTCATCCAATCTATAGAGATTTAAAGTTAGCAAGTAGCATTTTAGTTTTCTCTTGAAAAGAAAGAGCGTTGGCAAACTCTTAATTTCCAAAGGTACTTTATTTAAATTTTTATGACGTTATTAACTGGGCTTCTGTCTAAATGGGCTATGTTCCCGAGGACAATAAATAAAATAAAAAAAAATAACTGGGCTTTTTAATATTTTTAGAGTTGGTGGCTGTGATGAAACTGTACTAGATGAAGAAGGAGGTATCAGCCAAAGATGGAATCACTGGGTTCAATAAAACACCTTTAATAAGACGTTTCGGCCTGAATTTTATTTGGCCATCTTCAGTCAATTAGGCCAAATTTTTTTTTTTTACAAATGGATGTTAATTGATAAATTTTTTATACAAAATTATAAGTTGACCAAGTTGGTTGTTTAGAATTACAGTTATACACAAAATGCGGTACACATATGTGATCGAACCAAGCCTTGTCAAAAATAAAAAAAATTTAGCTTCATGTGAATTTATAACGTGCCTGGACCCAAAAGTTTCAAAATGAAATAAATTTATATATATATATATATATATGGGCTTTTTAATGTCACAGAGAAACAACTGGCATTTATCCTCAGGTTATCCTCTTGCATCTAGTATTATATTCGTATCTAAAAATATTTTTATGAAAAAGTTCTGGGTGTTTTTTTAAAAATAAAATACTTTCCATAACGCAGACGTCATATATAGTTAAAATGTTCAACTCTTGGAAGATACTTTTGCAATGGGTTCTCAGTCCCGCCCCTACAATAGCTCTAACACACCTTTTTTGTGCAGTAAACAATCTAGCAATCTGTGAAGACCCTCCCCAAATTACTATACCATACCTCAAACTGGATTCAACATAGGCATAATAAATATTTAAAAGAACCCTCAGAGGAACCGTATGTCGAAGAATGCGGATCAGAAAACCATATTTATTGACCCTTTGTATAATCATATTGATGTGATTACTCCAGCTTAGATGTCTGTCAATATTTAGTCCCAAGAACTTCACCGCGTCTATAATTCTGAATGCTCCGAAATATGGCTAGCTTGCTATAACAACAAAACGAATTTTCTATATTCAATCGGTAATTGCCCCCATGGTATGTGGAGTGAACCTCTTTATCCACCGATCTTTCACTATGGTATTATTTTTTAAATGGCTCTCTGAAAGCAAACATTTATTTATTGTAAACCCACGCACTCTTAAGGCTCTTTCATATGGCATCACCCGAGGGATTCAGGAGGTCCATTTGCTATGCTTGGATAAAAACAGTCGTCATTTGAATGATGTTATTTTGCATACATCAATTTAAATGATTTTATATTTTTCTCACAGCATCTTAATTGGTATTCATTATAAATGTAGACTTAAAAAAATAAATATTGAAATTCGCCAAAAAAAACAACTGTGTATGAGTTTTCTGAAAATAATCACACCTCCTTGTCTGACTCTGTATAAAATATCCTTGAAAATTGTAATTAGAATTAATTTAATTCCAATAATGATTTTAATATATACACTGTAAAAAAATTGTAAATTTACTTACTATATGCTTACAATACAAATTTACAAGATTGCGTATAGTAAAAAAAAACTATATTATATTGGTAAAATCACATTAACTCATTTCAAAAATACAAAAATAAATTGTAATTTTACTTAGGTACGTATTAGTACCATTGTTTGTTTGATCAGTAGCAATTACTGTCCTTTTGTTATTACTTTCTTTACCAGTGTTGTCTGAGGTCATTACCATACTTTTCACGGATCGAAATTTAAATACATCTTTTTTTGACCCTGCGGGAGGGGGAGACCCTATTCTTTACCAACATTTATTTTGGTTCTTTGGGCATCCTGAATTCTATATTTTGATTTTTCCCGGGTTTGGGATAATTTCACATATTAAAAGCCTGGGCGACCGAGAAAACAAATTCGGCTTTCGAGTGCGGGTTCGATCCACGAGGGTCCTCGCTATTACCTTTTTCTCTGCAGTCTTTTTTTTAATTCTCGTGATTTTTTTGGTGTTTAATGTAGAGATTGGGGAGTCGGGTAGCTCAGTCAGCTAACGCACTGGCTTCGCTTGGGCATCGATCGATTATGACGATGTTGGAGTGGAGGTCCGGGGTTCGATCCTAGCTGGCAAATAAAAATTTCTAGCGGCTGAAAACTCGGCTCCCTCACTAACCCTACTAACACTCTACTTATGTGCTGTCTAAATGGGCTTTGTTCCCGGTGACAGTAAATAAATAAAAAAAAAATGTAGAGATTGTTCTTTTGATTCCCTTAGTCCACAAATCCAATAGCCTGTGGACTAGCTGAAGGGGTTTTCTAAGAAGATTATAAAATGAGGCAAAGAACGTGACTGGAGAGTCAGAAATCCCAGAAGGGCTTGAAAGAATAAAAGGTTATCAGCAAAAAGATATTTTAGATAAATAATTGGATCAAGACATCTAAATTTTGAATTTTCTAACCTTTACTAAAAACTCATCCTTTAGTAGAAATTATCAATTAGCCCAGCCAACATCTCAGCTTGATGAAATTTCGGTTCTCTATAATGAATGTCCTTAGGGGTCCAAATCATCACGAGCCTTTTCCTGGCAATACATTATGTTGCCCATATTGATTATGCCATCGCTAGTGTAATTCATATCTGCCGAGGTGTAAATTATGGTTGACTTTTACGAAGCTTTCAGTAAGATTAGATTACCGGTATAATATTACTAAAAAGTTTTGAGGCTAGACTTCCCATTTTTTTATAGTGAAATTATATAAGACATTTTTAACAGTGTATTGAATTTTCTATAATTCTATATATACAATAAATAAATAAGAATATTCTCAGAATATCTACGAAGATTGAAAGATTATTCACAGGATATTCCAATGTCCAGAGAAGATAATATCAGAATATTTATAGAATATTCTTGTGCTACCTGGGACTGTGATCTCTCTTGAAATAACCATATTTTATAGTTGTAAAATATATGCCTCAATGAACCATGTTTCTATTCAAATCCAGACACTCTTTTACACACATTCTCATATAGGCCTACTCTTTCCTTATCATTCTAAAATAGCCAAAAGTATTAAGGAAAAAATAGAACTACGTGAAAGATTTTGTACTTGTTGTAGTTATCTTTAGTTCTAAACTTTTCAAATTACACAATCCATAATAAATCATAATACTTGAAAAGTTCTACTGTAACTTTTTCATTCTTTAGTCCTATCTAAATCTTAATGAGATCTTAAAGTATGTTTATCAAACAATTTTATTTGGGTTTGGAAACAAAATAGGTTAGTAATTTCCTCAAAGTATCGCTTTTGGTAAAATTACTAAAAACTTGAAATCAGAAAAGTTTTCAATTTCCTCACCTATATTTTTCTTAAGTTTTTTGATTTCGAATTCTTTTCCTATTAAAGAAAGAGAAAAAAATCGCATTTGTTGCTTGATCAAATTTCTATCTCAAATGAGCCGATAAAACTAAAATAAAAAATAAACTACCCTTTCTACTCAAGTTAACCAACCACAAAACGATTTTTTTCCTTTCCTTTAAGTCACGAAACTTGCCTAATCGATTGAGGGATTATTTTTGTCATTGTGATTTATTATTTGTTTATAATCGCATGATGAAAGATTTTCATAAATGCATTATGGAGATGAGATAAAAGGAAAGAAAGTTCTATTTTTATTTTACCAAAGGTAAATAATATATATCACCCTCTCTCATCATAGATTAGAAATGTCCAAGGGCGGATCCAGGAATTTTTTATGGGGGGGGGAGAGAATGTATATAAGGTGCCCGATGTATATAAGATCTACTTTTTATCTCGAAAGTGTGTCGCGATCGAATTGGAGGGGGGGGGGGTCAGAGACGCCCCCCTACACACACATAGAACTTTATTTTCAATTCATATCTCATATTTTAAGCTCATTAAAATAAAAAATAAAATGAAAAAAAATTGTTAAAAATTCCCTGTCGATTTGGCCGCCGTTTTTGGCCTCTGCGTGCGACGCACGTGTTGCAATCCCGCCAGGCACGGGCCTGTATGGGGGCGGTCGCGCCCCCCCCTGAGATCCGCCCTTGGAAATGTCACTCCATTTTCAATTAATTGTATGAATAATATAATAGAAACTGGAAGAAAAAGTGGAATCTTTATCAAGAGTCGGTACACTATACTCAAATTTGATAAATGGTCCTTAGGATGGTCCTTATTTTTAGTATTTTCGAATTTTTACGCTGACACAGGCTCATATGGTTCGAAGTAAATAAAAAAAATACCCCCCCCCCAAATTCCAAGTCTCTATTTCAATTTTAACCTATGCCGCACAGCGAATGCAAGTTTCCTATCTAAATAAAATGGGGTTTTTGGCATTAAACGATCAATTTTTTATTCCGGCCAAAGTATTTATTAAATAAACTGACACGTTCTGATGTGGCCATCCACTTGACTTTACCATACAACCTGGCCCCTCACTTATATTTATAATTAATAAAATTATTTATAATCATGTAGGGTGGGGATTAGTTTTTGGGTTTTTAGTCTTCTGGGGCCCACTGATTATGTATACAACATTTGGTTGAGTTTGATACAAGAGCCTAGAATTTCATCCCCCACCCGCATTTTAGTGGGTTAGATTTCGCATTTTTAGTCTTCTGTGGGCCCACGGTTTATGTATACAAAATTTGGTTGAGTTTGTTACAAGGGCCTAGATTTTCATTTCCTGACCCCCCCCCCCATTTCGGGCTGTTAGTTTTTGCATTTTTAGACTTCTGGGGCCCCATGGTTTATGTATACAAAATTTGATTGAGTTTGGTACAAGGGCCTAGATTTTCATTTTCTGACCCTACACCCCCCCCCCCCATTTCTGGGCGGTTAGTTTTTGCATTTTTAGACTTCTGGCGCTCCACTAATTACGTATACAAAATTTGATTGAGTTTGCTCAAATGGCCTAGATTTTTAATTTTTAACCTCCCCTCCACCCCTCTTAATTTTGAGTCGATATGCACCAAAAATCTAATCAGCTCTTAATCTCAATGCACCAAAACTACGTGTGAAATTTGGTTTTGATATTCACACTAGTTTTTGAGCTAGCTCGTCCACAAAAATTTGATAACGCACAGACTAACAACCAGATTAACAGACATTTTGACAAAACAGTTATTATCTCGAAAAATATAATTTTTTCGATGTTCACTTATTAGGGCTTTTTTGTAGACCGAAATACCATGGTTTCGCTCAATTTTTTTAATCAAAATAATTTCAGCCGTTTTTGAGATATTTCGAAAAAAGAAGCAAAAAAAACACTTTTTTCATGCACGATTACAATACTTGACCATACTTTGTATGGTAAAGTAAATAATTCTCTGTAGATTTTATCATTATAACAGTAGCTATCCGTCAGGATTTTTACAGATTTTTAGTTATTTTAATTTTGCAGTATATAACTTACTAACACTAAGATATATTGAAGGAGACAATAAAAGAGTGTGTCTTCTGCTGGAATTATAAATTTTATTTATTTATAACGAGACTATAGTTTCGAGGGCTTTGCCCTCTTCATCAGTCTATTACAATGTATCCACAGGAATTAATTCATGAATTCATAAATTAATTCCTGTGAATACATTGTAATAGACTTTGATGAAGAAGGCAAAGCTGGAATTATAAATTTTATTTATTTATAACGAGACTATAGTTTCGAGGGCTTTTGCCCTCTTCATCAGTCTATTACAATGTATTCACAGGAATTAATTCATGAATTCATAAATTAATTCCTGTGAATACATTGTAATAGACTGATGAAAGAGGGCAAAGCTGGAATTATAAATTTTATTTATTTATAACGAGACTATAGTTTCGAGGGCTTTGCCCTCTTCATCAGTCTATTACAATGTATTCACAGGAATTAATTCATGAATTCATAAATTAATTCCTGTGAATACATTGTAATAGACTGATGAAGAGGGCAAAAGCTGGAATTATAAATTTTATTTATTTATAACGAGACTATAGTTTCGAGGGCTTTGCCCTCTTCATCAGTCTATTACAATGTATTCACAGGAATTAATTCATGAATTCATAAATTAATTCCTGTGAATACATTGTAATATACTGATGAAGAGGGCAAAGCTGGAATTATAAATTTTATTTATTTATAACGAGACTATAGTTTCGAGGGCTTTGCCCTCTTTATCAGTCTATTACAATGTATTCACAGGAATTAATTCATGAATTCATAAATTAATTCCTGTGAATACATTGTAATAGACTGATGAAAGGGCAAAGCCCTCGAAACTATAGTCTCGTTATAAAATTTATAATTCCAGCAGAAGACACACTCTTTTATTGTCTCCTTCAATATATAAAAATTCTGCTACTCTCGGCAAAAACTTTCAATTTAACACTAAGATATAGTAGTATTTGATCTAGCTGTAACTCCCAAATTATAGGTAGTAGCTAAAGATCTGTAAAAATTACGAATGATAGCTACTAGGTATTATAAGGATAAAGTCTACAGAGTTTCAATTTTGTTGAACTCTGGTTAATTAGTTATTACCTACTATAGTTATTATTTATTAGTTAACTAGTTATTATTTACTATTAATACTTTTGTAATTTCAAGCTTTTATTTAACTTGCAAAGCTCGTATGATGTTTTTCTAGTTCCAAATTTGTATTCGACTTTTTACTCTCTATTATCCGACCGAGCTGAAATTTTCCATAGGTACATATTTATAGTCCCCGATACAATATACTGTGATACAAGAACCAACCACGCAAAATGGAGGGGAGGTCAGAAATACAAATTTTAAGCCTCTAGACTTACCAGAACAAAATTTTGTACTCTTAATATGTCCAGAAGAATAGAAATGGAAAAATCAACCACACAAAATGGGGGAAAGGGTCAAAAATAAAAATTCTAAGCCTTTAGACCTACATGAATAAAATTGTGTACACTTACTATGTGGGGCTTTAGAAAACGAGAAATTCAAAAACCAACCATCCAAAATTGAGAGTGTTGGGGGTCAAAAATTAAAATTATAAGCTTTTGATCCTATCTGAACCAAATTTTCTACACTTAATCTGTGGAAGCCTAGAGTATTAGAAATGCAAAAACTAAACCAAATTTTGTACACTTAAATCTGACCAAAAACATAAATGTGAAAGAGGAGTCAAGTTCGGTACAAAAGGCTTTACCGACAAAAGGGTTGAGATCTAAACGGGTACCAAATTCCATAGCAGTGGCTTAAATCATAGCTATAGGAATGTACAACGTTCTTCAATTGATTTAAAAGAAAATTTGTTTCGTTCTTTGATCTTAAATTTATAACTTTGCAAGTTATAATAGTCAATAAATTACGTTTAACGTGATGATATTTAAATACAAGCTTAAAATTTAGCTTTGCTATTGTTTCTATTTTATACTAGAAATAATTTAGTTGGTTATAAAACTTGCCAAGTTATAAATTTAATATCAAAGAAGGTATCAAATTTTCTTTTAAATCGATTGAAGAACGTATAGCTATGATTTAAGAAACTGCTTGAACTTTTGGGTACTCTTAGATCTCAACTCTTTTGTCGGCGAAGCCGTTTGTACCGAACTTGGCCCATTTTTCACATTTATGTTTTTGGTCAGATATCATTAATTTTTGAAAGGTTCTACCCTTTAATTTATCTTAATAATTACAATTAAACATTATATTAATAATAAATAATTATTAAATAATTCTCATAAAATATCTGTTTAAAACCAGTGTCGGTTTTTCATAAATTTCACCCCTTCATTCCGGACCCTGAAGAAGGGAAAGTTTCGGTTTTTCAATTTCCTCCTGTATTAATGTGCCAAGCTTTACCAGTATGCCAAATTTCAGAATTCTAGCTTTTGATTGTATTTTCACTATAGATGTTAATTAGGCTTATAATAAATTTCACCCCTTCATTTTAGGCCCTGAAAAAGGGATAGTTTCACTTTTTCGATTTTTTCCTTTAATTGTAGCCCAAACTCTACCAGTATGCCAAATTTCAGCATTCTAGAATCAGCGGAGCTTATAATAACTCAAGAACTATAATAAATTTATTCATGAAATTCGGGATTCTAGGTGTTCTAGTGGGCCTTATTAGGCATGCAAAATTTCAAGTGTGTAAGTCTTTTTCTTCAGTTATGGGGGTCGAAAGTAGCTTGAAATGGTTCGTGTAAATATACACATGGCATGCATCGCCCGTTTTTCCAAACTTGGCTGACACACTGCCGTGTGTCTAGGTCTGTCGACGCCTTTTTTGAAACCTATAATTTTAAAATTTTCCTGGGGGGGCAACCCTTAAGTACATGCCCCCTCCCCCAAATTAAAGTCTGGAGCCGCCATTGGTTCTTTGGCTTAGCCACTTGCGCTTCAAAAATACAAAAACATATTTTTATTAATGATTTTATTAAGATTTTAAGGGCAAAAACAAAAACAAAAAAAATTATTAATAAGTTTATTATTTATTACTAGTGCGCCTCTAGCTTTCTTCAAATTTATATTTGCCTCTGGTTAGAAAAGAGACGAAAGTACATAAATCCCTAAAATAAATGTCTACATTTTTCTTGTAGAATAAAAAACATTTATATCCTAATTATACGATTAATGTTTAATTATAAATATAAATATATTTAATTTTAAGTTTTATTTTATTTTAATTATTATATTTATTCTGTTATGGCTTAGGTTGGCAATTATGCAAGATGGCTGCCTCGACTCTGACATATTTGACATCTAATTAATTACAAATCATCTTTATGCTAAATTAATTAAACTTATTATAATGGTAAGTTTTGATATTCTATATATTTTTCAAAATAATTTTTAACTTTGTTATTATTTTAATTTTTATAACTTCACCCATTTTTGTTAAATGTTTCTTTGCAAATCACTAATAAGTACTTATTTTTTTACTTTTATTTAAATTTTAATCATTATTTGACCTTTTCAATGATTATCAATCTCTAATTAAAACATGAAATTTAATATAAGAGTTAACATTGCCGATAGAAGTACACTTAGGTATTTTATATTCAATTTGGGAAAAGTCATTCTATTGCCTTTCGAATTTTAGAGAAATTCAAAATTCTAAAGACAACTAGGTACTTTTATTTAAATTATTATATGCAGTCCTGGATTAGGAAAATATGTGCCCCTAGGCAAAGATTTTACCTCCCCCCATTTTTTTAAGAAAGTTAACAGTGTAAATAAATATAAGTATAATATTGAAATTTTGATATACAGTAAGGCTAGGCACACACCGTCGATTTTCAGTCTAGCGATAGTTTAGTTGATGGTCATAAATATATTAAGTATGGGTATAACCCAAAAGACTATAAATGACATCCCATATAGGGCGATGAGGGGTTCTCTGCTGAATTTTTACACTTTTAATTGTAGAACATATAGGGCGGGTCAAAGTTAATGAAATGTAAAAAAAATCTAACCCAGTGACAACAAGGGATTTATCCCAAGTCATTTAATGACCCGTTCTATGAAATTTTAACTTTACTTGTCCCATATATTGACTAAATTTGTAAATTATCTTCTTTAAGAGGAGGAGTCATGTAAATGTTCAATGTAAACGGCCCTAGCACGAGCAAAAGGAGAGTCCTCAACTGCGTGGTTACCTCAGTGATTCTATATGCAGCTCCAGTGTGGGTAGACGTACTCAAGACCAAAAAGTACAACTGCCTCTTGATGAGAACTCAAAGGAGCTCCCTTATTAGAGTATGCTGTGCATACAGAACCGTGCCGACAGTCGCAATTCAAGTTCTTGCTTCGGTGCCCCCAATTGATCTATTAGTATCGGAAAGATCCTACTATTTTGGGGCTGAACCAGCATCGCGACCGATGAATAGAGAATGGCTATTTCAAAGATGGCAGAATAGGTGGGAGAACGACCTAGAGGGTAAATGGACCCACCAACTAATACCGAATGTGAAGGTGTAGTGTCAACAAAAAAATAAAAACCTGGATTTTTATATAACTCAGGTCCTAAGCGACCGGGTCATTCCATGTCAACTCAACACACCCATTTTACCTCACCACTTTAGATTTCCTTGAAATTTGGTACACTGATATGCTGTGTTAATATGAATAAAAATACAAAATTATAAATTTTTATCTTGAATAGTTTTTTTTATACGGCCTTGTGAAATTTTCAAAAAATCGCAAAAAAACCACGAACAAACAATTTTGAAACGGCTCTAAAAGCTGTCTTAATTGAGTTAGAGAGGTGGGACAGGTGTCATTTTGCAGCTTTTTTAATGCTCTTTTCAGAGACATACAACATGACATAGGTTGTAATAAAATTTTTTTTTCAAAATGTAAATCAAATTTTTGATTTTGATTTTTTCTAAAAAGTACCACTTTTAAAATTTTCAAAAAAATTCTGTAAATAGATAGTACTTTCATAAACTACTATGCAAAGTATAATGATGGGATGGTAATGGGGTCTATGTTTAAAAAAATTATTACTGACTCTTGTTTTTCATAAATACCCAGTTTTGCCCAAATTATAATGATTTTAATGTAGTGAAACGACATTTTATGAAAAATCACTTTGTGTATATTAAACTATGGTTATGAAATAAACACTGTGCTAATTAAATAAGTGTTTAATAGTAAAGATTAATAATAGTCCTATAAATGCTTTCATGAAAAATATGAATGCATTGTACTTTAAATTAGTCTTATAAAAATATTAGTAAAAACTAAGACAAATAAAACACCAACATTTTAAATAAAATTAAATCAATTTATGCTATGTCATGAAAAGTTAGTTAATTTACAATAAATATTGTTGTAGGCTAAATAGTTAATAAGCACATGTTATCTGAAATAGAAATTTCCCTTGCATTCACTTGATCCACTCTCTGCAGTTCTAGCAAGTTGGAACCTGTCTGTGGTTGTGAGCAAGTTAAAACAAATACCAGTCTGCCAAAAGCCAGGCTGTCTCCACAAGCATTCATTCAATGACTAGAGTACTTGCTGACAAGTAGTGTTTTAAATGTTAGTAATGTCTTAAGTTATCAGATCAACTCGATTATTTAATCAAAATCGATCGATGAGCATTTTTGATAAAAAAATCGAGCAACTATCGTTCAACTACAATAATATCACAGATGCATATTGAAGCACACAGACAATCGACAGTTTAGTTGACCACTGAATGTTTGACTTGTACCTCTTTCGAGATTATATTATTTAATCAATGCCCAAATACAAAAGAAAACAACTCAAAAGTTGACTCAATGTAGACACCGTGTGTGCATACAATACGACTCATCAACGATTAAACAGTTGAGTTGGTTATAAATTGATAATGCATCACGATTTTAAACCAACCCAACTAAACTGTTAAGTCGACAGAAAATCGACCGTGTGTGCCTAGCCTAATACCATAGTTGGGCTAATCGGTTCCTCCAAATCCCAGACTATATGAAGAGTTTTATTTTCATTTTATTAATACAATTGTTTATTATTTTTTCAGATTCATTACTCTCAATTATGGATGGCTGCTGTGAAAACTGGTACTCTCTTAAATCCATTTGGTTTCTTTTTTAAATTCATCTCTATCATTCAAAAATTGTGATCAAACTGAAGACAATAAGATACTCTGGTCACTTACCATCTTTCTGCAAAGGTAGTGAGTATATAGTATATACTATTTTTATTATTAACAAAAAAAAAATCATTTCAGGCTTTGGTGCTAATTATGTTTTGATCAAACTAATATATAAGTAGGTATTATTATAATTTCCGTCCATAATTTGTATTAATTTGAAAGTTTATAATAGGAAAACAATGCCAAGTTTTTATGTGTGACTTTTTATTTATCAGCCAACGTTTCGTCGACTTTGCCGACTTCTTCAGGGCTTCTACAATTATAATAACATTATTAATCAAGTTACAAAAGTACAATTACAATTCCAGAACAAACATTTAATAGTTTACCCACCAAATAGTCATGCCACACATTCGTCTAAATTTTCTTATCTTTTAATGAAGTAGACAAATGCAAGATAGTATAATTTTAGTATTATTTAAATGTGAGATTTCTTTATGTAAGGGTCAAAAGAAAAACAATATTCTATTCTGGTTTTAAAAACAGTGTTGCCTCATTCTATTTATGTTATTTCTGTTTTATATCTTATGTAATTGTTAAAATTTTCATTTCATTTTTTCCGAAAATTTATGAAAGTCTGATGGGAGTGATTTGCATTGCTTTATTTTGGTTTATTGGCATATCTTTGTTGAATTTTGTCTTTACTTAATTTTGCGAGATTTTGTTTTTGTTTTTGAATGAATTTATGTGAACATCACTACCAGCACCGTAAACATTGTAATACTGAATTATATACCTATTTATGTATATTTCTTCTTCTTTTTCTTTTCTTTCATTATTGATTTTCTGTATGATTTTCATGTGATTGTTCTTTTATTGTTAATTATATTTATTGTTCGAGTATAGATTATTGTATTTTCTTTTTGCATTGCTTATATATGATTTTGATGTTTTATTTTGTAATTCTTTGTAAAAAAAATTTTTTATTTTTTATTTTTCTTGATATAACATTCATTATTCACGTATTTGACATTTTTGTAAGTGGACTACTAGTCCGTAAAATTATCTAAATAAATAAATAAATAAATAAAAATATAAAGAAAAGAAAGAAAAATTGTTTTTGTGAATGTGCCAAATATTTTTTGAAATTTGTGTTCTGATGGTCTTCTATGGTAACGAAGATAACAAGAAAATTTAGACAATGTGTGGCATGACTATTTGAAGCCCTGAAGAAGTCGGCAAAGTCGACGAAACGTTGGCTGATAAATAAAAAAGTCACACATAAAAACTTGTCCCTATTTTCCTATTATAAACTTTCAAACTAATATATAAGTTTGAACAGTCTTTGACTCTATGATCAGAAATAAATTCTAATTGAACTACCTATAAGAACGAAGTGCTAAAGGGATAGATATTTTCGAGTGGTGAACCGCTACCTAAAATTGTGTACACCTACATCCACTTCCACATTTATTTCCAAGTAGAAGACAATAGATGACAATAGATTATCTAATAAATTCCAAAGTAATTCCAAAGACAGTGTACACCTAATTCCAATCGCGGTTCACCCCTCGGATATTTTATTTAGGAATGAGATTACATTTAATAAATAAATTAATAAGTTTAACATGTATATTCAATTACTTTTATTTTTAACCAACTTCATTACAAATTATTTTATCATTTTGAGTATATTACAATAATTAAATAAATAAATAATTCCAATGGATTGGTCATACACAATACATAGGTAAATAAATTAGAATTTATAGTCTTAAATTTTTCTTTTTCAATGAGTATTAATTGGTCATATTAAATTTTCAATTTTTTTCATTATTAATAAGAGTGATTCAATTCAGTTAAATCATCCAATCTTTAATAGTATTTGAAATATTTACGGTATTGTTATTCCAACTAGAATTTGTGTATTTAATCTTGTTATTGATCTGTATATTTATTCTGATTCTACTATTAATTTGTGGATTTGTTTCTTGATAATATCTTTCAATTTGATTCATTTCTTAATTGGGATTCTTTCTCATTTCTTTCAAAAATAGTTTATATGACAAATCAAGAGTTTTATCTTCATTTTATTAATACAATTGTTTTTTATTTTTTCAGATTCATTACTCTCAATTATGGCTGGCTGTTGTGAAAACTGGTTCTGTCTCTTAAATTAAATTTTTTAAATTCATCTCTACCATTCAAAGATTATGTTCAAATTGAAGATAATAGGATACTCCGATCACTTACCATCATTATGCAAGGAAGTAAGTATATCGTATATATATATTTATTATTAAAAAAAAAAAATCATTTGTGGCTTTGATCCATATTATTTTTTGATTAAACTTATAAATAAGTTGGAATAGTAGTCTTTGGTATCATTGTAGAGTGACTGTATATCTATCATTTATAGTATAATGATTGAAATTTCTTCAGGTAATTGAAATATAATATCTGACCAAAATGTTATATTATCTCGATTCAAATAAAACAAATTAGAACCCCCTGAAAAATAATTATAAATCATTTCCATTTTAGGTATAGATATGTTATAAAAAAATGAAATTGATTAATATGTACCTATAAAATAAGATATATTCTTATGGCTAAATTATTTTGGCTTTGATTATCTATTTTTGTTTAACTTCGGGTCCCAAGACTCTCTACCCCCCCCCCTCCCAGTCCTAAAACTGGTTTGACGAACCACTGGAGAATTGTTGAAAACCAGCCCAAGGATAATGAAAAAATAACATTGCGATTAAAACAAATTTATTCGAACGTCATTTTTATCCTCATAAAAATCGACGTTTCGGTTTAAAAGGATCAACTAAGGAAATATACAGAATACTAGAGCAGACGCTTGATGAAAGTGAGTATGCAAAATGTGAGGATCACACTTTATCAACGAATATTAACTGAGAATAGCTCAAAGATTCATAATCCGGATCTTGCCGGCCAACTTTTTTGTCCATTTTTTTTATTAGTGGGGGGGGGGGGGTTCTTAATTTCTTATAAAGGAAAATTGATGGAGTACTTGCTATGAAGCCATTTTAACGGTTAATTTACTAATAATTTTTTTATAATAAGAGTGATAATAGTTGTTAAATGAACTGGAAAACAAAAATAATATCTGAACTTATATATTTCTAACTTGAAATAATGATGTTAAATAAATTTATAATTTTTCTCATTAATATATCAAAGAATAATTGATATATTAACGAGAATTGTGTGTCTTTTTCTCTCTTGGTCCAGACTTAAGACTCCGCAGACTCCAATAGCATCATCCGCAGTAGTCTCGCGATTTATATCTTTATATCTTAAGGGCCGGTTGTATGTCGCAAAGTAAATGCTTTTTACCACTAACAAACGGTAGATGGTAAATGGAGGGACTGGGATGGCTAATCAGATGACAGGCAATGATAGTGGTAAAAGCATTTACTTTGCGACATACAACCTGGCCTAAGAGTGATAATAGTTGTTAAATGAACTGGAAAACAAAAATTATCACTATGGACCGTCGCTTAAAACACCAACTCTTAGATTTATAGATATCCAGCATTTTCCATGATCCAAAAAATCTCAGTTTTTACTTCATAAAATAAAAACCACTCATCCTAGTAACTGGATTTCTATCTCATTCTCTAGGAGATTTTGTTGACTTGAATGTTTTCTTAAACTAAATTTTTATAAAACTTTTAGATTTATAGATATCCAGCATTTTCCATGACACTTTTGAGAATACGGATCATATCCTGTCCAGAAAACCCTGGATATCTATAAATCTATAGTTTTATAAAAAAGTGGTCCAAGTAAACATTCAAGTCAACAAAATCTCCTAGAGAATGAGATAGGAATCAAGTTTCTAGGATGAGTGGTTTTCATTTCATGAAGGGAAAACTGCGATTTTTTGAAAAAATTGATCATTTCCAGTCATGGAAAATGCTGCTGGATATCTATAAATCTAAGAGTTGGTTTTCTAAGCGACCGTCCAACGGTCCAGTATAATTTTTTTTTTACTTTACCATACAGGGTATGGGTTTTTTCCTTCTTTTTTTCGAAATATCTCAAAAACCGCGGAAACTATTTTGATTAAAAAAATTGAGGTGGTTAAAAATTAAAAATCTAGGCCATGTGAGCAAACTCAACCAAATTTTGTATGCATAATCAGTGGACCCCCAGAAGTCTAAAAATGCAAAAACTAACCTCCCAAAAGGGGGGGTGTAGGGTCAAAAAATGAAAATCTAGGCCATTTGGGCAAACTCAACCAAATTTTGTATACATAATCAGTTGGACCCCAGAAGTATAAAAATGCAAAAACTAACCGCCCGAAATTGGGGGGGGGGGGTCAAAAAATGAAAATCTTGGCCATTTACCAAACTCAACCAAATTTTGTATTCATAATCAGTGGGACCCCAAAAGTATAAAAATGCAAAAACTTTCCACCCAAAATGGGGGGGGGGGGTTCAAAAAATGAAAATCTTGACCATTTACCAAACTCAACCAAATTTTGTATACATAATCAATGTGACCCCAGAAGTATAAAAATGCAAAAACTAACCCCTCCCCTACATGATTATAAATAATTTTAGGGACCCGGTTGTATAGTAAAGTCAAGTGGATGGCCACATCAGAACACGTCAGCTTATTTTCACTTCATTACCACTTTTATTATATAAAAAAAAAAAAATTAAAATAACCGTTAAAATGGCTCCATAGCATGTACTCCATCAATTTCCTTTATAAGAAATTAAGTCCCCCCCCCCCCCACCGATAACGTAAAATGGGTGTGTTGAGCTGACATGGAATGACCCCTGAAAGTTGATAAGGGTCCCCCCTTATCATCAGTTTACCAATTTTTTTAGAAAATAAATATTTGAATTTCGAAGGGATTATACTTATTTATAGTAGGGTATTTTATAAAGATATAGAAAATTATAATTTCGTCAAAGAAATTCAAAAAAAGTTCCTTTTTATACCCTTGAATTTTAGCTGAAAGTTGATAAGGGTCTCCCCTTATCATCAGTTTTCCAATTTTTTTAGAAAATAAATTTTTGAATTTCGAAGGGATTATACTTATTTCTAGTAGAGTATTTTATAAAGATATAGGAAATTATAATTTCGTCGTTTACCAAAAAGTTGGCCGGCAAGATCCGGATTATTAATCTTTGAGCTATTCTCAGTTAATATTCGTTGATAAAGTGTGGTCCTCAAATTTTGCATACTCACGTCGTTCCAGCGCCTGCTCTATACTTCCTTTTTCTCTCCTTCAGCAGTGCTCGAAATTTGCCCTTTATTAATAGAAACATCAATAGAAACTTTTTCTTAAATTAAATTTATTATTCTTGATCTTCCTTCCATCAATTCTCCATGATCTGATTATTATTAATAAAAGCTCGGATTTAGTAGACGACAATCTCTTGTTATTTCGTTAGAAATATTATTTCATACAGTAGTTTAATAGAATTTTAAGTCAGCATTTAATTCAGATCTTTTGTAAAGTTAGTAATTTCTTAAAATTAAAATGGATTATTAGGGGTAGGTTTCACAAATAAACTTATTTTTTATTTAGATATGGTACTATAATGTTTTAAAATTATAAATTGTGGTGTTTTTTGAGGCTCTTGAAAACCTTGAAAAAAGATATAATCTCTTCGTTAGGAAAAAGGAAATAAAATTTCTTTATATTCTAACTAATTTATTTTCATGAAAAACTTATGAGACGTTTCGGCGGATATTCTAACACCATCATCAGTCTACAAGGAAAACATAATCTTAATTACAGTAAATTACTAATTACATGTCATTCTCAAGATAAAAGAAGAAAAGAACTCACCCAAGCTTTTCATAATATAGTACATATGTCTGTGTAGAATGTCATTTTCTTTTTACAAATAATAACATTTTAATCAAAAAGCTTGTAATAAAAATAACAAATTAGAATTAATTTTAATTAACCTAAATAAATCAAATAAAAAATCTTCATATTTGTTATTTACCTGGAGGTATTTTGTGTGTTAAATTGTTATTAATATGGTATGTATATTAATATAATGTAGTATGTCAATATCAGTCAATATATCATATATATAATGAAATGTTTTAAATCTTATGAAATCTGCAGCAAGGAAGATTGGCTTCTTATTCAGGTCCAAGCGATTTTACAAACCCCACAACTTCTCACCATCTACAAGGCCCAAATCCGCCCCTATCTCGAATACTGCTCTCATCTGTGGAGAGGAGCCTCAAAATATTCTCTTGCTACCCTTGATGCAATTCAGAAACGAGCCGTCAGGCTAATTGACGATTCTACCCTCACCGACTCCCTCGACTCGTTGGCTCATCGAAGAGATGTCTCTGCCCTTTCCCTTTTCTATAGATACTATCACGGCAGGTGCTCTGATGAGATAAAATCAATAATTCCCCCCAAAGCATACTTTGCACGCAGCACACGTTTTGCCGACTCCCAACACTCTTTTGCGGTCAAATTGGAAAAGTGCCGGACCACTTCATTCGCGAATACATATATCCCCATGACTTCAAGGAACTGGAACTCTCTCCCAGCCTCTATCTTTCCCAGCACCTATGATCTTCAAACCTTCAAAACCAGGGTGCATAGACACCTACGTCTACACCCTCTCACTTAATCAACTTTCCCTTCTCTTCGGTAATGCAAGGGTCTTTCGAGATCCATAGGGGCTACACCTTTACTGGTGCACCCCTTCTTGCATTCGATTGCATTAAAAAAAAAAAAAAAAAAAAAACATTTTCATAAGAATGCCTTTTTTATAAGTTGTTTTCTATAGTTATTCCTCTTAAAACATTTTCATATAAGAATGGCTTTTTTATAAGTTGTTTTCTATAGTTATTCCTCTTAAAACATTTTCATAAGAATGCCTTTTTATAAGTTGTTTTCTATAGTTATTCCTCTTAAAACATTTTCATAAGAATGCCTTTTTTATAAGTTGTTTTCTATAGTTATTCCTCTTAAAACATTTTCATAAGAATGCCTTTTTTATAAGTTGTTTTCTATAGTTATTCCTCTTAAAACATTTTCATAAGAATGCCTTTTTTATAAGTTGTTTTCTATAGTTATTCCTCTTAAAACATTTTCATAAGAATGCCTTTTTTATAAGTTGTTTTCTATAGTTATTCCTCTTAAAACATTTTCATAAGAATGCCTTTTTATAAGTTGTTTTCTATAGTTATTCCTCTTCAAAACATTTTTCATAAGAATGCCTTTTTTATAAGTTGTTTTCTATAGTTATTCCTCTTAAAACATTTTCATAAGAATGCCTTTTTTATAAGTTGTTTTCTATAGTTATTCCTCTTAAAACATTTTCATAAGAATGCACTTTTTATAAGTTGTTTTCATGTTATTCCTCTTAAAACATTTTCATAAGAATGCCTTTTTTATAAGTTGTTTTCTATAGTTATTCCTCTTAAAACATTTTCATAAGAATGCCTTTTTATAAGTTGTTTTCTATAGTTATTCCTCTTAAAACATTTTCATAAGAATGCCTTTTTTATAAGTTGTTTTCTATAGTTATTCCTCTTAAAACATTTTCATAAGAATGCCTTTTTTATAAGTTGTTTTCTATAGTTATTCATCTTAAAACATTTTCATAAGAATGCCTTTTTTATAAGTTGCTTTCTATAGTTATTCCTCCCAAAACATTTTCATAATATAGCACATATATATGTATGTGTAGAATGTTATTTTCTTTTTACAATTAATCATACAAGCTTTTTGATTATAATGTTATTAATTGTAAAAAGAAAATAACATTCTACACATACCTATATACTAGTATGTACTATATTATGAAATGTTTTAAGAGGAATAACTATAGAAAACAACTTATAAAAAGGCATTCTATAAGATTTAAAACATTTCATTATATATATGATATATTCACTGATATTGACATACTATATTATATTAATATACATACTATATTAATAACAATTTAACACACAAAATACCTCCAGGTAAATAACAAATATGAAGATTTTTTATTTGATTTATTTAGGTTAATTAAAATTAATTCTAATTTGTTATTTTTATTACAAGCTTTTTGATTAAAATGTTATTATTTGTAAAAAGAAAATGACATTCTACACAGACATATGTACTATATTATGAAAAGCTTGGGTGAGTTCTTTTCTTCTTTTATCTTGAGAATGACATGTAATTAGTAATTTACTGTAATTAAGATTATGTTTTCCTTGTAGACTGATGATGGTGTGAGAATATCCGCCGAAACGTCTCATAAGTTTTTCATGAAAATAAATTTGTTAGAATATAAAGAAATTTTATTTCCTTTTTCCTAACGAAGACATTACATCTGTTTTCAAGGTTTTCAAGAGTCTCAAAAAACACCACAATTTATAACTTATTTTTTATATTATTGAGTTTATTTTATAGCGGAATAAAAATGAATTGTTTTATATAATATTAGGGGGAAAATTAATAAAAATGAATATAAATTATTTTTATTAAAATCAATAAGTAGGTATTTAATCATTTGAGATCATATTTCATATGGATATTTTATAAAATTCTGTTTACAATTGAATTTTTTTTAAAGAAAGAACTAATTTTATTTAGGGAAAATGGTTTAGGTTCAAGGTGAAATATATTTAATCAAATTAAAATTAAAAATGGATTACTAGGTAGGTTTCACAAATAAAAGACATATTGCTTATGAGCAAGAATCAATATATATTTCGAGCTGGATAACTAAATATATGGCTAAATGGGCATTAGTTCCCGAGGTCAAAAAAAAAAACTAAATATAAAATTATTTGAACATTGACGCAGTGGCGTAGCCAGAACTTAGTTCTGGGGAGGGGGGGGGGGGGGAGTTCTACAAGTATTTTTTTAACAAAATGTTTTTATTTCCAAATTAAAATTTACATATTTATTTTTCATTTTACAATTATTTGAGCATCGAGCAATAAATACTCCGTACCCATGTCCATATTTACAACAATGTTCTTTTTTATTTGATTGTAATCATTTTTTTAAATTTTAGTGTTGAAATTTTGAAAAAATCCACGACTTGAATAGTATAATAGTTACCATAGTTAAAAGTATATATAGCCCACTATATAGGGGGATTTCTGCCTTTCAGCTTACATTAATTGCGGGAAAAGATTTTTTTTCTAGGATCGTTTGGTATGGTATTTAAACATTTGAGATCATATTTTCATATTTTTCATATCATATTTTTGTTTGGTACTTATGCCAAATCTAAGTTTGCGACCTCGTAAGTGGGGGGACAACTTTAGGTGGCCGAAAAACCTCTAAATTTTCGGACTTTTTCCAGTTTTTCACTTATATCTCGGTCCATATTTTCTAAATAACCGTCCTATTGTAAATTAAAGAGGACGAAATTTCGAGTCGATTAATTGGTCTAGTAGTTCGATTTGTTATGGAGATCCAAAAAACAACCCCTGGATCACTTTTGAATATCCCAGAAACTCGCCCTTTTTTCGATTTTTCCCATTTTTGACCATGAAGGAGCACGTTTTCGACAAAGACCACTCTATACATTTTTAAACTAGATTAAATTTGCTACAAGTCAAACAAAGTTTCATCTTAATTGGATAATGGTAACACGTGCCGCAATGAGGTTGAAGTTTTGAAAAACTGCAATTTTTTGCAAAAAAATCGCAGTTTTTTCTTCATAAAATGAAAACCACTCATCCTAGAAACTTGATTTCTATCTCATGCTGTTTACTTAACTTTAGATTTGACAGATAGATAGGGTCTGCCTCTGGGGGGGGGGGGGGGGTGGTTCTGACCCCCAAAACCCCCCACCGTGTATACGCCACTGATTGACGTAAGGACCCTTTTTTGTAAAGGTAAAAATTACCTCCCACATGTTCAAATAAATATTTTTATATTTTATATTTAGTTATCAATTTAAACTCGGCTCGTCGCCCGAGATATATGTTGATTCTTGCTCATAAGCAATTTTTCCTTTCTTTGCGAAATCTACCTAGTAATCAATTTTTAATTTTAATTTTATTAAATGTTTCACCTTGAAACCTTGTTGAAACCTATACCATTTCCCCTGAATAAAATTAGTTCTTTCTTAAAAAAAAAAAATGAATTGTGAACAAAATTTTAAAAATATTCATATGAAAATATGATCTCAAATGTTTAAATACATATTGATTTTAATAAACAGAATTTATATTTATTACTTTTTCTCCCTAAAATAAAATTATATAAAACAATTTATTTTTATCCCAATATAAAATAAAATAACAAACTAATAAAAAAAAAAAAATAACATTCGGTTGATTAAAAAATTTGCATTTGTACAATATCGCACTAATGGTTATAAGTGTATCTCTTAGTTAAGAATTTATAAAAAAAAAAAAAAAAAAAAATATGCCTTGTTTATTATGAAAAATAACTTCAAAAGTACTTTTAATCTAAAGTTAGTAAAAAAAGGTGATTATTTTTAATTAATAAAATAAATAGTTAAATAACGTTTCAGTTTGTTTTTTTATTAAAATTAAGTAATTTCAATACATAGAAAATAATTTATTTGAAAACATTTTAAATAAAAAAATATTGCAAGTAGAATTATTTTTCTGTTTTCTTTTTGTTCATTTGTGGAATGGTCGAATCGAGTTGCCCATCTGAAAAAAAAAAATTGAAATTAATATATTTTATAAAATTGGAAATAGAATTATATTTTATATGACGAATTAGAATTATATTTAAATATTAATTTATTTAAATTTAATTATATTCTCTAATAATTTTATGTATTTCTTTTACAGATCACTTGCTGATTCAATCTCCTGCTTACTGTTCATCTCCAAGAAAATTTATTATCTTTTGAATATGATAATATTTTGTAAGTTTAAATAATTATTTATTATATGTTTGAATAATAATTGATGTGTATGTATAAAAAAAAATGAATAAATAATATTTATTAAAAGAAAACCCTCTTTCATTTCAAAATTCCTAACGAGATCCTTTGAAAGCCAAGCCCCTTCATCACCTCTAACTCCGCCGACCGGTTGGCATCCTGGTTGCCCGGTCGCCCCTAGAGAGCGGGCGGGGCGGAGCTTCTCCCCTGCTCGTTCCGCTTCTCCGCCGGGAGTCGGACGGCTCCGCTGGCTTTCGGCTGGCCGCTTGGAGGGGACACTGGCTATATAAGTCGTGTTTCGCGCTGGGTGGTTGGTTGGGGGTGGATGGTGGTGGGATGCACACCTCTACACATATTGTCTGGATCAGGAGGTCCAAGAGAATTGAAAAAATATATTTTATTTAAAATATATCGCTTTTTGATTTATAGTAGTAGTAAATCTGTATATAGACTTGTATTTTTTACATTTTATTAGATTTATAGTAGTAGTAAAACTCGACTTTTGTATTTTTATCTATTAAGTAGTAAGTAAGTAAGTAGTAAAAAAGCATTTGGACTTTTAATTTTTTTATCATTTTATTGAATTTATAGTGGGCCCTTATCAACATTATCTTAAAATTCAAGGGTACAACTTTTTTCGAGTTTCTTTGACGAAATTATAATTTTTATTCATAAAACGAAATTTATTCGATATCTTTTAAACCGGTGATCAAAAAAATTTCTAAATTTACCAGGAAGAGGTTTTTGATGGGTACTAAAAAATGTCAAAAAAATGAAGGAAATAAAAAATTAAAAGTTTTCTAACCGTCCGATTTGGCGTGGATTGATGATGATGCCCCAATGTATCACTTATAAAAACTAGTAACATATTTTTTTTTATTTGTAAAGGTATAAAAACTTTAAAAATTCTAAAAATTTTATTTTAAGTGATAGATGAATTTAATGACATCTTAAAGATGGTTAAACTAAATGAAAACGTTGAGCGCATAGGTAAATTTACCCAAACAGATAGACAGACAAAATTACAAGTTGAATAAAACCGTGTAAATAATTTTTATAAGTCTAGGTTTACAATTTTTGTACGAGTAATTACGAGTATGTTACCTAATGGTGGGGGGGGGGGTACTTAAAATATTTTAGGATTTTAAGGGGGCCGCGACTAATAAAAGGTTTAGAACCACTGATCTAGTCAACTAGTAAAAATAATGGATTTTTTAATTAATTCTCAGATTTCACCATAAATGAGTATTTAAAAGAATATTCCAAATGGTTAGACTTACTTACAGACTAAATTACCTCTGAAGCCTTATCATGAAGTTGCTAAAAAAAATTTCTATCCTCCTTTTCTAGACCTTTTTACATTAATATATATATATATATATATATAGAGAGAGAGAGAGAGAGAGAGAGAGAGTATATACTGTGTGTCAATTTGAAAACTTCCCACCCCTAGTATCGCTAAACTGGCAAATTATTTCAAAAATCGCTGAGACACGTCAAATTTGTATTCGAGGGGGAAGAATTTTGACGTATGAATTAGATCCCCTTTCACCCTCCTGCCCCCCAGAGCCACCCCCAAAAAATCTTAAATGTGAAAGGGGGTCGTGTGAGGAATCATCGATCCGATATCCCGTATAGTGCAATGTATAAGAGTATGAAAAACTCTATCTTTGGAATTTAATATCTCCGGAACTACTATATTGTTCATAAATTTCGTTTTTCCACCAATTGATGCAGAACTATTTAAATAATAATCTGTCTAAATTTCAAAAAAATCCTAAGAAACCCCATATGGTGAAACAACTACCTTAAAATAAAATGAATGAGAATAATAATATCAAAATTGAAATTCATAAATAAATAAAACTGCAAGAACGACTTGACACCATTCAAAACTGGTTTCATAGATGGAGGATCCATGTTAACGAAACAAAATCTACTCATATCACCTTCACTAATAAAAAAAATAACATGTCCAACCGTCTTCCTAAGCTCCAAAATCATTCCATATAGTAACTCGGTAAAGTATCTTGGACTGCACCTCGACTCAAGACTTACATGGAAAATACATATAGGCAAAAAAAGAAAGGAACTTAATATTAAATATAAAAACATGTATTGGCTGTTATGAAAAAATTCACAGCTTGTATTTAAAAACAAAAGTTTTACTTTACAAATCAATACTTAAGGTAGTTGTTTTGCGACAATACTAGCAAAAAGTTTTTTTTTTTTTTGGCTTTTCGGCCTTTCTAGCCATAAGCCTAATTACGATACTAGTTATATATTTTTTTAAAATTTGTCTCTACCCCCGGGGGTCAGATTTTAGCTGGATGCCTCGAGTCGGATTCGAACCCGGGTCCCCTGGTTAGCTCGCTGTCACGCTACCGCCTAGCCTATCTGACCCCCCCACTAGCAAAAAGTTAATGCTAGAGTATAGAACAGACAATAAGGATTCATAACTCATAAGCCCAAAACTTTTTGCTGTTTATGTACCTTTTCTAGCCAATCCCGTGCTCCTTTGATAAATTTGGCATCATTGTAAGAGATTGAATATTTTTATATTAAAATGACAGATAAAATACATTTTAAATTTATATAAAAATCGTTTTGTTATTTTTTAACAAATGTAATCAACGCCTACGTTACACCTTATGAAAATTATAATTTTGAAAAAATCTAGCGCATGCATCTTTCGCTGGTTAAATAAATGCGATGTTGCCAAATTGTTTTTAGTCTAAATTTTTTATACATTTTACATTATTTATTTATTATCTCAGAAACTGTGTTGTAACTATAAATCAAAATTGTCTTAAAATATGTATTGGTTATTGTTTAATGCTGGTTTAGTTTTTTATAAAAATGGTAAGAAGGGTTTCTTAATTATAATTAAATATGTATGTAAATTTTCCGATATCCCCTAAAGTGCAATGTTAAAGAGCTTGAAAAACTCGATTTTTGAAATTTAATATCTCCAGAACTGTATTGTTCATAAATTTCGTTTTGCCACCAATCGATGTAGAAGTATTTAAATAATAATCTGTATAAATTTCAAAAAAATCCTAAGAAAACGCATTTGGCGGAACAACTATTGTCGAATTACTTATTCAATATTAGATTAAGGTATGGGGATTCGAATTTGAATCCTGAACGAATGTTAACAAAGGAAATAAATGGGTTAATAAATTTGTTTTAACAATTAATATTTAATAACAACTTGAAGATTATATATATATAATAAAACTTTTCCAAATACAAACAATAACTAGACAATAACTTGACTATACAATAACAATTATTTGACCACTTTCATCTATGAACTTAAACAAACTTCTTTATTCCAAAAACATGTCATCTCATCTTTTCGAATTTCAGAGGTGCCAACACACAGATTGGCTAATCCAAAAACCCTACACCAAACTCATGGCGCGAATTTGAAGCCATTCTACCTGACAACTATCTTAAGCCAATATGGTTGTATGGTTGTCAAATCTGGCGACAACCAATGAATCTAACTTGAGTAAAATTCAAAGAGCCCAATCGAAAATTCTCAGAGGCATATCAAATGCCTCCTGGTATATTACAAATGAAAGACTACACATTGATCTTGGTGTAGCATCAGTTAGAGAGGTCATAAGCAATCAATTCATTAAGCACAAAAGAAAACTAAAAAATCACACTAATATATCGGCCATGGTTCTTCTGGACAACAGTGAAACAATCAGAAGAAGAAAGAAATTTCATGTACTGGACTCAGAAGATCGAATGTTAACTTTTAACTGGAAAAATAAATTGAATTAGGGAAGTCAGCACTTCAAGTCTATTTCTATGGAATCAATTTTACTTAAAGCAATATGTAATTTTTTTAAGCTGATTGTAAATAAATAGGTAATAAAAAATAAATAAATAAATTTTACCTTTGCAAGGGCAGATCCAGGGGGGGCGGAGGGGGCGATCGCCCCCCCCCCATAGAGGCCCGTGCCTGGCAAAAAAAATTTGTAAAAAAAAAAAACATTTATTTTTTAAAAAAAATTTTAAATTGAAAATAAAGTTCTATGTGTGTGTGCGAGCGGAGACGCCCCCCCCCCCCCCCCCCGCTTGGACAATTCGATCGCGACCCCCCATAGAGGCCCGTGCCTGGCAAAAAAAATTTGTAAAAAAAAAAAACATTTATTTTTTAAAAAAAATTTAAATTGAAAATAAAGTTCTATGTGTGTGTGCGCGGAGACGCCCCCCCCCCCCCCCCCGCTTGGACAATTCGATCGCGACCCCCCATAGAGGCCCGTGCCTGGCAAAAAAAATTTGTAAAAAAAAAAAACATTTATTTTTTAAAAAAAAATTTAAATTGAAAATAAAGTTCTATGTGTGTGTGCGCGGAGACGCCCCCCCCCCCCCCCCCCCCCCGCTTGGACAATTCGATCGCGACCCCCATAGAGGCCCGTGCCTGGCAAAAAAAATTTGTAAAAAGGAACAAACATCTTTACAATTCGAGCAATACAGTTCTATGTGTGTGTGTGGGGCGGGGGGGGGCGCGTCTCCCCCCCCCCCCATAAAAAATTCCTGGATCCGCCCTTGTACCTTTGTGATGGGTCTCGAGCATGAAATCCAGAAGTTCCTTATGATGTTGAGCTAACTTTCCTATTTCACTTGAACCGATAATTTTTCATAAAGATAAATGCCGATCAATTTCTAAATCTGATTCATGATCAGTTAATTAATTCTTAATTAAATAATTATTTATTTGTCTTAGCTTTCAGCGTTTATAAGATATTGCCTTGGTTAGGAAAAAAAGAAATAAAAATAACATTTCTTCAAAAATATAGTTATACATAATAATAACCATATATTTATACAGTAAAAATAGTCCAAATTTTCAAAAAAATTAGTAATTAGACTGTAATGCAATATAATTGTCAAAAACTAGGAGAAATAAAATTATTTAATTGAAACAATATTTCGTGATTTTGAATCGTATATTATTATTTTGGATATAAATAAACACATCTTTGGGCTAATGAGTTCACATACCACTAATACACTTTAGAGAATAATTAATTTTTTTTTTTTTGGCTTTTCGGCCCTTCTAGCCATAAGCCTAATTACGATACTAGATATATTTTTAAAATTTGTCTCTACCCCCGGGGGTCAGATTTTGGCTGGCTGCCTCGAGTCGGATTCGAACCCGGGTCTCCTGGTGAATAATTAATTAATAACTATAAAAAATTAAAAATTATAATAAAAACAATCTAATGTCACTTGACACTTGAATAAGATCTAAGATGGCAGCAGGTTGAGTGAACACGAATGATTCCGAACGGGTCCGAATACTTCCGAACAAATTGTAAAAATTTAAATTTAAAATTTCAAAATAAATTATTATTATTATTTTTTTTTTTTTTCTAAAATTCCTGTCCCGTTAGAGAAAATCTACAATTATATGAGGAATAACATTCATATTTTATTTCCGAACTTTTTTTGTTGTCCAATTTATTCAATATACAGGTTTGCGCATGTTTCCTGGTTTTCTTAAAAAAAACTAAAATTAACTTGAACTTGAGAATTTTTACCTAAAATAAATAAATAACATAATATATATTTACAGGGTATGGTCAAGTATTATAATCGTTCATGAAATAAGCTGACACGTTCTGATGTGGTCATCCATTGACTTTGCCATACAACATGGCCCCTCACTTATATTTAATATAATTATTTATAATCATTTAGGGGAGAGGGTTAATTTTTGCATTTTTAGACTTCTGATTATGTATGGAAAATTTGGATGAGTTTGTTACAAAGGCCTATATTGGGCGTTTAGTTTTTGCATTTTTAGTCTTCTACTGATTATGTTTACAAAATTTGGTTGAATTTGGTTCATAGACCTATATTTTCATTTTTTGGCCTTACAACCCCCCCCCCCTTCCCATTTTGGGTAGTTAGTTTTCGCATTTTTAGTCTCCTGGAGGCCCACGGATTATATATAGAAAATTTGGTTGAGTTTGGTACAAGGGCCTATATTTTCATTTTTGAACCCCCCCCCTCCATTTTGAGCGGTTAGTTTTGCATTTTTAGACTTCTGGAGGCCCACTAATTATATATACATAATTTGGTTGAGTTTGGAATAAGGGACTATATTTTCATTTTTTGACTCTACAGCCCCTCCCCCCATTTTAGGCGGTTAGTTTTTGCATTTTTAGACTTCTGGGGGGCCCACTGATTATGTATACAAAAGTTCGTTGAGTTTTTTCAAATGGCCTAGATTTTTAATTTTTAACCCCCCCTACACCCCTCTTAATTTTGGGTCGATATGCACCAAAATCTAATCAGCTCTCAATCTCAATTCGCTAAAACTACGTGTGAAATTTGGTTTTGAAATTCACAATAGTCTTTGAGCTAGCTCGCCCACAAAAATTTGGTAAGGCACAGACTAACAACCAGACTAACAGACTAACTGGAGGCCGGGAATGAAACCCTTGCGGTAGCTTTAGACATTTCAAAAGCCTTCGATATGGTCTGGCACAAAAATCTTCTTGCCAAATTGACCTCCGTCGGCCTTGCACCGAAACTCTGTAAGTTGCTCGAAAGTTTTCTTTCAGACCGTAGTATTAAGGTTGTCATCGATGGAATATCATCTTCCCCCTTCCACACCAACGCTGGAGTTCCTCAGGGATCGGTTATCTCCCCTACGCTTTTTCTTATCTATATCAACGACCTTCTAAACTTGCCCTCCAATCCGGTACATTGTTACGCAGATGACAGCACCCTACATAACGCCCCTGCATCGCATAAAAACCGTGCAAACATTGCCTCTTCAATTAATTTAGACTTGTGCAAACTTAAAAACTGGGGATCCCAAAACTTAGTTAACTTCAATGCAGGGAAAACTCAGTGTTGCCTTATTTCTAGGCGCGTCGACAGAAACCTCCCAAACATATCATTCGACTCAAACTCACTAGAATTCAGGGATAAAATTTCAATGCTAGGCGTAACTCTAGGGTCTGACCTTTCATGGAATGACCATATCTCAACCACTGCTAAAGCTGCAGCGCGCAAGCTTGGTCTCCTATTTAGGTCTAGACGCTGTTATACTCCCAGTCAACTTCTTATGCTGTATAAGGCTCAAATTCGTCCCTGTCTCGAATATGGCTCTCATCTGTGGAGGGGTGCATCCAAGCATTCTCTTGCTACACTGGATGCAATTCAGAAGCGAGCAATTAAACTAATAGGAGACCCGGCTCTAACCAACTCACTCGACTCCCTGGCTCACCGAAGAACCGTTTCTGCCCTTTCCCTGTACTACAGATACTATCACGGTGTCTGTTCAGTCGAGCTGAAATCTCTTATCCCCCCTAATGCCCTCTTTACGAGAAACACGCGGTTTTCTAACGCTCAGCACCCCTTCGCTGTCAAATTGGATAAAAGTCGAACAAGCGCTTTCGCCAACTCTTTTATTCCTATGACCTCCAGAGACTGGAACTCGCTCCCTGCCACCATCTTTCCCGCGACTTATAACCTTAAGCTATTTAAGACCCGTATCCACAGATACCTTCGACCTCCGCCCAACCCATAAAATTATTTCTTCTTCTTTTCACGATGGAGGGGCCAACCGAGGCCTTTAGGGGTTGCACCTTTTTGGTGTAACTCCTTCTCTCATCATTATCATTAAAAAAAAAAAAAAAAAAAAACTAACAGACATTTTGACAAAACAGTTATTATATCGAAAAATATAATTTTTTCGATGTTCACTTGTTAGAGCTTTTTTGTAGACCGAAATGCCATGGTTTCGCCCAATTTTTTTATCAAATTAGTTTCAGCCGTTTTTGAGATATTTCAAAAAAAAAGAAGCAAAAAAAACCACTCTTTCATGCAAGATTACAATACTTGACCATACCCTGTATGGTAAAGTAAAAACTAAATAAACTTGAACTTGAGAATTTTTACCATAAATAACATAATATATATTTACAGGCTATGGTCAAGTATTATAATCGTTCATAAAAAAGTGGGGGATTTTTTTGCTTCGTTTTTTCGAAATATCTCAAAAACAGCTGAAACTATTTTGTTTAAAAAAAATTGAGCGAAACCATGGCGTTTTAGTCAACAAAAAAGCCTTAATGATGGAACATCGAAAAAATTATATTTTACGAGATATTAATGATTTTGTCAAAATGTTTGTTATTTAGTGAGTTATCAAATATTGTGTACGCTCTAGCTCAAAAACTAGAGTGAATATCAAAACGAAATTTCACATGTAGATTCTTTAAATTGAGATTAAGAGCTGATTAGAATTTGGTTGTAATCGAACCAAAAATTAAGGGAGGTTCTTAAAAAATTAAAATTATAAAATTTTAACAGTGATGAAATTTACTATAAAAGAGACGTATAATAAAAAGTCATTATTTTTCCGGTGGGGAGGGGGTCAAAAAATAGAAAAATCAATATAACTAACTTCTAGACCCTTTGATCGATTTATCCAAAATTTCGCATATGCACCTTATACGACCTTATAAAAATGACTCACTGAGTGAAATTGATAATGATCCAAAAGAGTGGGATGGGGGGGGGGGCAAAAATATTTTAAATTAATAAAATATCCAGACAAAAATGAAGAAAGGTGCTATTTATATTAGAGAGGGGAATACAACACTTGTGACATATAATAAAAAAATTATTTATAACACCTAGTTTTAGTAGTTGACAACAGGGTCAAAAATATTTTAAAATAATAAAATATCCAGACAAAAATGGAAGAAAGCTGCTATTTACAATAGAGAGGGGAATACAAAACGTGTGACATATAATAAAAAATTATTCATAACACCTAGCATTTAGTAGTTGACAACCTCTTGGATTCTCTTTAAAAAACTTAACTATTACCAGCAATTTATATTTTTATATTGAAGTTTTTAATTACATATCCCTGAGATTTACCATTTTTTAATTATGAGACAAATGAACAGTTGAATTTTGGGGTGATTTTTGAGTTCTGGAGAGATTTGTAAGTATAAATACATATATTTTGATGTATTTATTTTAACAAATTCATGAGGATATTGCTGGTCCGTATTTCTAAATAGGCTAAGTAGGCTGCAGCCTAGAGCGACAAATTTTCAGGGGCGGCAGTTTGGCAATTTATTCAAAAGTTAAAATAAAGTATTTCAGAGGTTAATAATATTTTCCGTAGGAATTTAAGAATACATGTTACTTAAAAATATATTTTAGTCCTTCTAGATAGCCTACTATCTAAAACTATAACATAATACAAATTCGCAGCACGTAATCTTGTATTATAACTTTTTTGTAGTACAATCTAATTTGGTTTGATTACGCAAAAGATAGTCATTAGCATTAAAATATAAAAATATGTTTAAAATAGTGATCACTTTTATCCAAGAACAAATTAATTAATGAATTTCGAAACCCATTTCATTCTTTAACGAATCTTAAAAGAAGTAAGTAGAAAAAAAACAATTAGATAACTAATTTGATTATATAATTTATTATATAAACCATAAATGAACTTTATGATTAAACAAATATAAACTACAGAGGGGGCGGAAAATGGACTTTAGCCTATAGGCATACTCTTAAATCCGGCCCTGGGGTATTGTACTCCATTGACTGTGATATTGTAGTTTTATCTAAGCTAAATGAACTTGATGATTAAAAAAGATGAAAATACCAATGAACTCTATCCTTTTGTTGTATAAAACAAACGTATTAAGCAAATATAAACTACAGAGGGGGCGGAAAATGGACTTTAGCCTATAGGCATACTCTTAAATCCGGCCCTGGGGTATTGTACTCCATTGACTGTGATATTGTAGTTTTATCTAAGCTAAATGAACTTGATGATTAAAAAAGATGAAAATACCAATGAACTCTATCCTTTTGTTGTATAAAACAAACGTATTAAGCAAATATAAACTACAGAGGGGGCGGAAAATGGACTTTAGCCTATAGGCATACTCTTAAATCCGGCCCTGGGGTATTGTACTCCATTGACTGTGATATTGTAGTTTTATCTAAACTAAATGAACTTGATGATTAAAAAAGATGAAAATACCAATGAACTCTATCCTTTTGTTGTATAAAACAAATGTATTAATCAAATATAAACTACAGAGGGGGCGGAAAATGAACTTTTGCCTATAGGCATACTCTTAAATCCGGCACTGGGGTATTGTACTCCATTGACTGTGATATTGTAGTTTTATCTAAACTAAATGAACTTGATGATTAAAAAAGATGAAAATACCAATGAACTCTATCCTTTTGTTGTATAAAACAAATGTATTAAGCAAATATAAACTACAGAGGGGGCGGAAAATGGACTTTAGCCTATAGGCATACTCTTAAATCCGGCCCTGGGTTATTGTACTCCATTGACTGTGATATTATAAACATGAAATGAAGACATTTATGTTATCTATGCCTAAGTAAAACTGGCATTAATACATTTTTTTTCAAAAATGGACATTTTCAAAATAAATGGCTCAATTCATGAGAATAAGAATCCGCTAAGGGAAATTACGTATATTATATAAAATAATTCGTAATGTAAAAAAAAAAAAAATAAAGAAAACAAAAATAACTTAAGAATACACATTCAGGAATATTAAGATATACAAATTCACTCCAGCATATTTCCTCATTAATGTTTATTTCTTCTTCCGAGGTCTCTCTTCTATGCCTATATGAATTCCATTGATCGATTTCAGTGTTATTTCATTGGTTAATTGCACTTCATGGCCAGCATCCTTCAAAAGGAACTTTCTGATCACTGTCGAGACAGTCGATTTCATTTCGAGGATTGCAAATTTTTGCCCTTAAAATGAAATTTATGTTCGTATTATTTTAGTTAAATGTTAATTTATCAGATTGATTCAAAACCTTACCAATACAGTTACGAGGTCCCGCACTGAACACAGCAAATGCAAATGGATGTCTCGATCGTGCAGCTTCAATCAAGAATCTATCGGGATCAAATTTTGTCGGGTTCGGCCAAATTTCAGGGTTCATTCCAAGACTTTTTAAGAAGACTACCATGTCTATTCCTTTGGGGATTACGGTTTGATCTGAAACACAAGATAATATCGGGTAAAAACTAATTTTTAATGGAGGATACTGATGGTCAGAGTCGTAGCCATGGGGGGAGGGGGGGCCCCCCTCCCCCAAGGGCAGGGCTCATGGGATGAGTAACGGCAACGACAAACCGTTTCTTGTGGCAAACTAACCGTAATTAAATATATTTCATATGTTAATCAAGAATTGAATTCTTTTTAATTTCTAGAACTACCTTTTTAGTTCAGTTAAATTGTTCTCTAAAGCGCCCTTCACGGAAAAGTTTTGGGGTAGTTTTTATATCTTGATCCTATATGTTTTTCGGTGTGCTGAATCCGAATCTGAGTTTTGCTAAGAAAATTTCATGACGGAACATTGTCAAAAATGCAAAAAACAGGTAAAGAAATTCATTTTTTGGCGGTTTTTTGCTTATTACTCGAAAACTATCAACTTTTGATTTGATTGAATTTGATTGAATCTAAAAAGAAAAAATTCTACTATGTCTCAATTATTTTTATTGTTATCTCAACTTGCTCTAACCAATTGAGTGCTTGAAAAAGTCTCGAGAGAGACGAAACGTTATACAAAAATTGAATAAGTGCTTCAATAAAAAACATTGTCCAATGAACTGTGAATTTTTAATCTACTAATTATAATGGACATTAATCAACATAAGTTATGAATTATTTTGACCTAAAAAATTAAAATATATAAATGCATTTATATTTAATAAGTGAAAAGAAGACTGGCTCAAAATTGAAAATAATCATCTAAAGAAAACGTTACCTACAATAACTAAATATAATCTGATGGCTTTACCTAGAAAACAACAAATTATTTTAAATAGACTAAAGATAGATCATTGTATCTTCTCTCATCAATATCTTTTCAAAAAACAATCCCCTCCTCACTGCGTTTCTTGTAATAAGAGAATGAATGTACACCATTTTTTGATAGAGTGTCTTGATAGATTTAAAATTCAGTGAAATTTGAAGAATATTTTGGTAGATCCCAAAGAATTTAAAATTCTGGGAAATTTGAAGAATATTTTGGTAGTTTCCAAAGATTTCAACAATCTATTTCAATTTATAAAAGTAACAGGGTTTTTCTCGAAAATTTAATATATTATAGTTTTTCGACTTATTTTTATTATTATCTGTTTTGGTTGAATTTCATATTACCTATATGTATTTTTGCTTCGTAGATATATTATATTTCTGGTGTCTTTTGTATATGAAATATGATTTGTCGAATGTTTTTTTCTGTTGCTGTTTCTTTCTCTTTGGTTTTTGTTTTGTTTCTCTGTTTTTCTTCATTTCTTAATGTATAGAAGAGTGAAGATAATGAAGATGGAATTGAAGAGAGAAAAAGAAGTCAGGAACTCGATAGCACTAATGACCTTACTAGTTGATATGCCATGTATTATGTAAAATAAATAAATAAATAAAAATAATAAAAATCTAAGTTCCTGAACAAGTCGGAATAAACCGAAGAAATATTCAACACTGATTAATCTTTGTTTACAGTCCACGTCCTTATGAATCCTCAATTAGATTTATTTATAATTGATCGAGAGGAATATGGAATAATAGGAGATGTATATACCTATATCTTACTCAAAATAAATAAAGAGGGGGGGGGGGGGGAAATATTCGAACATATGGACCAACAGACCAATTTATCTTTTTTTTTTTTTTTAATGATAATAATACAAGATGATAGATATGTTAAAAAAAAGCAGGAGTGGAGAGGGAGATATTTGTGTACCATATTATCGTAGATTTTATAAAAAGTTAACTGAGTATAATTTCAATCGAATTACTCGAAAAAAAATCACATTTTTAACCCTCTGAAAAAAGGACACTAATACAAGGGGGGACCCTTATCAACTTGCTTGAGAATTTATAGAAAAAATAAAATATTAATTTTCAAAAAACTAAACTTATTTTAAATAGTAGATCTTATAAAAAGTTAAATGAGTATAATTTCGATCGAATTACTCGAAAAAAATCACATTTTAACCCTCTGAAAAAAACAGAAATTGATACAAAGGGGGACCCTTATCAACTTGCTTGAGAATTTATAGAAAAAATAAAATATTAATTGAATGTAATGGAAGGCAGCCCAGAGGTAGTGAGGAAAGAAAAAATTAACACATATAAAATAAGGTGTAATTTATTGGAATCCTTCCTCCTTTTCTTTCAAACCGAACGTTTCGGAGGATTTTTCCTCCTTCTTCAGGGTTTCAAAGGGTCAATGAATGAAACAAATAAAATGTTTCCTTAATTTTAAACAAACTAAACTCATTTTAATGCCAACCCCCTTCCATTTGATGGAAGAGGCCTATATTCAGCAGTGGATTGTCGATATCGACAGGCTGATGATGATGATGATGAAACTCATTTTAAATAGTATATTTTATAGAGAGTTGAATGAGTACAATTTCGTTGGAATGATTAGATAAGAGACTAAAAATATATACCTTTTAGATAGATATCTTCTTCAGCTAATCGAACAATCATGGGGACAGAAGGAAATATTCTCAGAGTTTCTTTGATTGTTCTTTCTAAATAATGCATTTCCTGCAAGTCTCGATAATTAGCTTTCCTGTCGGATCCTTCAAAAATTTTATCAAGTTCTTCCACAATTTTTTCCTAAAAAAAAAATATTTCCAATAAATAAATATATCTTAGTGTTAGTAGCGATAATATTTAGAGGCTCCTCTCCATAGAGGAGAGCCGTATTCGAGACAGGGAAGGATTTGGGCCTTTGTCAATTTTAACAAAGACTTTATAAACCGACATACAACTGGCCCTTAATCTCTCCAAATTAATGTATTTAGAATTTTGTGGGATGAAGTGGGGGTGCAGTGGTAGGGGCGAGGTGCGTGGTTGGGGGGGGTCCAGGGGGCTTGTACTATATATATTTGTATTTTTTTAATTTGGTTACCGTGCATCGCTCGGTGGCTCTAGGTACTACAATATTAAGTTAGGAAAGAATTATAATGTTTTTAAACAATTCTACGATTTTACACTTTGAGTTTGCATCTAAATTATTTTAAGAATTATTATTAAAAATAAATAAACAGCAATGGTTAAATTCAAACTATGGTAGTTGTGGTACTCTACCTACTATATAGGTGCCTATATAATTATTATGATTGAAAAATTTCGATTTGTTGAAATTGTAACCTATGTTAAAAATGACTAAGAATATAATAAATGAAATAAATAATAATAATACTAAGATTGAATTAAGTGAGTTTTTCAATTTTTAAAACAGATAGTGATTTTTTTAATCTAACTAGAACTAGAAGCTATATTTTAGTCGAAATTGTTATAAAAAAATCCGAGAGTCAAATATCTTATTATATTATCAGTCCCTCAAGATTCGACTTCTTAGGGCCGGGTGTATGTCGCAAAGTAAATGCTTTTTACCACTAACCAAGGGTAGATGGTAAAACTTTCAGTGCCTGTCATCTGATTGACCATCCCAGCCCCTCCATTTACCTTCTACCTTTGGTTAGTGGTAAAAAGCATTTACTTTGCGACAAACAACCGGCCTCCTGACATGAATAAAACATATCTACATATTAAGATCTTTGATTTTCGGAATAAAATTTCTGGGTAACCATAATACTATTGATAACACTCTAAATAAGCATTTCACAAAAAGGAAAAGAATATTCATAATCGAGGTGTGAACTGCAATTGGAATTAGGTGTACACATCTTTGGAATTATGTGGAATTATTTTGGAATTAATTAGATAATGCCCCTACATCTGTTGACCCTTCTACTTGTAAATAGCAGTAGAAGTGGAAGTAGGTGTACACGATATTAGGCCGCGGTTCACCCCTCGTTCATAATACTTACTTGAACCTGAGGATGTCTAGAGATAGCATAGAGGCAGAATGATATTGCCGAAGTTGTCGTATCGTGCCCTTCGAAAACGAAAGTATCTGTTTCTTCTCGAACATCCACATCTGTAAAAGTTGGATCTCTTTCTTGAATATCTAATAGGAGATCCATGAAAGCTAATCTTTTTTTTTCGCCGCCCTCCTGTTGAAAATTTCCTATTTTGTGGTTCTTTTTTTCAAATTTTTTTTTCTTGATTATCTGAAACATTATAAGTCAAATATTAATACTAAAATAATAATTAACAACAACTCATTGGAGAATTTAAAAAAACAGATTACATCTTTAGTGAAATTGCGCAGTATATCAAGAGATTTAGCTTGAAATTTCCCATCCTTTGTCATATCAAAAATTGTTTTTGGATATAACCAGGGGTTTTTGGATCTGGTCATCATAACGGTTAAAACACTAAAAAAAGATTGGAAATTAAGAAATAATGAAAGATTGTTTTTTCTGCTAAATCAATATTTAAATAAATAAGATTTCCAGAGCTTATCAAAGCGCACAGTGTGCGCAGGCCAAGTTCGAGCATTAGCATTACACGCTGTACCCTATTTACACGAAACATTTCGAGCCAATTTCGACCCCCCTGCAGCTCGGAATCAATTTGAGATACAGAGCTAAAATTATACACATGTAATTATGCAATCTCTCTTGAGGAGAGTACCAAATTTCAATAATATAGCTTAAATAAATTCTGAGATATGGACCTGAGAAAATAGCTAATTTTGGCACTCACTCACTAACTCACTGATAAGTCATCAAAACCTCTAGAGTACTTCCAATCATTCCAGGAACATGAAATTTCGCCTGCTAGTAGAGTTTGAACACAAACAAAGGAAAATTTCCAAAAATCCAAACTTTCTATCTTTCAACCCCTTCAAAATTGGGGCGAGGGTCAAAAATGAAAATTCTAGCTCATTGGACCAAACTCAACCAAATTTTGTATACATATTCTGTGAGCCCCCTGAAGGTTAGAAATGCAAAAACTAACCACCTAAATTGGGGGGGGGTCAAAAATGAAAATTCTAGGCCTTTGGACCAACGGGCTTCCTCATAGCTTACAAAAAGAAGATAAATTTCAACGAAAACATTCTGTGACAAAACAGGCCAAGCTCGAAAAAGAAGTGAAATGAGAGATCTACTATTTTCTCAACATAATTATTCTTATGGGAGAAGTATCCTGTGGCAACCGACTACTACATCCTAGTCAAGTGTTGACTCATATACCTCAGAATGTGTGGTGTTTGAATATAATTATTCTTGGCGAATTTAACTTGGCTACACACTAGATTTCACCTCTTTTTCGAACTTGGCCTGTTTTTCACAGAATGTTTTGGTTGAGATTTTCTATTGCTGTAGAGAGAGATTATAAAGGTTTTCAGCCGCAGAGAAAGAAGCGAACATTTTTTTATCTGTATTTCAAAAGTTATTCTTTTTTGGTATTTGGTATTCTATTATGTTTTTTTCTCTTTTTTTATCATAACACATAAATCGGATTGTACTCAAAATAAAATTAATCTATCCACTTACTCTCGAACTGTTTGAAGATATTCAGACTCTTGATTTCTCTGAACAGATAATGTGATGCCAAATCCGGTTTCTAAAAGCGATAAATCTAACATTAGTCTTACATTTCCCATGCATTTTTTTCGATTTATTTACCAATCATATTATCGAGAGCAAGAAGTGATGTATAATTATAGACATTGAATGAAGCGTCACCCAAATGTACTCTTAAATTGTTGCAGTAAATCTCGGCATTAGTTTCAAAGATCGGTACAAACGTTCCAAGAATTCCAAAATGGAATGCCGGGGTAATTAATTTTCGATGATTTCGCCAATGTGAACCTAAAATTGTACAAGTTAAAATTAAATATTCAGAGAAAATTGTACGTACATATATCTAGAGCTAAAATACCTGTTGCAGTGAGAAGTCCTTCACCAAGCCAAGGTTTAACAACCAAATAAACATCTCCCTTTTTCAAATTGGTCGTGTTAGATAAAATCACCTACAATTTTAATGAATTTTGTATAATGACTGATGAATTAAAAATGATAAAAACTACTCTTATAATTAATATAGATAAAAAAATATAGATGAAATAAAATAAATATTAAATAGTTATTCATGAATTTATGTAACGTAGCTTAAGAAACCACTATTCTTTAGAAATCTTAACTTTACTACTATAGGAAATTCGAACTTTTTAATTATGTAAAAGTTGTTGATAATTCAAATATCAAATAATGAAAAAATCGGCCAAATGGGAGAAGGGCTCGCAAACCTAAGTTTATATATTATAATTATAATGAATTGAAAGTTTTTGTGCATGAAGGAGACAACAAAAGAATGTGTCTTCTGCTGGAATTATAAATTTTATTTATTTATAACGAGTCTATAGTTTCGAGAGCTTTGCCCTCTTCATCAGTCTATTGATTCACAGGAATTAATGTATGAATGTATTGGGCATGTATTCATACATTAATTCCTGTGAATCAATTGTAATAGACTGATGAAGAGGGCAAAGCTCTCGAAACTATAGTCTCGTTATAAATAAAATTTCATGGAATTATAAATTTTATTTATAACGAGACTATAGTTTCGAGGGTTTTGCCCTCTTCATCATGAATACATTTATATATTAATTCCTGTGGATCAATTGTAATAGACTGATGAAGAGGGCAAAGCTCTCGAAACTATAGTCTCGTTATAAATAAAATTTCATGGAATTATAAATTTTATTTATAACGAGACTATAGTTTCGAGGGTTTTGCCCTCTTCATCATGAATACATTTATATATTAATTCCTGTGGATCAATTGTAATAGACTGATGAAGAGGGCAAAGCTCTCGAAACTATAGTCTCGTTATAAATAAAATTTAATGGAATTATAAATTATTTACAGGGACTATAGTTTCGATGATTTTGCCCTCTTCATCATGAATACATTCATATATTAATTCCTGTGAATCAATTGTTATAGACTGATGAAGAGGGCAAAGCTCTCGAAACTATAGTCTCGTTATAAATAAAATTTATAATTCCAGCAGAAGACACATTCTTTTATTGTCTCCTTCGATAATTATAATGAGTAAGAATTAAACAGATTCTTATTTAGATCTCGCTTAAAGTAGAGCTAGCGAATTTTCAATTTTTTTTATTTTTCAAAATTGCTATAGTTTCAGAAAAATATTGATTCAATATTTTAATTAATTTTATTTAATATTGAAAAAATATTAATATAAAAAAATTCATGATAAGTATTTATTTGATTGTCCAAAAACCCAGGTAACCACAATATCCCAAGAATATTCTAAGGATATTCTAAGGACATTTAAATCTTCTTAGAATATTCCGAGGACACCGTGTGTTACCTGGGAAGGTTGTCTTTTTATTATTATATTAAATATTTATTAATAATTAAAGTTAGAGATATAGAATGCATCTTACCTCGATATCAGCTGGATCTTTGAAAAGGATGAACGATTTAAATGGTCCTAATATTATCCGGCAAAATCTCTTATACTCTTGCGAATACTTTAATGAATTATTTAATAAATCTAAAAAAAATATACAATGAATCAATTTGAGCACAAATTAATTTTATTTATTTATAAAAAATAGAAGTGGCTCAAAAATTACTAAAACCAGCACCAAAGCACAATTTTTCAGTACAATTTCATGTACATATATATTTGATTGCATAGGTTCAGACGAGGGGTGAACCGCGACCTAATATCGTGTACACCTACTTCCACTTCCAAGTAGAAGACAATAGATGAAAAGAAGCATTCCCGTATGGAAATAAATATGTAGATTTCCGAAATATGTTTTTTATATATTTTTTGAAAATATATTAAAAATATAAAATTTTTGTGTTAAATTTATATAAAGTTTATGTTTTCTATATATTCTTAAAATATAATTATTTTTATGTCGCTCTAGTATAAATTTTATACAAATTTAACACACAAATTTTATATTTTTAATATATTTTCAAAAAATATATAAAAAACATATTTCGAAAATTTATTTAATTTCATACGGGTTATCTAATGAATTCCAAAATAATTCCAAAGACGTGTAGACCTAATTCCAATCGCAGTTCACCCCTCGGGTTCAGGAAAGCGGCCATAGCCCCCGCATGAAATTTTGGGGCAAAATCTAAAGCGGGCCCTTTATTATGAAATAAGTATGTGTTTTTTATGAAGTGGAATAATAAAAAAAATGCCATGGCCGGGTCCGGGCCCCACGGGTGCACCTGGACCCCTTGCGAGTTCTGGGAGTGGCTGGATTAATGCGGTAACTTGCTCGCTTCCCATAGGTAGGCCGTTCAATGGCATGGAAGAAAGACATGTGTCTTGGAATGAACACATCTCCTCTGTGGCGAAATCTGCAGCAAGGAAGATTGGCTTCTTATTCAGGTCCAAGCGATTTTACAAACCCCCACAACTTCTCACCATCTACAAGGCCCAAATCCGCCCCTATCTCGAATACTGCTCTCATCTGTGGAGAGGAGCCTCAAAATATTCTCTTGCTACCCTTGATGCAATTCAGAAACGAGCCGTCAGGCTAATTGACGATTCTACCCTCACCGACTCCCTCGACTCGTTGGCTCATCGAAGAGATGTCTCTGCCCTTTCCCTTTTCTATAGATACTATCACGGCAGGTGCTCTGATGAGATAAAGTCAATAATTCCCCCAAAGCATACTTTGCACGCAGCACACGTTTTGCCGACTCCCAGCACTCTTTTGCGGTCAAATTGGAAAAGTGCCGGACCACTTCATTCGCGAATACATATATCCCCATGACTTCAAGGAACTGGAACTCTCTCCCAGCCTCTATCTTTCCCAGCACCTATGATCTTCAAACCTTCAAAACCAGGGTGCATAGACACCTACGTCTACACCCTCTCACTTAATCAACTTTCCCTTCTCTTCGGTAATGCAAGGGTCTTTCGAGATCCATAGGGGCTACACCTTTACTGGTGCACCCCTTCTTGCATTCGATTGCATTAAAAAAAAAAAAAAAAAAAAAAAACATTTCAAAGTAAAATTAATGGAGATTTTCGAGTTGTTGGGCATCAGTGACATTAATAATATCAATAAATAATTTTTGATCCACAAATGACGAGTGCATTTCATACTATTTTTGTAATTATTTTTTTTTGCTATTATTTTTGTTTGAACTTCTTTGACAAAATAAAAACAATTGGTCTCAAAAAAGGGTGAAACGATTTTAAAAGAGAATATTAAGTAAATGTGGGTGAATAATAATTTAATAATTTAAGATTCAAAAATTAATTCCTGTGAATCAATTGTAATAGACTGATGAAGAGGGCAAAGCCGTCGAAACTATAGTCTCGTTATAAATAAATAAAATTTATAATTTCAGCAGAAGACACACTCTTTTATTGTCTCCTTCAATATATAAAAATTCTGCTACTCTCGGGACAAAAGCTTTCAATTTGCCATTATTATTATTATTATTATTATTTTATTTTACAAATTAAGATAACAATCTTTGAGTAAAATATTTAACGCTTTTACATATGTCAGAGAGGTTCTCATCCCGCAGGTGAGCCAGATAGCCCGGGTTGTTGTTACTGGCACTCGGGTTCGATTCCCGAGGGGGTGAAAAACAACCCCTCTGACATATAATTTAAAATATTCCATTCCATCGGATTTAATAGATGACACCATCTTATTATTTTCTAAGAAAATTTGAATCTATTATCATCGGCAAATTGAAATCATTCATAGAAAATTCTTTTAATAAAAGAAATAAAATATTTTCGTTTACCTTCAGGAGTGATTCCCAATTGATGAGCATTTCCGATAATCGGAATGGTGGGTGGTCCATTGATATGACTAAGAACTCGTCTGGTCTTTTCATAACATATCACTGCCCAGAATAAAAATCCAATTATTACTAACAAGAGAAGCCAAATAATCATTGTCAATTTTGGAGTGTTTCCACGGGTTAGATGGATGAACCCTGTAGTATTGGTTCGTCTGTACTTTTAACACCTTTGCTACGTAATGACTGACATACCCAATCCGTGTATGCTAGAAAAATAAAGTAAGTACGTCAAATCTCCCGGCGCCAGTTTTTATCAAGAAGGGGAAATGTTGAAATATGAATTATTAATATAATATATTGATGAATGAAATAGAAATAATAATTGCAAGACAAACAAAGGTGTAATACACAAAATCAATATCGAAAGTGAAATAAATTTAATTTTTCTATCGATAATATCTTTTGGTTATACCTCTATATTAATATTTTTAAATTTTAATGTACTATAATAATTCTCTTCAGATTTCAGGAAGAATTTTATAGTTAAATTTTTTAAGACATTAAAAATTCCTTATCTATCACTATTTTAATTTAATCAAATTGATTATTATGTTGTTTTTGTAATTTTTTACTTTATCATACAGGGTATGTTCAAGTATTGTAATCGTGCATGAAAAAAGTGGTTTTTTGCTTCTTTTTTTCGAAATATCTCAAAATCGGCTGAAAGTATTTTGGTAAAAAAAATTGGGAGAAACCATGGAATTTCGGTCTACAAAAAAGCCCTAATAAGTGAACATCGAAAAAATTATATTAGGAATATCGAAACCAAATTTCACACGTAGTTTTGGTGCATTGAGATTAAGAGCTTATTATATTTTGGTGCATATCGGCCCAAAATTAAGAGGGTGGAGGGGGGATAAAAATTAAAAATCTAGGCCATTTGAGCAAAGTCAACCAAGAACAGCCCAAAATGTGGGGGGCGGGGGTGTCAAAAAATGAAAATCTAAGCTCTTGTACCAAACTCTACCAAATTTTGTATACATAATCAGCGGGCTCCCAAGAGTCTAAAAATGCAAAAACTCCCCCCCTACATGATTATAAATACTTTTATTAAATATTAAATATAAGTGAGGGGCCAGGTTGTATGGTAAAGTCAAGTGGATGGCCACATCAGAACACGTCAGCTTTTTCTATAAATAAAGCAGTGGCGGATCAAGTCAAGTGGGGGGGCCCTAAGCGGTAAAATAACGGGACCCTCAAAATAAATTGAACAAAAAATAAAAAAAATGCTGAACCATGAACAATTATATCCAAATTTTGGGACTTATTAACAAAACATTAATTTTTTCTCAAATAATTTTTAATAAAATATATTATAAATTAGTTCAGTTGGAATGTTGAAACAAACAATCCATATTTAGAAGTGAATTAGGGGTCGGGTAGGCTAGGGGTTAGCATGTCAGCCTGCTAACCAACTGGACCCGTTGTTCGAATCCGACTCGAGGCATCCGGCTAAAACCTGACCCCGGGGAGGATAGAGACAAATTTAATAAAAAATAATTAGTATCGTAAATTGGCTTATGGCTAGAAAGGCCGAAAAGCCAAAAAAAAAGAAGTGAATTAAAAAATCTAGGTGTTGTTACGTTTCTAAAATTGAATAAAACTGTTATAAAACAATGTTTAAGAAAATATTTTAACACAATCGGCCTTTTTTGAGGCTTCTTACAAGCACAAGGACCCCCGCAGCTGCTCATTCCGCTTACCCTATGATCCACCACTGAAATAAAGTATTTTTTTTTGAATTTTCAAAAATATATACTTTTTGTTTAAAATTCAAGAATCACTGGATGTATTTAATTAAGTATAATTACATCACTATTAAATTAATTTTATAAAAATGGAATTGAAAATCAATATAAAAGATCCTGTTAGATTTGGATATCAGAAGCGTTCAGCTCCTCGATAGTCGAACTCGTGAGTGTGCGTTTATAAATTTTTTTCTCTGTCTCAAAAACTAATAAGAATTACAAATGGAATTATAAAATTTACCTTGTTTATATTGAGATTCAGAATTGATTATTTTTGGTTGTAATTACTTTAGGTAACCTGAATTGTAATCAATTTTTTTTTCCAAAAACAATTTTTACCTTATTGGAATTTGTTATAAGCTTTATAGCAGTGTTCTGGGTTTAAATCCAAAAGAGGTGAACTTTTCTGACGTCTAAATCAAATAAATTTAACAAGTTGACTTATAACTCAAAAACTGAGGGGTGAACCGCGACCTAAAATTATGTACACCTAATTCCACTTCCACTTTCATTTCCAAGTATAAAACAATAGATTATCTAATGAATTCCAAAGTAATTCCAAATAATTCCAAAGACGGTGTACACCTAATTCCAATCTCGGTTCACCCCTCGTCGAAAACTATCAACTTTTCGTAAATAACACAGTTTTTCCTTCATTAAATGAAAACCACTCATCCTAGAAACTTGATTTCTATCTCATTCTCCAGGAGATTTTGGTGACTTGAACGTTTACTTGGACCACTTTTTCATAATTTTCTTAGATTTATAGATATCTAGCATTTTTCATGACATTTTTGAGGATTTGGTTCATATCCTCTCTGGAAAATCCTGGCTATCTATAAATCTAAGAGTTTTATCAAAAAAGTGGTCCAAGTAAGGGATTTTTTATAAGCTTTATAGCAGTGATCTGGGCTCAAATCAAAAAGGGGTGAACTTTTCTGACGTCTAAATCAAACAAATGTAACAAGTTGACTTATAACTCGAAAACCTAGGAGTGAACAGCGAACTAAAATTGTGTACACCTACTTCCACTTCCACTTTCATTTCCAAGTAGAAGACAATAGATGACAATATATTATCCAATGAATTCCAAAGTAATTCCAAATAATTCCAAAGACGGTGTACACCTAATTCCAATCGCGGTTCACCCCTCATCGAAAACTAACAACTTTTCGTAAATAACTCAGTTTTTCCTTTATAAAATGAAAACCACTCATCCTATAAACCTGATTTCAATTGCATTATCTAGGAAATTTTGTTGACTTGAACGTTTACTTGGATCACTTTTTTGATAAAACTCTTAGATTTATAGATATCCAGCATTTTCCGAAGAGGATATGAACCAAATCCTCAAAAGAGTCATGGAAAATGCTGGATATCTATAAATCTAAGAGATTTATGAAAAAGTGGTCCAAGTAAACGTTCAAGTCAACAAAATTTCCAAGAGAATGAGACAGAACTCAAGTTTCTAGAATAAGTGGTTTTCATTTTATGAAGGAAAAACTCCAAGATTTTGTTTGGCCGAGAGTAGCAGAGTTGCTGATTCATAAAGAGACTTCTCTTTATAAATCTAACAAGATCTTTGATTAAGGGTTTAAATTTCTATTTTTCAGCGCTCGCTTTTACTTTATCATATGGTAAGACATTGTAATCGTGGATAAAATAATAAATAATTTAGAATTAATTAGATCGAGATTGAGTGATCCTGATTAGAAAAGATCCTCCTATGTATGATAAAGAATATGACCAAATGGGGACACAAAAAAATTCATTTCTAAAAATCTTTATTTTGCTTAAATTAATTTAAAATTATATAAATAAATATATACAGTTAAATAAGCAGACACACAATTATAGATAGAAAGAATTATTTACAATTATAGAGATAAAATTTTACAATAAGGCACATGATCGTTATTATAAAATAGATTAGAATTACATAAAGAGAGACAAAAAAGAAAAGCTTTTCAGCTTTATAATCAATTTAGTGATTTATTTTTAATTAGTTTACGTAACAGTCTTTGAATAATTCTGATTCGATTTATTTATTTCTTATAGCTACTATATTCTAAGTACGTATACTTACTAAGAGAGTACTTTAAATACTTCAATACAATTAAATTACATCAAAATTTAGATATATTCAAAATATAATAATGTTTGAATTTGTTGAAAATTCATTTTATTCATTCTAATGTATGAAATAGCAAGTTGGATAATGGAGAAGATTTTCTAACAGAAACAGGAGTCATTTTAATAGTACCTAAAACTTAAAATTTAGTCAATAAAATTGTGTTTTATTCTTTTTTCAGTGAAGAGTACATAAAAAGCATACACACATAACCATAAGAGTAGGTACTAATTGGATTTCTTAAATATTTCGAAAAAATCGGACCGGTCATTTTTGAGTAATCGTAAGTATGAAATTAAATCGATATGGGATCAATAAATAGCTTTCTTCTTTTTGAAATCTAGGTAGGGCTGTTATTTTTATTTTTATAATAATAGAGTCTGGGTATATCAAAATTTAAATTTTCAATTTTTAATCTTAATTGATAAGTTTTTTCTTTTTATAAACTACCATGTAAGCTGCCAATACCAATTTAGCTAAGAAGTGTGAATCAAATATTAATTTTTTCTTAATTTAGTTTGGTAAAGAAAAGAATAATGAAGAGAAACAAAGAGGTTGTCCTCTGCTTGATGCAAACAAACATACACACATATATATCGAAATTATATATCTGTATATATATATTATTTATTTGTTTGAGACTATAGTTTCGAAGACTTGGTCTTCATCATGTCGTATGGATATTGACCCCATGAAAAATAATATTTATAATTAAGAAAGCCTGATGATGAAGACCAAGTCTTCGAAACTATAGACTCAAACAAATAAATAATATATATATACAGATATATAATTTCGATATATATGTGTGTATGTTTATTTCCATCAAGCAGAGGACAACCTCTTTGTTTCTCTTTGTGAATCAACAACTCTGCTACTCTAGGCAAAACAAAAACTTTTCAATTAAAAGAATAATGGAATTCATATTCCTTAGGTAAATTTGTATTGGCTGCTTATAACCATGATAACTCAAGAAAGAAAAGTCAGAGAAAGTTCGTTCTTGTGTCAACTTGTGAGAACTTCTGGTACAAAAATGCATAAAACATTAGTAGAAAAGAGCGTACCGTGTACTTGTATTTTTGTTTTGATAAATAGTGAAGTGTAAAAAAATAACAGACGAACTAAAATTACTAGTGCGATGTCAAAGGTATGCAATTTTCCCGAGATTCACGAGAAATTTTCAAATAACATAAAAAAAGGAGTTAAAAATTTGGGTTTATTTCTCAACGACAAATCATTTAAATATTTATATTTACTGCTTGAAATGGCAATTAATATGTATAAAACTCCCAAAATGAGGCATTTGAAGCCCAACAGAGACAGACCTGAAGCTCTCGAAGTAGAATAAAATAAAATTCTTCTTATTCTATCTTATTTATTTGGAAAACTTCCCTTTATTGCTCAGACAATCAAAATCAACGAAACATGTGTACGCTATAAACTGAAGATGGCTGAAAGTATTAGCCGAAACATGTTTCGTTGATTGTGATTATCCAAGTAATAAAGGGAAGTTTTTCCATAATAATTAAACTAGAGCAAGATGCGAGGTAGGTTTCATAAAAAAAGAAATAAAACATAATTGAGTTTTGAATTCGATATATTTCGAATTCAAAACTCAATTTTGTTTTATTTACTTTTTTATGAAACCTACCTCGCATCTTGCTCAAGTTTTATTATTATATTAAAATGTTCCACCTAGAACCAACACCTAACTCCTTAAAAGTTATTGAGGAAGTTTTTCAATTAAGAAGAATTTTCACAAAGAGAAACAAAGAGGTTGTCCTCTGCCTAATGCAAACAAACATACACACATATAGGTATATCGAAATTATATATCTGTAAATATATTATTTATTTGTTTGAGTCTATAGTTTCGAAGATTTGGCCTTCATCATCAGTCTTTTTTAATTATAAATTTTATTTTTCAAGAGGTTGTCTTCTATTTATATTGACCCCATGAAAAATAATATTTAGAATTAAAAAAGACTGATGATGAAGGCCATGTCTTCGAAACTATAGTCTCAAACAAATAAATAATATATATATATGCAGATATATTATTTCGATATATATGTGAGTATGTTTATTTGCATCAAGCAGAGGACAACTCTTTGTTTCTCTTTGTGAATCAACAACTCTGCTACTCTTGGCAAAACAAAAACTTTTCAATTAAATAATTATTTTATTTTATTTTACTTCAATAGCTTCACATCTGTCTCTCTTGGGTTTCAAATGCCTCATTTTGAAAATTTATACACATAAATATTTAGTTTTTGAAAATGTATTTCCGCTTAGAGTGAAAATTTTATTGAAGGAGACAATAAAAGAATGTGTCTTCTGCTGGAATTACAAATTTTATTTATTTATAACGAGACTATAGTTTCGTTATAAATAAATAAAAATTATAATTCCAGCTGAAGACACATTCTTTTATTGTCTCCTTCAATATATAAAAATTCTGCTACTCTAGGAAAAAAAACTTTCAATTTAATGAAAATTTTATTTTAAAATACCAGTAAAAATTTTCAAATGTAGAAAACAGTTTATGCATAACTTGGAGGTCATTACATTTATTATGGTTTCGTCTCATTAAATAAACAATTCTTTTTCTCAGAAGAACCTTAGTGTACTTCCAGTTACTAGAGTAGACAAGTTGTCCAGAAACTTTTGGCCAATAAGAGGCGTCTGGGAAATGACTTCACGAGATGATACATTCAAAAAATAAAAGAAATATATTATATACCTATATATTATATCGCTTGATGACGTGACAAAATTGACTTTCTTTGAGTTTATATATCACTCACTCATCTATCAATGTTAAAAATTTAAAATTTAAATTTTCATACTTCATTTTTATAGGCGATTAGGAAACAAACTATGTATACAAGAAACATTTTTATGATATAATATCTAAAATAACATGATATATCATTAAATAGAGTAATCTTTCTATTAATAAATAATCAATGTCAAATTCACAAAAAACTATAGTCATTATTATATATAATCATTAAGAAAATGGAAATCATGTTCCTAGTTTTTAATACTCATTCAAACATGAAATATTATTTTTTTCCCTCCTTAAATAATATCATAAGAAAATAAATCTCAATTATTATATAATAATAATTTTAATCTAATAGGTGTACAACTTTGCTTCCGCCGTTTCGCAATAGATGGCTGTAGCGGTAAGTGGTAGTCGAAATAAATAGATCGTAGATGTCATACAATAAGCTTAGGAATTTGTAAACATAACCCCATCGAAATATTAGTCGATTTGTGTCTGCATCACAAAGTTATTCTCGATTAAACATGTCAGCTTACGAGCCAAATTCTCGTCATTTGCGGGGGGTTTTAATTTTCTGCTTTAATATGAAGAAATCTGCGCCTGAGGCTCATCGAATGCTCTCAAATACCTATGGTGAGGCCGCTATTAGTGAAAGAACGTGCCGAGAGTGGTTTCAACGCTTCAAAAACGGTGATTTTGACGTCGAAGACCAGCATGGCGGTGGAAGAGAGAAGGTTTTCAAAGATGCAGAATTGGAGGCATTACTTGATCAAGACTCGTGTCAAACGCAACAAGAATTGGCAGGATCATTGGGAGTGACGCAACAAGCCATTTCAAAACGCCTAAAAGTAATGGGAATGATTCAGAAACAAGGAAATTGGGTGCCGTACGAGTTGAAGCCGAGAGATGGTGAACGGCGTTTGTTTGCTTGTGAACAGCTGCTTGCAAGGCAAAGACGGAAGGGATTTCTGCATCGCATTGTGACTGGGAACGAAAAATGGGTTCATTACGATAATCCCAAGCGCAGAAAATCATGGGGATATCCCGGCCATGCTTCCACGTCGACGGCCAAACCGAATATTCACGGTTCCAAGGTCATGCTCAGTATTTGCTGGGACCAGCTCGGCGTAGTGTATTATGAGTTGTTAAAACCGACTGAAACAATCACAGGCGATCGTTATCGAACGCAATTAATGCGTTTGAGCCGAGCATTGAAAGACAAACGGCCGCAATACAACAAGAGACATGATAAAGTGATTTTACAGCATGACAATGCTCGACCCCATGTTGCGAAAGTGGTCAAGACATACTTGGAAACGTTGAAATGGGAAGTTCTACCCCACCCGCCGTATTCTCCAGACGTTGCTCCCTCGGACTATCACTTGTTTCGATCAATGGCACACGGCCTGGCTGACCAGCACTTCCGGTCTTATGAAGAAGTGAAAAATTGGATCGATTCGTGGATCGCTTCAAAAGATGACCAGTTTTTTCAACGCGGGATTCGTACGCTGCCCGAAAGATGGGAGAAAGTAGTGGCCAGTGATGGACAATACTTTGAATCATAAATGTATAACCAGTTTTTTACAATAAAGCCTCGAATTTCGGACAAAAACGGCGGAAGCAAAGCTGTACACCCTTTAGTAAAATTAATTTTTTCAATTTATGATTATTCAATATAAAATAATATCTATCAATACAGATCTAATTATAGTTCTACTAGCTATTAATATGGTTACTCAAAATTATAAAATAGTATTTACAAGTATTTTCCCTCTTTTACTTCACACCACAATGAAATGAAATTTTTTATAAATGTAAACTCAACAGAAGTAATTAATCCCATTTGCGACTGCAAAGTCAGCAAACTAAAGTACAGCTCAAATGAATAATGAATAAAGGCTATCAACTAGATCGTCAACGTTGCAGATTAACTAAGGGATTAATTAATTCAGTTGAGTGAACTACCAGAATTTGTAGTGGCGAATAGTGAAAGAAGTTTATATAAAAAAAAATATAAAATATTTACTTTAATTTCATTATATATAGAATAAATAATACATCTTACTTCCATATTGATTAAAAAAGATGGAAACCAACATAGAATAATATAGAGTGGAAGGCTACCGAATATCGAAAAGCGCTCTCTAGCGGCTCGGAGAACAATATTCTTAGTCCTTAAGAGTTATTCAAAGATCATACTCATAGGACATTCAAAACATTTGTCATAGATAAAAGATTCATACAGACTTTATGGTAAACGTTCATTTAGAAAATTTTCCAACGTACAAATTTATAGATTAAAATATTATTAAATATGCCTACTTCTGGATGTCAATATTTTGTGAAAGGTTGCTTTCGGGACACAAAATCAGATAAAGAACATACTTTTTTAAACGACCTAAAAATCCTGAAATGTAAGTATTAACTAGTAATAATAGTAGAATCATTCGCTACCTGTTTGTGTCGTCCCCAAAATTTGCCCCGAAGAGAGCGGTTCCAGCCATTTTATTTCCCATTCAGAACCGCCAGAAAGCTCTGTAACTCGTATACGTTAAAATACATTGGCTCCTTATGGATCCTTCCACTCTATATTTCTCTATGGAAAGCAAATTCTACAATTAGATATATAGGTATATATATTTAAAATCAATTAGATTTTATTTTGAATTAAATTAACAATTATTTTTCTCAGAAGAACCTTAGTGTACTTCCAAGGTTACTAGAGTAGGCAAGTTGTCCAGAAACTTTTGGCCAATAAGAGGCGTCTGTGAAATGACCTCATAAGATGATACTTTCAAAAAATAAAAGAAATATATATCATATACCTATAATATCGCTTGATGACGTCACAATATTGACTTTCTTCCGCTATATTGTCGAGTTTATATATAAGTTTATGGAACTCTGTCTACTATAAAAACTCTAATTCAAACTACATACCTAAGGTGATGTTATTGATAATAATATCTTCTATATAAAAATGTAATTATCGTAATTAATATAATTATTTCTAAAGTAAATAAGAAATAAATAATCGATATAGCTCACAAAATATTTAAACAAGTCCTCCGAGATTTTTTGTAGAACAAAAAAAAATTTAAAAAATACTGAATTGAAGGATACATTACATCACATGAAACCAATAGTCATATTGATTGAAATTATGATTTTTTTTAATGTTTATTATAATACAAATGCAATTTTTATTTTTATTATGATCAAAATTTTCTTCTTTAGTAGAATTTTTTTTAATTTCTATTTTACTGTTAAAATAAATAGAAATATCATTAGTCACATATTCTAATGGTTAGGCATAAATGTTGTCATTCGAATTGAATTTTTTCTGGATTCGCTCTTATTATTTGATGAAAAAAAAAATGAGGAATTATTTCGGACCCTAAGTTCGAAACACACACTCCCAGTATAAACTTTGTTTAAATAAAGCTAACTCCAACTTCTTTCTACAAGTAGGATAAGGGTAAGTGAAATCAAGAATGTTACTACATCTTTGATCTCAAATAACCAAGTAGAACATAATTAGTAAAAAATTTATTAAATCGATAGAAATAAATTCAGTTAGAATGGGAGTCCGTCTCCAGTTGGCTGGACTATGGTAAGCAGATCTCACTGCTGTTCTCTTAAAGATCATTTGAATTAAGGAGGTTCTTTTGCGGCAATCCACACAAAAAATTTTAGCCTCGTAACCACTCTATAAATTTGAACGGTGCTAAAATTTTAGGTTATATTTTTTTAACGTGACTGTACTTTTTACAGTACTATATTCTCTTTATGAATCGTTTTCAAGCCATTGATCTTATATCCCCCTCCAGTAAAAATAATCACCTAAATATATTTTTTTTTTTTATCAAAACTACGAGGTAAATAATTTCAATTTTTTTTCAATTTACTCCGAATATAGTATTCTAATAAATGTTAGTTTTTCACCAAGATGGTGAAAGTCCTTCAATGAAAAAAAAATAAAATAATGATCATTTTCCCACCCTTTTCCAATCTACCATATGTAAAAGATTTCATTTTTAATTGCAATTATTTCAAGTTTGGTGTGGTAAATTGTCTTCAAATTTTAACAGTTTGTTTATTATGCTTTTAATGACTTATATTCCGAATTCGAAGACTTTTTGAATTTTTGAATTTCTGAAAGAACTACCTTAAATAAAGAGGGTTCCGCGATTTTAGAAAAAGTGGAAAATTTCTGTCTAGAATCCATATTTTTATGTTAGTGGCACGAAAAACATGGGATTAAGAACATCTGGTTAAGAAAATATTTTCTAAAAACTAAAATTTTAAAAGTTTTCAGTAAAAGCCATCCCCAGCATTTTCCGGAAAAAATCCACTAACCTTATTGGCAAAATTTATATTTATAAATGAATTATTATCAATTTCATTTTTTTATTTGCTTAGTGATAGCGATTGTTATTAATATTTATAGCAAATAATAAATCAATAATTAAATAAAATTATTCAATAAATTAAATATTTTATCGAAATAATTAATTTCAATTTTGTTTGTTTTTTACATAATGGATTAGATCAGCGCTTCTTAAACTAAACTAAGTGGATTAATTTACAAATTTTTTCAGCCAAGTTTTTACCTCGTTGGATCTTTTCTGTATTCTTAAATCAATTCCTCGCGCTAAATCTATTTATTTTAGAATCAACTTCAAATAAATATATTTTGCCTGAGAAAGTGATTTAAGAATTCTAAAAAGGTTCAAGAGAAAAAACTTAGCAATACCTACTTTTAAGGGATAACAATTTAGAAAAGATTGCCTTGTATTTATAATGAATAAAAACATAACATTCTATAAATATTTTTTTTTCAATTTGATAGCTTTTTAGTTAAATTATTCGACTTTTAGCGGAGCTCTAAAATTAGTTTGAAATATTTTAAATAGAATATTTCATTTATTCGTGTCCATGATTAATAACTGCTGGACAAAAATTAAACAAAAATTTCGCCACGTAAACCTAACAATGGATTCCAGTAGAGTTCCATATGGTGATTATCATGCAATTTACCGATTTTACAACACGTCAGAGTTCCGAGATATTATCGATCAAAATGACGAAAAAGGCCATTTTGACCTATTTTCAAGTCCCATCAGATATTAAACAGCAATATTTGAAATCAAAATATTTTGTTGTCGTAATACGAAATAGCTTCCTCTTTGGTTTTCAAATTAGCACTTGTTTTTAGCTCAATAAGAACTCGAGTTATAGCTAAAAGACTAAAAACTTTTGTTTTTATCAATGTTTATTATCCTTTAAAATCACGTAGTTTTAGTTTTTTAGATATAACTCGAGTTATATTTGAGCTAAAAACACTTGGTAATTTGAAAATCAAAGAGGAAGCTGTTTTCTATTACGTCAACAAAATATTTTGATTTCAAATATTGCTATTTAATATTTAATGGGACTTGAAAATAGGTCAAAATGGCCTTTTTCGTCATTTTGACCGATAATATCTCAAAACTCTGACGTGTTGTAAAAAATCGGGAAATTGCATGATAATCAGCATACAAAACTCTACCGGAATCCATTGTTAGATTTACGGGGAGAAATTTTTTATCGGACAGTGTAATTAAAGGAATCGTAGGGAGTTGAACTTGACTTTAAATTAAATACAAAGCCAAGTTAAACTCCCTACGAATCCTTTAATTTTAAATAGAATTAACTGATCTAATCAATCAAGGTGCAAAATGTAATAAAATAACCATGAAATTACAGATCATAAGCTCATCCAGAAATTTAACGAATTCTAAAAATTGTATGTATGTATGAATATAATGAATATATTTTTTATTAAAGAAGAAAATTTGATCAGTGTTTTTTTTCTTTTCTACTAACGACCTAAACCTTGAATTTTGAAGAGGCCAAAATAACTTCCAGCCCCAAAGAGCCTGGCCACTCTGTCTGTATGATGATCATGAATTGAGATCTTTTGGTTGGCTTGAAGCTGATGCAATCCTCCAGTGTGACAGGTGTTTACTTTATGGAGCTGATTGTTCTCCCCTGGAACATGGCGAGACTCGACCATGCACTCCATGATGGGCTCCTGGTCAACGTAAATTGTGAATCCATTCATATCATGGGTATCTGAATAGTAAATCTGAAAACAAATACATTATATAAATACAAAAAACTTGCCCGTTTAAATTTATAATATTAATGATGAAAACATTTTGGATTAAAATTAGCAATAAAATCTCAAAAAATGGAATTGCATGAATTTAAATGGGTAAAAAACTTTATGAAATAAAATTTTATTTTATCCTTACCTAAGCTTTTTTTTGTCAGTATCCAAAAGAAATTTCAAAAGATAACCTGAATTCGAAAATTTATCAAATTATATTAACAATAAAATTGTTAAACTTTTTTACGCTGTTGAGATTCAATATTTTTGAATGTTTTCAAATGGGTAAAACATTTTCGGATTAAAATCGTAATCTTTTATCATTTTTGGTCATCTCAGAAACGAAGTGAAATTGCAAGAAATCGTTGAATTTTGAGATGGTCCGGTTCAGTTGAAAGAATTTTAAAATTTTTAGAATGAAAATACTGAAAAAAATCTCTAAAATTTATTGCACTAGTAAAGTTCAGATTAATATACTTAACTAATACCTTGTTTTTATTCAAAATTACAGAATGTATAAAAATTAACTGGTTTCGAGAATTTGAAAATTTAATGGATAAAAACAAGAATAGTAATATAATTCTAATTTTCTTTAATTAACCTTTAGACTGCCAATATGCATGTGTCCCAAGAAGGAGTATAAATAAAGTCCTAAATAAAATGATTTAAAAATGGTAGTCTAAGTGGAAAACCTTCGCATCAATTTCAGTAGTATGAAAAATAATCCATAAAATTGAAAGAATTTAATTTGCAGAAACTCAAATTTTGAAATAATAATTATTAAAATTCCTTTATCTTTTTTCAACATCATCTCAGAATAAAAAAAAATTCTTAAAGCCACCTGTTTTAAGATGAAAATTATTCAGATTTAAAAAGCGTCAATTGAAATTCAATGTTTTTCACTAAGCAAAGACTTGAAGATTGATAGAGTTTCAAGATGGCCCAATTTTATGAATTTAAAAATTTTGAGATTAATGAAAATAATCTCTATTGAAATATGAGATCAAAATCCTAATCTAATTCCACCTAAGTGGATCACATCTTTTTCTCTCTTGGTCCAGACTTAAGACGCCGCAGACTCCAATAGCGTAATCCACAGTAGTCTCGCGATAAATATCTTTTTCAAATAAGCGCGGTCAAAAACAATTCTCATTGATATAGCAATTATTCTTTGTTATATTAATTAGAAAAATTACAAAAATTTATATAATCTAATTCCTCATCTTATTTCCATCTCTCAGAAGAGATCTCGAAAATTGAGAACTTAAATTTTTTGGATTAAATAGCTAGCAATCTATAAAAAAAATTTTATAGAGTTTTCTTCATCTAAAAATAAAGTAAAGAAAATTTAAGAAATTGAATTTTTTTTAATTTTCTTTACTCTATTTAAATATATTTCACCAAGAACCTACTCTATTCTCCTTTAACAAAATTTTCTTCATCTGTTGAGAAAAGTATTGTTTACCCCGTACATTAGGTGAGAATGCGTTAAAATCAGGCATGGGTTTGATTCCCAGATGAGATAATTCCATGATAAATTAGCTCCCAACTTACTTTTATACTAAGTTCTAAGCAACGATTATTAATATCTATAAAATTAAGTTTTTGTCTGTACATTGGTCCAAATCACGCCAAATTTTGGTTGCACACGTTTCAAGCAAAGTTATGAACGAAAACACCCTCAACAAAATTCGTGTCTGTATGTCTATTTGTATGTTTCCGTGGTTTCCGCGAAAAGTTGCTCGATTCACGTAAAAACGGCTGAAGGGATTATTATGAAATTTCATATTTGGATCAGATGTCTTCTAACTTACGTTTATAACGTTTTTATATTTTGATATTTTGACCCCAAAAGGGGGTTTGGGAGGGGAGGAGGCGCATGGAAATAGTTCCTAAAGTAAATTTTAAGGAGTTAGGTGTTGGTTCTAAAGTATTAACTCTACAGCAAATTTTCTTATGAGCAAAGTTTTAGGGGATGTGATTTCTGACAGCTTGTGTTTAAAAAATTCCCCCCAAAACCCACCCAAAAAAGGGAGGAGTGTGAAAAAATGTAAATTCTTGCCCTTGAAGCAAACTCAACCAAATTTTATATACAAAATCTGTGGGTCTCTAGAGAGCTAGAAATGCAAAATCTAACCACCCAAAATGGAAAGAGGGCTAAAAAATTAAAAATTTTGCTATTGGAGCAAACTCAACTAAATTTTGTACACATAATATGAGGGGTGCGTGGGTGGTGGGGTGTCCAGGAACGTGGCGGAGTGTGGTGTGGAGGTGGGGGTCCAGGGGGCGTAGCTACCCCTTGGCTAGCAAGAGGGTCGCCGTAGGCGGGCCTTGCAGCTGGTAATCTATAATATCGATTAAACCGCTTAACTTTTTCCCACTAATGAAATCCATTGTTGTCCAACGGGAAAAAACTTTTCGCATTAAAATCATAATCCTTCATAATTTTTAATTAGTTCAAATTTTAAATGAAATCTTGACAAATTAACCTGTTTTGAAAATTCATGTAACCAAAATATCTAAAAAATATTTGTTTTTAAATATGGGGAAAAACTTTACGAAATAGAGATTCTAAATATTCAGCAGACATAATTTCTTCTCAGAGATGTACGTACTATGAGACAACTTTAATTCCCTCAAATCAATGTAAATTACACCTACTTGTGCATAAATATAATACACTCCTGGATCGTTGACTTGTAGATGCCCATTTGTTAAATTGAAATGCTTGAAGTTCATCCAGCTGCTTGGTTCCCAATCTTGATAAATTTGGACACCTCGGTTGTTCAGTCGATTGTTGCCTGAACGTTAAATAAAAATAATATTACAATTATGTACATTAATCATAGTATTTATCTTACTTAGTTAAAGCTAATATATTTATTAATTAATCGCCATCACCCAGCAGCAAATTTTAGTAAAAGAATTCTCTGAAATGAAATTTTTCATTTTTGAAAATTGACTCGTATAATTTTATTTAACATAATGGGCGTTATTTTTTTTATAATTATAACTTATATTACTTAAATTATTAAAAATTTAATCAAATTTTGAAAAAATAAGAAATTAATATATTTACAACCATATAATTAAAATTAAAAAAAAAGTTGTTGCTTAGGTTCATCAACAGGTTTTGTGTGTCGGTAAAATATTATAAAAAATACCAATTTTTGATTACTTTGATCCCCCCATTAATAGGCGATGAAAATTAAAACTTTCAAAAATTTCAATTAACAAGTCGATAAATCTTTGGCTAAAGTACATTTTTAATTTTCAATTTTCATAAAAATAGATATGAATTTTTTTCGGTTGAAGCAATCCACAAGGAACATAGAAAAACATCAGACATTTTATATAAGTCTCAACAACGTTTCGATCCCTACTTCTGAAATTATTTTCTAGTTTGTTTTTTTTGGTTTCATTGAGAATCAACAAAATATCTAAGATATAATTAATTCACGGGTATAAGCTTGAGTGATTCTCGCTTTATCTCTCAAAACTTGAAAACAGTTTCTGAATTTAAATCCGAAACGTTTTTGGGACTCTAATAGAAAAATTTTAAGCTTAATTTTATTTTCATCTTAAGTTTTAACTTTTCAAAGCTTCAACGATCTTTTATGGCGAACCGATGAAGTTCATTCTACGCTTCGAAACCCATGTTTATTTACAATTTCTTAATAAAGTAATCATAATCATCTACACTGTGGTGGAAAAAAAAGTGGAACACTTAGATTGATTCGGTGTCAAAAGAGGGACTGTCTCTGGTCTCCTTGACATCAACCCTAATTCCCGGAGACGTCTTCTGATAGTCCAAACACTTAGGTTGACTTATCGAGTTTGTAGAAGGCTTTGTTGGAAGCTGCTGTACAATGCCGATCCCTCAATACCTCCAATAGTATGAATCGGTCATCTCTCTCATTTGAAGCTCTAATTCGAACAGATCCCGGTCTCCTGGCATAAGAGTTTGTTTCTCTATATCGTTTTCCAGCTCTGTGGATACTTCCAACCGATACTTTAAGTCGTTGAGCGACATACCGATACGATCTTCCATCTATTAGAGTTACAGCTTGAGCTACTTCCTCGGTCTTTAGAGGCATTATGCATCGAGAATATTTCAAATGAAATTAAATTAAAAGATGAGATTTTCAAATTGAACTGATAAACATTAAAATATTTAATTTAATTCGATATTAGACGATAATCATTTAATACAATTCAATAAAGGGATCAGATTTCAAACCTGAAAATTGAAGCTAATAATTTAATTTTAAATGGTTTAAATTAAAGTAATACATTTTTTGCACTCTAAAAATGTTTAAAAATATTACGATCATTTTAATTAAGAACTCGTAATCTCATTTAAAACATTTATTTAACAACAATATCAAATATAAATATAAATATAAACAATAGAACGATTAACAATACATCAAGTAAGCTTTGTACGCATCAATTCTCCCCCTCCTTAGAACGCGGACGCAGCTTCCCACAGGATCATTCTTCTTTCTTCCTAGGTTTAAAAATAACTCGAATGATATTTAACTAACCTTCCCCTTTCTTGACTGTTTTCAATAATTTTTGCTCCATCCATCGATTTTTCTAAATATAATTTTATTTGATGAAGTAACTCTTCCTTATTTTGATTTAATTTCATCTGACCAGCATCTAGTTTCTCCTCTTCCATTATATTCAACTCATCCTCCTTGACTTCCTTCAACCAGTACGGAATTAAATCATCTTCATTAGTTAATGCCCTTCTACTTTCCTCTATTTGTAATTCCATTGATGGACTAATGATTTCCGAAAATTTATTCACACAACAAATAATATGACTACCGATCTCACTTTCTATTCCTACTTTCTTAGGGAATCCTACTGCTTTTTTGGACAAGGAACTCCCTTTTTCCTTGCCCCTCCACTCGTTTCCCTTCTTGAAGCAAGTGTCTTCCCCATGTCCTTCCCGCCTACAGAATCCACAAAAACGTCTATCCTGAATGCAACTTCTATCCTGAGTGGGACTTGTCTTCTCTTCTTTATCCATATCCTTTAAATCCCTTTCTATTTCTTCTACCGTCTGCTATAAACCCTTCAATATCAGTGAATTTCATTCCCCTAATGGACGATCTAACAGTAGAGTAATCATCTCCACTAAAACTTGAAGGATTGAACCAGCATCTTCGTCCGGAAAAACTCTCTTATATAAAGCCATCTTATTCTCAATAAATAACCTTATAGGTTCGTCTTTTCTTTGTTTCTCCTCATAAAACATAACCTTTAACTTTGAGACTACGATTAAACTATCGTATTCTCGGAGAAATTTCATTTTAAAATCTTTCCAATCCAACGCTGGAAATTGATTGACCACCCGCCACCATGTCTTGGCCTTATCTAACAACTGATCCGAAACCACCACGAGCCAAACATCTTCCGGTACTTTATATTTTAATAGAGTATTCTCGACCTTTTTTAAAAATAACTTCGGATCTTCCTCTGGGAGAGCTCTAAACACCGGAAGGAATTTTCCCACGTCTGCTAATTGAATATTCCTATTAATCTCGAAATCACTTCCCTTTTCCGAATTTTCCTTCCTTTTTATTATTTCTTCCAACTCTATCCTCTTGTTTTTTTCCTCTTCCAAATCATCTTTTAATTTTTTTATTATTTTTTCGAATTCATTTTTTAATTTATTCACCTCCTCTTCCAAATCCATTACTCTATGCTCACCTTTTTTATATGATCCTTGATCTTCGATATCTCCTCCCTCGTTATTTCCATATTCGCAAAATCATTTTTCTTATTCCTCTTCGCTAGTGGTCTACTAGGTTTTCTTATCATTTTCACATTGTTCGGGCGCCAATATTACGATCATTTTAATTAAGAACTCGTAATCTCATTTAAAACATTTATTTAACAACAATATATAAATATAAATATAAACAATAGAAAGATTAACAATACATCAAGTAAGCTTTGTACGCATCAAAAATATGTGTACAATCACAAAAGTTTAAATAAAATATGTTTTTTCTGAAAATTATTTGAAAAAACTAATTTTTTCTAAGTGTTCCACTTTTTATGCACCACAGAGTATAATAGCTAACAGGTCATTCAATAAGTCCGTAGGATAAGTAAGAAAAAAACAAAATTTTGATAAAACTCGATTTTATTATTCAACATAGTTGCCTTCGAGGGCGATACAACGAGTATAGCGATTTTCCAACTTTTCGATACCACTTTTATAGTACGATTTCTCTTTCTCGTCAAAATAGGGCTCAGTTTCAGCGATTACTTCTTCATCATTGGACTTCTTTTGGATTCTGGTGTGTAATAGTGAAGCCATGTCGCATCCATTGTCACATATCGACGATAGAATTCCATTTTATTGCGGTTTAACAGCGCCAAACACTCCTCTGAAGCATTGATTCGTTGTTGTTTTTGTTCGACTGTGAGCTCACGCGGCACCCACTTTGCACAGATCTTTCGCATACCCAAATGTTCGTGTAAAATAGTAAAAACACTACCATCTGATATTTTTACAATGTCAGCTAGCTCGTGACTCTCAATTTGCGATTGTTCATTACCAATTTGTGGATTTTTTTTATGTTTTCTGGAATAACAGCCTCTTTTGGGGGTTCACTGTGCTCTGCAACATTTGTGCTGGTACGACCAAGTTTAAATTCAGCAATCCACTTCTCTACAATTTGTCTCGATGGAGCAGATGGGATAATGTTTATCAAGCCATTGTTTGGTTTCCACTGTATTTTTTTCATCAAAAAGCAATGCTTTATTAAAACTCGAAATTCACTTTTTTCTTAATAACAAAAGTTGCTTCACACAAAATGCTATAACTCACGAATCAATAGTCAGATTTCTGTCAAATTTATACACGTATCGTTTGAAGGTTAGTACTAAATATAAATCATATGGGAAAATTCTAGTAACGCCTATGTGTCATCCTAAGGAGATATTGAATGACCTAATAATAAGGGAAGCAGAGGACAAGCAAATGAAACAAATCCACAAACATGATCATTGGATAAATAATTGCTTTAGTTGCTTTGCTCACTTCTTTACTCTCCGCTTCAATATGTTTACACCTTAGATAAAGCTGCATAGAAAACAAGTTTAAAAAAGCTGTGATTAGCTAAGCTTTGATTAAGATTTTGAAAGGAAAGCGCTATTGTTGTTAAAGTGTTAGATATCCCAACCAAATACCATGGTAATGCGAATGTTGGCCAATACGGTAATGTGCGGTGGTACCCTTCAGGTGGGCGCTCACATGTTGACGAGCATGTCTAGCTGGACCCATTCCAGGCGACTCCAGCACTTCTACTGACCGGTTCAGACCGCGACGACGTTTTCCCTAAAACATTTTAAATAAAGATTAATAAAAAATAAATTATTTGTAATTACATACGAGCATACTAGAGAGTAGTTATTTGGCCTGAATAATCTAAACAAGGATGGATGTTTACGATTCCAACTTTACCCCTAAAACTAATTCCAGAGTAGTAGTAGAGTGCAAAGACTAACTTAATATAGTACACATCAATACACAAATTTAGAAAACAAACATTATTGTTAAAATTCTTCCAGACCTTAAGTGACTTGATTTAAATTTTTCGTTAAATTGAAGGGTTGGTTTTGTCACAAATATAATAAAACAATAATTTCAATAACTATTTGAATTATTTAATTCATAACTATACAGTTTCGGTCACCACTGGTCGACCATCCTCAGTATTTATCTCGTTCAAGAACCGGAATTTGTCATTTCACATGAAACATTCATTCTTAAATCTTCCATATAGATACATCACACAATTCATTACAATCACACACATACATATATATAGCAGCAATGACAAATTACAAATTCCGGTTCTTGAACGAGATAACTACTGAGGATGGTCGACCAGTGGTGACCGAATCTGTATAGTTATGAATTAAATAATTCAAATAGTTATTGAAATTATTGTTTTATTATATTTGTGACATAACCAACCCTTCAATTTAACGAAAAACATTATTGTATCTAATAAAGTGTAAAAGTAGCCTATATCTTAACCTTAAGTTACAGTGCCCCCACCAGAAGGAAATCCTGAATCTGCCTCCTCATTGTGCAAAGAAATATGAAAACATTTAATATATTAGCAGATACCTACTGGAAAAATCACAAGAATGTTCTCTACTTAAGGCAGTTCTTTCATAAATGCAAAAATACAAGAAGTCTTCGAAACTTGGAATATAAGTCATTAAAAGCATAATAAACACACTGTTAAAATTTGAAGACGATTTACAACACCAAACATGAAATAATTGCAATTAAAAATGAAATTTTTTACATATGGTAGATTGGGAAAGGGTGGGAAAATGATCATTATTTTATTTTTTTTCATTGAAGGACTTTCACCATCTTGATGAAAAACTAATATTTGTTAGAATAATATATTTGGAGTAACTTAAAAAAATTGAAATTATTTACCTCGTAGTTTTGATAAAAAATAAAAAAAACAACATATTTGGGCGATTATTTTTAGTGGAGAGGATATAAGAACAATCGCTTGGAAACGATCCATTCATAAAGAGGATATAGTAGTGTGAGAAGTACAGTCACGTTAAAAAAACATAACCTAAAATTTTAGCACCGTTCATATGTATAGGAGTGGTTACGAGGCTAAAACTTTTTGTGTGGATTGTCACGAAAGATCTACCTTAAGTTGAGATATTTCTAAATGGAAACAGTAGGTTAGTAACTTACAGGGAAATGGAATCCGATGAAATGGATTATTTTTAATTATGTCAGAAGGGTTGTGTTTCACCCCATCGGGAATCGAGCCCGAGTGACAGTAACAACAATCCGGGACATTTGGCTACCCTGTGTTGGTGAGATAGTCTAATGTTTTTCTAAGAAAATTTAAATCTATTACTATCGCAATTTGAAATCTTTCATATGGAAAGGGAATGATTATCGGCGGGGCGGGATCTAGGATTTTATTCTGGTGGGGGGCATTGTAATTTTAAGGATAGGATATAGGCTATTTTTACATAAGTAGGTTATAATGAAAGGTAGTCCATAAATTATTTAAATTTTTATTAAATTTCCGAAGATTCGGAGACTTTTTCTCTCCTTCTTCAAGGTATTGAATAGTTTAAAAGGAGAGAAAAAGTCTCCGAAACGTCGGAAATTGAATAAAATTTAAATAATTTATGGACTACCCTTTCATTATTAGCCTATGCTTATTTCGCTTACCAGTCCGTATTTCTAAGAAAATAAATAGAATTAAGCTACTTTTACATTTTATTAGATACAATAATGTTTGTTTTGTAAATTCCTGTATTGATAGTAGGTATATTAAGTTAGTTATAGGAAGGTAATTTATAAAAAGAGTGAATTGGAAATAATTAATAGATCTGCCAAAATAATAAAAGTTATATTTAAAGATTTTTCTAAAATTTAGTTCGAATTAGATAATCTAATCCAAGAGAGTTGAATTTGAGTATAAATATTGTATGATAATAAAGCTTAATCAATGCTTTGAAATTTCCTAGGCCTTTTACTAGAAACATTGAATTTCGTAATACTCTATACCAGAGGTGATGCTACGAACGTGGCCCTTCTTTGGAACCCTCTTGAATAATACTGATTTTAAAAAGAAGTAGCATAAAGATCTACCACATTTTGAAGAGGTATAAAAAATGAAAAAATTTAACTAAAAGAAACTGAATATATTTTTGAAAAAAGAACATAAAATAATTTTTTTTGTTTTATATTTATAAGATTGGATCTGAGAATTTTATTTATATCAACTTATTTATTTATCTTTTGAGGATCTTAATTCTCTTTTAGAATAGGTGTTGATTTTCTTTGTTCCAAAAAATAATAACACGGTTATATTTTTCATTTATTTTTATTTTATAGTTGATATCAGGACGTTTCGACATCTACAGTTATGTCATCATCAGCCTAAAAATAATTAATTTTTTTAATGTATTTTAAACATTATCAAACAAAAAAAAGTGGAGGGGGGTCAAAAATGAAAATTCTAGCTTTTTCGACCAAACTCAACTAAATTTTGTATACATATTCTGTGGGCCTCAAAAAGGCTAGAAATGCAAACATGTTTAAAATACATTTAAAAAAATTTCATTTATTTTCTTTTCAAAAATATATTTAGTGTTTTTCTAGTTAAATTTTTTCATTTTTTATATCTCTTCAAAATGTGGTAGTTTTTTATGCCCCACCCTGTATAATAATTAAATTAAAAAAAATAATAATACAAAAATTTAATTAATTTGTAATTTGTAATGTTATAAGTAAGTAGAGCAAAAAATATATGTTACTTCATTTATATTTTATAAAATAAAAAAAATGTGTCTTTTTTTTAATAAAACATTAATTTATCTCCAAACAATGTGGCTCGGTTTGAAACAGTTTTATAAATTTCCGGGTCCCAAAGTTAAGGTTAGTGGCCACCCCTGCTCTATAAGTTTACAAAGTTAAGTTTACTTTACCAGATACCTTGGATATTTTTAGGTTTTTTACTGGATAAATCCGGCCTCTGCGTATAACTAATCAGGAGTATAGTATAAATATTTAGTTCACAATGCTTTATCATCAAATGGGACTGTCTGTCTAAGGGCCAGTTGTATATAGGTTTGTAAAGTATTTGTTAAAGTTAACAAAGGGTGAAACCTTAGGATTTACCTTGTGCCCGGCGGGATGGCCAATCAGATGAAGTGTGTGTTGTCTCCATCCGGCCGGGAACAAGGTGAATTCTACGGTTTACCCTTTGTCAACTTTAACAAAGACTTTAAAAACCGACATACAACTGGCCTTACATCTCTAGGAGTAACTTACAGGTTTTCGAATCGGCTTCACAGGATATGCTACTTCTTCAGGTCCAGCCCGACTTTCTTTGATGTGCTCATTCTCTTCATATGGAGTTTTCCCCCCGAAACCTCGATAGCCATCTGCTCGGAGCAAATTTCCAGGCTGATGTGGATAAGCGGCGTCCACGTGAATAACTGGAGGAGGGGGTGGTGGTGGTGGTGGAGGAGGTGGCGGCGGTGGAGTGTGAGTTTGCATCACCCGGAAAGCTCTTGCTACAGGTGGAGATGACTGTTGCCGATGATGATGGATTTTTACATGGTGATGCCCTTTAGAAGGCCAAACAGGGCTGATTCTAAAAAAAAATAGATTAATTAATTAAATATGTACCACCA